>CANJKZ010000735.1:1335000-1890000 GCA_947471745.1 Closterium sp. Naga37s-1 | reverse complement strand
CCGTTGCCACTGAATGCACCTGGGAGAGGAGAGGAGTAGGGAGAGGTAGGGAGCGGAGGAGGAGGAGGAGGGGAGGAGTGACGGAGTGGTTGACTCGATGTTTTAGGCGCTCCTGTGCCTGCTCCTCCCAATCTTGCCCAGAATGCTTAGCGTACCTATTACACTACCTACTGCACCGCACTGCACCGCACTCGACCCCTTATCCGTCCTGCTGTTCCTGCTCCTTCCATTCTTGGCCAGAGTGTGCCTATTACACTACCTACTGTACTGCAGCACACTACCAGCTGCAACGCACCGCACCACACTTCACCGCATCTCGTCTCGCTGCACCGCACTCGCCCCTTTGTCCGTCCTGCTACTCCTGCTCCACCCAACCTTGGCCAGAATGCTAGGTTTTCCTGTTACACTACCTACTGCACCGCACTGCACCGCACCAAACTCCACTCACCCCTTTGTCCGTCCTGCTGCTACGGCTCCACCCAATCTTGAACAGATCCCCGAAGTTGCTAGGAAGCATCATGCCCGCCGCCAGTAAAGCCTGCTCCAGATAACCCTCCACCGCTGAAGGGGGTAAAGGGAGGAAGTGGGGTGGGGAAAGTGGGGAAAACGGGGTGCGCTGACTGATGGAATGCAATTTGGAAGGGATGGTAGAGGATGGGCGGGTGGGGGAATGGGGAAGCATCATGCCCGCCGCCAGTAGAGCCTGCTCCAGATAACCCTCCACCGCTGGAAGGGGGGAGTGAAGCAGTGGCGCAAGGGGAAAAGGAGCAGCAGCGAAAGGTGGCAGAAAATGGGTGGTGATGGGTGGTGGGGGATGGGGAAGCTTCACTTGAGCATGCGTTTTTGAGACATTATACTTTTCAGATATTCACAAAGGTGACTCCAATATTGCACTGGGTGGTCGGATGGGAAGGGAGAGTATGCCTGTATCTCATTTACGACTTCAGCTAAAAAATATAGTTTTGCCGATAAGATAGCAATGTTGGGTTTGTAGTTGAGAATTCTTAAAAGTCAAACCAACATAGCTGTATCTCTTTTACGACTACACCTAAAAAATATCATTAAGCAGTGTTGGGTTTGAAGTGCTGGAAAGCCGATCAAAGCCGGAAGCATCGCTTCTTGAGTCCTCTTCGCTACTGAAACTATCGTCGTCCTCTTTAAGTGCTGCACAGTGAAGCATAGGTTGACTTTTGAGTCGACTCAAAAGTCAAATCTTGAGTCCTCTTTGCTACTGACACTCTCGTGCTACTGACACTCTCGTGCTACTGACACAGTCCACTTTAAATGCTGCACAGTGAAGCACAGGCACGTGAAGTGGCCATCATGAGACGCATCATACTCCCCTCCCCTTTGAGTCCTCATTTCATAGTCACTCATCATCACTTCAGTTGGCATGCAATCTGAAGGGATCAAGGTTCATGTTGGGAGTAGCAGCAAACTTCTGAGAAAACGCTTAGCAAAAACCCTTACTCGCGGGGTGTGTCCTCATTTCATAGTCACTCTCAACACTTCAGTTGGCATGCAATCTGAAGGAAGGGAGCGCTCACTTGGGACGGATTCAGTTGACGAGGTGCTGGAAGGGCCGCTGCAACCACCACTGCTGCTGCTGCTGCTGCCTGCCTGCCTGTATTCACTTCATTACTGTCACAGCCTTCAAATCTATCATCAGAGGCATGCAATCTGAAGGAGGGGAGCGCTCACTGGGCACGGATTCAGTTGAAGGGATGCTGGAAGGGTCGCTGCTACCGCCACTGCTGCTGCTGCCGCTGCTGCTGCTGCTTGGGTCCCCTTCGCTACTGTCACAGTCCTCATAGTCACTCTCAATATCAGAGGCGTCTGAAGGGAGTGGCACCGGGCTTGCTCTCTGAATCTGCAGGCCCGTGGGTGGAGAGACGAGGGGAGAGAGAAGAGCAGGGTTGGGATAAGAGAGGAGCAGTGTTGCCGTCCATTACTACCACACCACACTCACCACTCTCATCAGAGGCGTCTGTTTTTGAGTCGACTAAGAAACCTTTGAGTCGACTCAAAAGTCATTTTGAGTCGACTCAAAAGTCAACAGGGTTGGGATAAGAGAGGAGCAGTGTTGCCGTCCATTACTATCACACTCATCACTCTCATCAGAGGCGTCTGTTTTTGAGTCGACTAAGAAACCGACACATCACACGCGGATCACACTCATCACTGTCATCAGAGGCGTCTGAAGGAAGAGGCACCGGGATTGCTCTCTGAATCTGCAGGCCTGTGGAGGGAGAGGAGGGGGGAGAGAGCAATGGAGGTTAGGAAATTATGATAAGCGAGATTCAGTGTTGCCGTTACTGTAACAGTCCTCATAATCACTCTCATCAGAGGCGTCTGAAGGGAGTGGCACCGGGCTTGCTCGCTGAATCTGCAACCCTGTGGGGAGGAAACGAGGGGAGAGAGAGACGTATGATAAGAAAGTGAGGAGCAGGGGTTAGAAGAAGTGTTACAGTCACAGTCATCACTGTGACTACCAGAGACGTCTGAAGGGAGCGGCACCCGGGTTGATCGCTGAATCTGCAACCCTGTGGGTGGAGAGACAGGTGGGTGGATTGAGGAGCAGGGGTTGGGATAGGAGAGAAGCAGTGTTGCCGTTACTGTCACTGTCACATTCATCACTGTCACTCTCACTGTCAGAGGCGTCTCAAGGGAGCGGCACCGGGCTTGCTCGCTGAATCTGCCGCGCTGCGGGAGGGGAGTGAGAGGAGAGGAGCAGAGGGGATCGGATAAGCGTGTGGGATGAAGATGGTCGGACGGGAATGAATAAAGGAAGAGGGACGGACGGGTGTCTCTCAGACCCAGCCAAACCCCTCTGAACCTCCCTACTCCTGTGCCGCTCGCCCTGAGAGAAAAATGTGGGTGGGATACATTGGGACGGAGGTCATTTCATATGTAGGTACTAGGTAGGACGGTGTGAATCTGCCATAAATTCACCTCAGCAAGCAGTTCTGCTTCACACCACACGGGTATAATGTAATGGTGAAAATCATGCCAGATTCAAGTAGATACTTAATAAACCTCCCCCTCTTAAACCCGAAACCCCACCCCTGCCTTTGAACTCCGTCCCAACATATCCTAACCACAAAGCCACCATCTATAATATCGAAGCTCCTGAACCACCTCCAAAAAGCAAGAATCTCTCTTAAGCCTCACAGCCTCTTCACAATCCTTTAACCCCCTCTTAAACCCTGATCCTCCCAACATATCCCACCCAGAGAGCCACCCCGCGCTTTCGCCACTCCTGAATTACTTGGTGTCACCCTCTCGTAAGCCTAAACTCTTCCTCTGGATCCTTCCTCTTAGACCCGAAACCCCAGCCTTACCTTTGAACTCCGTCCCAACGTATCCCACCCAAAGCGCCACACGCCGCTTCCGGATCTTCCCGCCACCGGACGAATCTCCCTCTCCAACCACCGCCTGACACGTGTCCAAAGGTTGTAGGAAGTTGGGCTGACGTGTCACCGTTCCAGGGCCTGCCTCAGTGGCCTCCTCACGAATAGCGGATCTCGCAGCGGCTCGGGTTATCTCACTAGCAGCCGTGCCACGTGGCACAACATTCCGTGATTTACAGGAAATCTGTCTGAATTGGTATCCCCTATCCCAGCTGCTTTGGAAGACGCGATTCGAGACAGAGGTTGGGGCTAAGGCTCTAGGACCTATGTGAGACTTAATATCCTTCACGGGATTAACCACTACACGCGCTGCTCGGGTGCAGCATTGATCAGGATGTAGCACCTGCGCTCCGAGCAGGAAACGCATGGCTTTAGGAGCAACAGGAGTAACAGGAGTAACAGGAGTAACAGGAGTAACAGGAGGGAAAATGGTCTGGCGAGCGATTAAATTGGAGCGCGAATGAGAGGTGAGGGATGTTCGATGCGCTTCGAGAATGCTTCGTAAGGAAACGATCTGGCGAATGATCAGGCGGGATTGAGAGGCGAGGGGTGGCATTCGGATGATTCTAACGGAATTCGCACGCGGCGGGGCCGAGAGACTCTATAGTATAGTCAACCTCGCGATCAGGGGAGTGAGAGAGGCAAAGAGGGGCATTCGGAGAAGTAGAAACGTAGTCTCTAAGGGGACAACTGATGGCTAGCACGAGAGAGTTGGAACGAGCCACCGTTTGGGAGCCCAGGATGCTCCTGGTTCCTGAACCTTCGTAGCCCGCTGAGTCGGGGGTAAATGCGGCGCAGGCGGCGGGAATGCGGCGCGAGGGCGTTGGTTTGCGAGGGTGGACTGACGGGAATTGGCGGGACAGCTTGGCTGTGATTGTGAGTGAACTAAATTCGTTTACAGCATCTCCAATTTTGTGTAATGTGATTCAAATCCAGTATTTTGAAACTGTAATATAATGTGTGGCTATAATCGGATGGCTAGTTGGAGAACCTGCTCAATTGGTTAAATCAGACTATTATATCTCTACCGAATATTTAATCTACGGTAGACTTGAGATATTATGGTTCGCCTGTTATGCGCCTTTTTATTTTGTGGTACAAAAAGGAAGTTATGCAGGCGAACACTTGTTGATACAAGGTGAACGTAGTGTAGCACGTATGCTTTCCCCCACACAGATAACAGGGGATCACTATAGAAGGTGAAAGGGAAAATATGCCGTTCGTAACCATCATGGGACTCGAACACATTTTTGTTAAAAAATAAAGGGTACGGTCACTGCAAAGGGTGTTTTCACGCGACTGATAAAGCGTTTCACGGAATCAGTCACAATCAGCTGGTAAAAAAAAACGCGAATGGTCACAGATGAAACTCCCGCCAAAACAAAATGAAACCCAAAAAGAATCTGGATGCATTTTCGGATGATCAACCCTAAACACGTAACTCGCCAGGTGTTTAGGGTTGATCCATTCCCAAACCGCAGATTGGTTGGGCGCGAGCGGGAATTTTGTTGAGTTTCAAGTTTTTTTGGCGGGAGTTACATGTGTGACCATTCGCGTGATTTTCTACCTGTTGTTAGTGACTGAATCCGTGACCCCGCTTACCAAACCCGTCAGAAAACCCGATACAGTGACCGTACGCGTTTTTTTTTTTTATATTCACGTTATCGAGTCCCAAGTTGGTTACTTGTGGCATATTTTCCCAAGGTGAAAGGGAAGCGACGATCTCGATACGCGCTATAAGCAGCATTTTCTCGAACCGCCTAGTTGGTGCTGCTCAGAACCACCCATTCACCTGTGAATTCATCCACGCCTATCCGTAACCAGATTAGCCATAGTAGGTTTGAGACGACCTTACTCACGGGCGACTCAGTCGTAGTCAAGGGCCGTAAATCACGGGGCGTAAGCCATGGCGGACGAGGAGGCGAATCGGCAAGCGCAGGCGGAGGAGATGGAGGCGCTGGAGGCGATCTACGGCTCAGATTGCTTCTCGTACTCGAGCGACGAGCACTGCTGCAGAGTGAGCAGACGCGGAAGTCACGAAAGCCGCGACAGTCGCGAAAGTCGCGAAAGTCACGAATATCGTACTCGAGCGACAAGCACTGCTGCAGAGTGAGCAGATCGCGTCGCGAGCATCCCCGTTTAAGACGTCTCCAAGCCTCGCCATCTGCATTGCAAGTGGCCGAGCCAATCGGCTCGGCTCGTCGGCTCGGCACGCGAGCGCTTTCAGCTCAGCCCAATGCCGAGCCGAACCGAACTGAGCCGAGCCGAGCCGAGCCGAGCCGAGCCGGCTTGATGAGCCGACCCGAACCGAACCGAACCGAACCGAACTGAGCCGAGCCGAGCCGAGCTGGCTTGATGAGCCGAACCGAACCAAACCGAACCGAGCCGAGCCGACCCGCTCGCCCAGTCGGCGTCGATGGCACTCGGCTGTCTGTCTCCACAAGCCCCGTGGCGCGGATATGGCCAGGGACGACACGACGAGCCGTCGCGACGACCATGTTTGCACGGATCTGGCGCGATCGACCCGCCACCGCCCCTCCCCTTCCCTCCTTCTCCTCCCCACTTTGTCCCTGGCCCTCCCGTCAGGCTCTATCGGGGATTCCGATTCAGTCACAAATATGGATAGTCACACCCTGCATCATAATCACCACCACCACCGCCACCACCACCCCTCCCCCTCCCCTCCCCCACTCCCACTCACTCCCTCATGCTCCTGCTCTCCGGCCTCCTTCGTTTTCCCTTTTACCAACAGATAACTATTCAATACCCCTATTCAGTCACATCTACAGACAGTCACACCCACCCCTCCCCCTCCCCCTCCCCCTCCCCCTCCCCCTCCCCCTCCCCCTCCCCCTCCCCCTCCCCCTCCCCCTCCCCCTCCCCTCCCCCTCCCCCTCCCCCGCCCCATCCCCTCTCCCTCCTCTCCTCCCCCAACCAGATAACCGTTCAACACCCCGATTCAGTCACATCCTTGGACAGTCACACCCACCAGCCCCCCTCCCTCACTCTCCTCGTCCACCTCCCCGCCGCCTACCCCTCCCACGCCGCCCCCGTTGCTGAGCTGGCACGCTACGATTGGCTCCCGGACGAAGAGAGGAGCAGGTTGTGCTGCCAGCTGGATAGAACGGCAGGGGGAGGCGGAGGGGGAGGGGGAGGCGGAGGGGGAGGGGGAGGGGGGGAAGGGGAGGGAGCACATGCAGGGGAGGGGAGAGGGGAGGAGGAGACAACAGTACCTCTCAGTGGAGAGGTGGTGATTTTCCAATGGGTGGAATGGATAAAGGTGGGTAGTTTACGTGATCACCCTCCAAGATGCATTACAGTCACAACAGGTAGACCGTCACAGCTCGGTTCCCTTTTGAGGCGCCTCGAAAGCAGTCACAGCTCGTCTCACCATCCCATGCATCGCAGCCCCCATGTGTTTGTGCCATCACTCACGCCTGCCTGCCTGCCTGCCTGCTGCTGTCTGCCTCTCCCCACGCCTCCCTATCCCTCCGTATGCCTCCCCCACCCTTTCCCACCCCCCCCTCTCCCCCCCCCCACCCTCCCCCACCTTCCTGCTCGCCTCCCATGCCATGCAGGAGCAGCAGTGGGTGTGGCAGCACGCTCCGTGCTGGCAGAGCAGCAGGAGACGGAGAGAGAGGGGAGCAGCATCTCAACCACCCTGAACCACTCCCAACCACTCCAACCAACCCCCAACGTGTGCAGGAGCAGCAGTGGGTGTGGCAGCACGCTCCTGTGTGGGCAGTGCAGCAGGAGACGGAGAGTGAGGAGAACAGCAGGAGGGAGGGTGGGGAGGCAACAGGGGAGACAGAAAGAGGTGCAGCAGTGGAAGCAGCGGCGGCGGCAGAGGCAACAGCAAGGAGAGGAGGAGGCAGAAGAGGGGAGGAGGGGAAGGTGGGGGAGAGTGGGGAGGAGGAGGCTGGGGAGATAGAGAGGGCTCTTGGCATTGTGCATGGCGTTCCTTTCACTGAGAAGAGAAGTGAGTGAGGGAGTGAGTGAGTGAGTGAGTGTGAGTGAGTGGCACCATCAGAGTTGATTCACAAGTCATCTGGTAGAGGGTGCTGGGTATCATGCATGCATAGTGTCTTTTGAAGCACCTCAGCTCAACAGGCGGCGGGATGTAGGGAGGGCGCTGGGCATTGGGCATGGAGGAGCGCTGTTGACATCATCTCACCTCCGTTCAGAGGGGGATGTAGAGAGGGCGCTGGGCATTGGGCATGGGTTCCATTTGCTGAGAGAAGAAGTGAGTGAATGAGAATGTGTGAGTGAGTGAGTGAGAGAGTGAGTGAGAGTGTGAGTGAATGAATGAGTGAGCGAGAGTATGAGTGATTGAGTGAGTGAGAGTGTGGGACATCAGTTCACTGCGTCACATGCCCTCCTTTCCTCATGACCGCACCTTCCAGGTACTTTCCAGGCCCACCTGGCACCCGTGGGCTCGCCTGCTGACGTGGCAGCGGTGATGGACGTCCTTCTGGCCAATCGCAAGATAGCTGGCGCCACGCACAACATCATGGCCTATCGGATTGTGACAGCTGGCGCAAGCGGCAGCACTGTGAGTGCCGGACATTGGGGAAAAGGGGAGTGGGTTGGGGGGGGGGGGGGGGGAGAGGGAGGGTGAGGCGCAAAATTAAAGCCAATCAAAACTGGGGGGGGGGGAAGGGGGAGGGGGGTGTTACTTCTGGGAGGAGAGGGCTGGGGGGAGGGAGGGGGATGGGGAGGGGGAGGTTGATATTTTGAGATTCTCAAGAGCCACCGACACAGCAGCCTATCGGGTCATTTAGGTGATGGCCCTCTCACTCCCTCTCACTCCCTCTCACTCCCTCTCACTCCCTCTCACTCCCTCTTACTCCCTCGTATCCCTCCCAGCAGGTCATTCACAGGGCAATGACGACGATGGGGAGGCAGCAGCAGGGAGCAGGGTGATAGGGAGTGAGCCTCACTCAGTGAGGCGAAGGGGAAATCTAGCAGGAGAGTCACTACTGGCCTCTGTTTGACTTGACTCTGTTTGTTCCTCCTTGTTGCTCCCAGCAGGTCATTTTTGAGACCAGCAGGTCTCAAAATTTGTCTCCTTGTTGCTCCCAGCAGGTCGTTCAGGAGAACGACGGCGATGGGGAGGCAGCAGTATGGGGCAGGCAGAGAGTGGGTGGGCTGTATGGGGCTGCTTACTCCTCTTTACTCCTTCGTACCCCTCTTGCTCACCCTTTCCCCCTCCCAGCAGGTCATTCGGGACAATGGCGATGATGGGGAGGCAGCAGCAGGGGGCAGGTTGATGTTGGGTGAGGCGATATAAGATCTTTCTCCCTCGTACTCCTTTGTACTCCCTCTTACTCCCCCCTTACTCCCTGTTGCTCCTCCCTCTTGCCTCCCTCCCAGCAGGTCATTCAGGACAATGGCGATGATGGGGTGGCAGCAGGAGGGGACAGGTTGCTAGTTTGTGGGGCGAATGGGGCTGCTTATTCCCTCTTACTCCCTCTTACTCCCTCTTACTCCCTCTTACTCCCTCTTACTCCTTAATCCTTTGTACTCCTCCTTACTCCCTCTGACCCCTCTCAGCAGGTCATTCAGGACAACGACGACAATGGGGAGGCAGCAGCAGGGGGCAGGCAGACAGTGGTGTGGGGAAAACCTGTGTGCTCCTTTTTACCTCCCCTTACCCCCTCTTACTCCTTCTTAACCCTTCTCAGCAGGTCATTCAGGACAACGACGACGATGGGGAGGCAGCAGCAGGCGGCAGGTTGATGCATCTGCTGCAGATTGTGGGGGCGGCTAATGTGGTGAGTGAGGGGTGGACCGTGGTGGGGAGTGGTGAGGGGGTGGTGAGGAGTGGTGGAAATTTCCAGTTTTTGAGAGACTGAAAGCCACCTGGCAGAGGCAGCAGCAGATTGTGGGGGCGGCCAATGTGGTGAGACGTGGTGAAGAGTGGTGAGGAATGGTGAGTAGTGGTGTTAATCTCCAGGTATTGAGTAGAGACCTTGAGAAAGCAGCAGCAGGGGGCAGGTTGATGCATCTGCTGCAGATTGTGGGGGCAGCGAACGTGGTGAGTGGAAGTGTGGTGGGGAGTGGTGGTGAGCGGTGGTGAGGCATGGCGAGGGGTAGTAAAGGGTGGCGGAGATTTCCTGCTTTTGAGCCAACGTAACAGTCCATTTTGGGGGAGGCAGCAGCAGGGGGCAGGTTGATGCATCTGCTGCAGATTGTGGGGGAGGCTAATGTGGTGAGTGAGGGGTGGTGAGGGGTGGTGAGGGGTGGTGATGGGTGGCGAGGGTAGGTGACGGGTGGTGAGGGGTGGAGGAAGGGGGGGGGGGGGGGGGGGAGAGTGCAGCAGGCGGCAGGCTGATGCATCTGCTGCAGATTGTGGGGGAAACTAATGTGGTGAGTAAGGGGTGGTGAGGGGCGCTGAGGGATGGTGAGGGGTGGTGGAGTTTTCCTAAGTCACCCGGGGGGCAGTAGCAGGTGGTAGGTTGATGCATCTGCTGCAGATTGTGGGGGCGGCTAATGTGGTGAGTGAGGAGTAGATGGTGAGGGGTGGTGAGGGGTGGTGAGAGATGGTGAGGGATGGTGAAGGGTGGTGGAGTTTTTGCTGCAGATTGTGGCGGCGGCTATTGTCGTGAGTGGAAGGGTGAGGGTAATAGGAGGATTGTAACACACACACACACTCACTCACACACACACACACACACATGACACACACACACTCACTCACACACACACACACACATGACACACACACACACACACGCACGCACGCACGCACGGCGCGCGCACACTCGCACACACACACACACACATACCTTTTCGAGGCGTTTAGAAAGTTACCGTTTTCCACTTCCGTTATGCCAGGTGGTGGTGGTTTCGAGGTGGTTCGGAGGAATTCTACTGGGTCCAGATCGGTTCAGGCACATCAACAATGCTGCAAGATCGTTACTAGTAGAGTGTGGATATGTCGAGCAGCAACAGCAGCAGCAGAAGCAGCAGCTGAAAGGGAAGACTGCCAAAGCTAGGCGGTGATCCCAAGGTCGCCTATGAGAAACCTCTTTTGAGAAATTTACACGGTGAGTTATCTTAGAGAATCCTCATTTAAGAAATTTATTTAGCGAGTATCATCTGAGAATTCTCTTCTCTTTTTTTTAATAAACCAGCTGATTAAAATTTCTTCTGTGTGAGAATCCCCTAATGGGAGTTCTCGAGAGTGGTTCAGATGGATCAACAATGCTTGTGCGGTGTGGATGGGTGTAGCAGCAGCGGAATCAGAAGCAACAACAACAGGAGGAGAAGCAGTGTAAGCAATAGAGGCAGAAGAATCAGAAACAGCGGCATCAACAGAAGCAGCAAACTGGGATCAGCGGCAGCAACGGAAACACCTGCAGAAGTAGCAAAGGCAATAGAAGCAGAAGAGAAGAAAGTCAAGTGAAGCCAAGAGGCTATTTCAAGCTGGTTCGGACGTATCAAGAACGGTGGTGTGCGGTGCAACGTGGTTGCTGCTTTTGGGTTGTGGATGTGTGGAGCAGGGGCGGAATGAGAAGCAGCAGAGAAGCATTACACGCGAAGCAAAGAGATGACTATAAGGTTCAGAGCGGTAGAGTGTAATGCAGCGTAGTTGCTGCTTGTGGGGGTGGGTGTGTGGAGCAGCATCAGAGGCAGAAGAAGCAACAGAAGGAGCAGCAAGAGCAACAGCAGCAGAAGCAGCAGCTGCACTAGCAGCACCAGCACCAGCAGCACCGACAGCAGCAAGAAATGCAGCATAAATAGTGGAGGTTGGAGAAACAGAGAAGCAGCAGGGGAAGCAACAGGAGCAACAGATGTAGCAAAAACGACAGCAGATACAGCAGTACAGTAGCCGCATTAAGGAGAATCCTGGCAAAGCTACGGTACGAGGTTATTGCGTGTGAAGCTTGTGGACAAGAGCAGCATTAGGGAATGAAACAGCACTATGATGAGCTGATGCTAATGTATAACTATCTTAGCTGTGCTCCTTCCAGACAGAGTACTCTTGAACCAAGGCACCATTCTATTGGACCGAGTGTCGATTGTAATGCAACTACTCTAATTCTGAATTTGTTTATGACTTTACAGGTTTCTTATCAAGTGTGCACGCTTGCCTGGCTTGATTTACAGTACACGACTGCTCATTCACATAAATTTCTGTAGTATACGCAGGCTTGCTATCGCCTGACTTTTTTTAACCCATTATGTTATTGTGTTGTGACAAGATAATATACTATTCTACCTCACTGTTCTCACTTATGCTAAGAAAAGTGGATCAAGCTTAGGTCACGGTTCTGGGCGAAGCTTGGACACCATCAACCAAATTTTTCCCTCAGTGACGTGTAAACACACCCGATCATTGGTAATTACACAAGCTGCAAGAAATCTTGGAGCATGACAGCCAATCAGACGTGTTCATTGCTACCAAAGTGTCCACACTTCAGATGGTGTCCAGACTTCAGAACCGTGATCTTATGAAGTGGAAACAGAGCGGTGGCGAATGGTGGGAACATCAATGATATGTTGTGGTTCGTGAGATATTCTGGCGCTTTTAGAGCAGCACTCGCCCTTTTACTGAACAAGTGGCCCATTGAACTCCTACGTGTAAACGCAATCAACAACTTGTAGGTCAAATGGCCTGGAGAAGGCAGCACACACGTGTCCGATTAATTTCTGGGTGTAGTTGCTCGTTCCATCTCATGTGCAGAACCTTCGGACGCACGCTGTACAAAATGTGGCGGGACAATGATGATCGTTAGGCAAATATGCGGACGGAAGCCGAGGCGCTTGGATTCAGCGCTGCTCCCTGGAACTTATGATGGAGAGAAAGCCGGGAGCAGTCGCTGCTACGTGGCTTCTCCCAATCCGATGGGAACGCTGTTCAATTTAGCCTGTTTTTGATTCTGCTTACATCAAATGAGCGGACCTGAAGCTGCCCGTGCGTTTCGATTTAGGTCCAAAGGGCCTGTCGAGGGGGCCAACACGTGGAAACAGTTGAGCTGTCATTATTGTAGACAGTCTTGGTCATATAGCTATTTATTGAAATAAAATAGCTCGGGCAGAAACGCGTTTCTTGCTGGCGCTACTGCACTGTACTGGAAGTATAAGCCACCATCCCGCATCTGGCTGTTTACGTAAGATCTTCTGAGCTGCACAACTCTTCTTACTTGAGCTCCTAGAAAAGGGACTTAGGGCCCACCATATTTTGCGAAACGCAACTTTCCTCAACTCGAACTGGTGCGTACGAGAAATGAGCGACTCCTAGTGGAAAGACAGACACGATGTTATGCTTACGGTCAGTGTAGGCAGTGAAAGCATACACTGGCAAAATACAGAACTATCTGGGTGTTGAGCTAGTCACAGGGGGAGTGAGGGAATCACGTGTTTACAGTTAATCAACACCAGCAAGAATGCGGGAATGCCAACGAACTCAAATGACTGGATGATATTGGAGGGAAAGTCGACCGAGGCAGTTGGCTAGGACACGATAGGCTGTGGGAAGAATCTCGCTTGACGTTCAGCGTGAGGGGATTCCGGCGACGGACGGTCGACGTGAAAGCGCTTGGATTCGCCCCACGCTCACGAGATCACCTGACTGGTTCACCGAAGGCAGCGGGAGGGGGGGCGAGGAAAACCTCTGGACATCCGACGCGGAAATCTTTCTCGGCGAGCGCGAAGCGAGATCTGAGGCAACAACAACCCCATGTTTTCACTCCCCCCTGTTGCCCCAATTTCTCCCTCACTTGGTCTCCCAACCCAATCTCTCCCGCCCCCACCCTATCCTCCTCACTCCAATCTCCATTCTCCCATTCATTCCCCTCCCCCCATGCATCCCTTCCACTTATTGTTTGCTTGCTGCTGTCTGCCGCTGACTGCTTTGACACGACTGATCGTAGCTTACTGACTGACGATAAGATTCCAGTGAGCCCGTAGTTCAAACGTAGACACACGTTCGCAAACTCTACGAAGTAGTATTCAGAGTGGAATTACTTGCTTTAGGGAAAAAGTAACCCGCTAAACGAGTGCGGACCCGCTAAAAGTGGTAAGGTGCATTCGTAGCCATGGCTTCGATGTTTCATGGTACCTCAGAATCCCACCAAGCCAGACCCGCCAGCGATAGCCGTATACAACCCGCATATCCCGGCGCACAACCATCAGTATCAGACGCGCAGTCCGCATTCTCTGACTTCTCAACATCCGCCGCATGTCCCGACATTTCACGCTCCAGCACTAATTCCGGCGCGAATTCCGCCGCTATGCCAGCTCTAGACCGCCGGCCAAGTTGCAGCCGTGTACTCGCTGACGTGGAAATGGCGGCGCTGGAGGGCAAACTGGCTCTGCTCGAGTCGCAGCGGCAGCTCAGCGCCGTCAAGTGCCGCATCTTCGTCGAAATGATGGAATCAACGATGGAGTGTGCCGAGGAGTCTACTATCGAGAAATATGCGACGTACACTAGCAGGGACACCGATTTGAGCTTTGACGCGCCTGAATACGCACCCTATAGTAAGAGGGACAACGGTTTGGCACGAACTCTATCATCATCAGGCGCGAAGCAGCAAGCGCCGTGCGAAAGATTGCGCGCGACGAACACGGCTCGCAACAGTAACAGCAGCAGCGGCGGCGGCGGCGGTAGCAGTGGTGACGGGCGGAGGGCGTACGAACCTTTCGCGCCTCCGAGAGTCGACGGCGCGTATCGGCGGAGGTCCATCGACGTGCCGTCGGTGGCATCAGGATCGGCGCGCTGCGCGTCGTGGCGGGAAGATATGATTTTCTACACCCCCAGTGCCAGCGGCACCGGCAGCCCTGCGCGCCCCCTTTCCCGCCGCCGCAGCGGCTCCTTCCGCGCGCCTGGTCACCCCCGCGGGTCCCCGGACGCCGCCTGCGCCGAGGCGCTGCCCCGCGATGTGTCCGAATTGCCTCGTGGCGGCGGCGAGACCCGACGAGCAGCTACTGCGGGGCGGCGATCGTTTCAAACGACTCGGGAGCTGCGATACGTGCAGGGGCACGAGGATCGCTGCGCCACAGAGCTGAGCGGTGTGCGTTGGCCTGCCAGTCAACTCAGTCATGCGAGTCAACCGGATTTGCGCAGTCAGTCGAGCCTGCGAAGTCAACGGCTGTCGCAGAAAGATCTCGTTTCGGCGTCCGACGAATGCGATTGGCTCGCGGATCCGTCGCTGCCCTCGCGTGCGGCAACGGAACCCTCATCCAACGGCTGCATTCGCTCCACGTCATCGTCGTCGTTCATCGTGCCGTCCGTCTTCTCATCCTCCAACTCTATCGCAACCACGTCCCCTTTCTGCGACTCATCCCTAGAAACAGGCTCTTCCCGCTCGTCCTCCCCTGCTTCCGCCTCGTCCGCCTCCCCCTCCAGCCCCGAAGCTTCCGCCCAGCTCCGCTCCCCCTGGACCAATGCCGCGGGTCCCTTTGACCAACTTGCGCCCGTTTCCGCTGCACCTGCTTCTGCTAACCCGCAGTCCGCCCACGAGCCAACCCTAAATTGCCCGTGCGCCAAAGAAGAAACCAGCAAGTCGCGGGGAGGCTCCTGGCGCAGGCGCGCGCAGCAGAAAGCGGCGGAGCGCCCGGAGAAAGCAGTCGAGGCACAGGGCAAGCCCTCCGCGCCCCGCGACAGACGACGAATGAGCCTGGGAGGATTCGCGAGCAGCCTGTTGGGCGATTTGCGGTACAAATAGATTTGATACCGTGACGTTCTGTTCCAATAACGAAGCAGCTTGAAGATGCTACACAAGAACCCCCCCCCCCCCCAATACTTCATTGGCCATAAGAGCGAGGCCTCCTCATGGGTAGTCACATCACACTGGTTCACATAGCATAGAGGGTACATACTACAAAGCCTTGAAAATAATACCGTATCAAACACTGCTCCACCAGTATCCATTGGAATTAGGAAATGAAAAGTGGCACAACATACCCCAATGTATGCCACCTATTTCCGCATCTCAGTACGAGATTGAATTTACCACATGCCATAACAAAATTCCAGATATGAAGAACTAGCATTGCTCCACAGCAGACAGCAGATTAAAGCCCGCGTCCCAAATTGCGGGCCGCGAGGGTCAAGTTTTTAAAAATTTGACGAAGTTGAGTGTCCAGGCTTTTGAAAGTCACGCACTTGCAATTTGGGACTTTCGAAGACAGATTCACTCACCAGGGGGAAAACCGAGGGTTGGCTGGGTCTCGCGAAAAAAACGAACCTAGACGAAATCGGAAACTCTCGCCAAAGCCCACACCAGAAAAACTCCCTCTGGTCAACTTTTAAAAGCATGAACAGTTTGGGCCGCCGGCTTTAATTGCGACTAGACATCCTACCACACCACACCATCTAGTTAGGGTTTCTACAACTTGGCATGAAACATGCTGCATTTAACTCAAAGACCAATACACCCACTCGACGTAGTACACTTGGGAATAGGCGACATGAAGCGTTGTCCCCGCTTGCACATGTTGCCGACGCCGCTCGCGAACATGAGATTGAAATGATCGTCTTTTGAAACGGTGTAGGTGTAGCTGCCCGATTTAGATGCTTTCTTGAGAGTCTTTGTTAAGATTAGGAGATTATGCAGTACTTAGGTTTAGGAGAGGTTTAGCAAAGAGAATCATGGAGAAGTTTGGCCAAAAGAGGTCTTTCATTATGAAGTTGTGAGTACAAATAGGAAGGAGGAAGGGGAAAAGGGTACACCACCAGCAGTTGAACCTAATATCTAACTAATACACTAGCAAGCTGTAGGCAGTTATAACAGGATATGCAAATATGCTTCAACAGTCTTAGCCTTGCTGGTCTTGCACTGGGCCCAGTACTTTGGGTGAACGATGCTGGATCCGTATATTGAGTGATGAACTGATGGATATCAGAACGCTGTGTCCATTTAAAAACTGCAACAACGGCAGCAAATCGGGTGGTCATGGGGAGGAGGGGTGAAGGGGAAAGGGGGGAAGGGGAAAAGAGGGGAGGGCAGGGGAATAGGGGAACTTTTGAGTCATTTCCGATGCCTCCATCTTCTCAGACACACCACGATTCAGTGCGTTTGAGTGCGGTTGAGTGCGTTTACATGCAATGAAGTGCGGTGCGACACAATCATGATGAGAGGTTATGCAGAGGGGTGCAGAGGGGGAGGGACAAGGGTGCAGAGGGGGAGTGGTGAGAAGGGGGGAGAGTGGGGAGGGAAGCAGCAGGTTGAGGAAGCTCAGCCAATACAAGCCGCAGGTAATCAAAGAAATTTCAAGGTGCTTCAGAAATTGCCTGTAGCCAATCAATGAAGAGGGTAAGAGCAGCAGCAGTGGCGGCGGCAGCGGCGGTACCGCACTCAGCCTCTCTGCACCGCACACACCCAGATTGTCGCCCATTTCAATCAGCAGCCACTTCCAATCAATCGTCAGCGGGCCCACGGCAAGAGACATACCACTCAGCCTGTATGCACCGCATTCAGTCAGCCTCTCTGCACCGCATTCAGCCTCTCTGTACCGCACTCAGCCTCCCTGCACCACACTCAGCCTCTCTGCACCGCACTTAGCCCTTCTGCACCGCACCCAGCCCCTCCGCGCCGCACCCAGCCTCTCTGCACCGTACTTAGCCTGTCCGCACCGTACTTAGCCTCTCCGCACCGCACTCACCCAGCTTGTCGCCCACTTCAATCGGAGGGCACTTCCACTTAATGGTCAGCGGGCCCCACGGCGACAACCTGTAAGGCCCGCCCACTTGAATCGTCTTCGCCTGGCATCGCGTGCATGAATGGGGGCGAGAGGAGGAAACATGGGCAAGAGAAAGAGGTGGGAGAAACAAACATGAGACTAACGGCGAGAACGTGTAAGGCCCGCCCAAGAGAATTGTCTTCGCCTGTCAGCGCGCGGATGCACGGAGACGAGAGGAGGAAACGCGGGCAAGAGAAGGAGGTGGGGAAAACAACGCAAGACTCCCGGCGAGAACCCCAAGCGCGCGCCCGCATATATCTTCCTCGCCTGGCTGCGCGCGCATGAAAAGGGGCGCGCGGATGAAAAACCAGCATGAGAGAGAGAGAAAGAGAGTGCGAGCGGGAGCGGAGGGGGAGAGCAAGCGAGAGGGAGGAGATAGGGAGAGAGGAGGGGGGAGGAGGGGGGAGAAGGGGGACGGAGGGGAGGAGGGAGGGAGGGAGGGAGGGAAGGGGGGAGGGAGGGAGAGAGTGGGGGAGAGGGAGAGATTGAGGGAGGGGGGAAGAGAGGGAGGGGGGGGGGGGGGGGAGGGGGGAAGGGGGGCAGTGTGAATTGTTTTTGCCGTCTAGAATTATCTCTATGCACGTGGAAACGAGGGGGGGCAGAGTGCTCCGCGCATGCCTCGTTAGCGCAACCCTCGTTAGCGAAACTTCTCCTTGGCTCGTCCTACGTACGTCTCCCTGTCCCGTACGCTGGTCTTTTTATCCGCAAGCCGTGTGTCTTGTGGGACTGCGGCATGGACCGAACGGTCAGGATCACACGACGAGGATCACACGGCCATGTTCGCACAAGCCCTCAGGTAATCTTGACTGAAATGGAGGGGAAAGAAAAGAGACATTGGCGGCCAGGTGGGAAGTGTAGTTGTTGTCTGATTGCGCAACGGCTGCTTCTGATGCGCCTTAGACTGCTGGGTCTGACCTGAGCTCTCGTTTTATACAAGAGGTGAGAGTGCAGCAGCAGCAGCAGCAGTAGCAGACGGGACGGGTTTCAACAAGATTATAACAAAAAGGCAATGTGAAAGGTGTGGTTGTTGCTGTCACCTGGACTTGCGCGACGGCTGGCGACGAGGCGAGATAGAGCAGCAGCAGACGAGACGGGAGACGCGCGACCGAGTGCGAATGCGATGTTGCGACGGGAACGCGACGGCCGTCGGGCGACGGGCGACGGGCGACAGGGACGAGCGATTGGAGACAGGGAAAATGGGACGGGGAGAAAGAACGTACAGGCAAGGGAGACAAAAAATAAATAGGGAGCAGATTGTGTGTGATGGAAGAGCCGTGGGGGTTGAGCAATGGCGTCGCTAGCTCTGGCGCCGCTACATAAACATAACGAGACGTGCTAAAGCGGGGACGAAAGACGCCGCGAGGAGAATAAAAGACAGAACATAACATAAGCAAGAGAGGAGGCAAGGAGAGGCGCGCACTTGAGAGCAGGAGGGCGCAAGCGGTTGCCAGTAAGGCCAGAGAAACGCGGCGCGTGGCCATGGCTAGAAGCGCGCAACCAAGGGGTTTTCGACTATCGGCCGATCAATGCTGAGGAGAGAGCGAAGGAGGCACTCAAACGGGATACTGTAAAATGGCGCGAGGCACGAAAACGAAATGGAGGAACAAATGCAGGAGGTCGAGGCAAAACTGTGTTCCTTGTGCTCTGTAAGTGAAGCTTGTCGAAGAATGAACTTGGGGTGGAGCGTGTTGGTTGTTGGCAGGAGCGGTAGTGCTTTTAGCGGGGTTGGTTGATCGGTTGATTTGCAGCTGTGTTGGGTTGCGGAAAAGGGTGATAGGAGCGGAGGTGCAGGGTAGTGAATGTTGGTGGACGACGTACAGTACTTGGCATTTCCCTCACAATCGTGCTGACAGCTGCTTTCGCGTAGTTAAAAACGTGCGGAAGCTGTGTGTGTCGGAGTACAAAAGGCGCTGCACACACAACCAAACCCATTTCAGCGAATGGAGAGGCCCTAAAAACCGAATGGCTAGGGGATGCCGTGCCGACGTGCCACACCGCCACCGAAAACCCACCCACCAATCCCGCAACGTGCGCGCGGCGAGGCGGGGACGCTGCAGCAGTTGTCTGTGGCACAAAAGACAACAGCGTCCAGAGTGTCGCGTCGCCATTTTCCATTTAGTAAGAAAGCCGGCTCCACCGAGCCCACGTATAGCATGTTTGGTTTCATGCACTGTACACGTGGACGGAATTTTGCTGATAAGCCTGGCCGCTAGCGCGGCACCGTTGATTTCTTGTTCACCTCACTTCCAGGTTTGGTTCGGAGAAGCAGGTGGCTGGCTTGGGCAACTCAAAATATGCCGAAAGCTCTCCTCCCTTCTGTAAATCATTTAAGAAGCTATCATTTAATTATATAAAAGATTGAAAAATTCGTGAGAGTTTTTAAATATCAGCCCTTGTACAAGGTGGAAAGTCGTTGATGCTGGGTACAGTAGTTGGTGATTGTAGTCGCACCGCATCACGTCTGTGAGGTCTGGTTGGTGGCGGTGTTCGGTTCGGTGGCACTGTACTTGTAGTGGTGGTTTCAGTTGATCGCGATTCGCGGTGTAGCAGACTCGCTTTCTGTAAGGCATCCCTCTCTCCCTTGGAGGTTTGTTTGTTTGCACAGCGTACACTCCTCCCACCTCACCGAACCACCCAACTCGAACTACCCAGCAGCACCTGCTCACCCACCCACCTTTCCTTTTTCCCGCCACGCTAGACCAAAGTTTTATTCCGTCCGTTCTACGTTTTATTTTTGGTAGTACTCGTTAGCAATCTTACGCTTGCAACAACAACCGACACAACCTTCTAGCGTTAGGGTTTTGTTTCTAGTTCTAAGTTTCGCCATTTCTTTCAATCTCTAGCGTAGTCCTGCCTCCCGCTCATTCGCGACATTGCCGCGACGGCTGTGGCTCAACACCTTACAGAAATGTCTACGCGGCTCGTGCTGTTGATAGCAAGCATATCGCTTTTCGCTCTGCTCTCAAGTGCGTAAGAACACGTGTGAGGCGCCTCATGAGAAAATATGAAAACGGCCCTACTTCCCGTTTCCGCCCCCTGTTATCCCCTGTGTTTGCTTTGCGTCTGCGTTTGCGTCTATGTTTGCGTTTGGGTCTGCGTTTGCGTTTGCGTCTGCGTTTGCGTCTGCGTTTGCGTCACTGGAAAACGAGGTCGTATGTGAGACGTTTATTACATCGTTTCGGTGAGCGAAGACCACGTGACGTGATGGAGCTACCACTGATCATTCGTCGCGCGCCCTCGTTCTTCTCTGCACATTCTATCCTCCTTGCTCTCCCCCCCTCGTTCTTCCTTACACGTTCCCCCCCCCCCATGTCCTACCTCCCTCGTTTTTCCCTCCAAGTTCTCCACACTTTTTCTTCCCCCCTCGTTCTTCTCTTCATGTTCCCCCCCCCTTGCTCTTTCCCAATTGTCCTGCGGCCATTGTTGTTCCCCTTGTTCGTCGCCCCTAGTTCTTCCACCATTGTTCTGAGCCCCTCATTCGTCCCCGCTTGTTCTCCCCTTGTGTCCTGCGGCCATTGTTCTTCTTTAGCTGTTTTTCCCACCTAGTTCTTCCCCCATTGTTCTGCGCCCATTGTCTCGTGCCCCGCGTTCTTCCGCCCATGTTAGTCCCCTTGTGACATGCGGAGTTTTTTCTAGCGCCACTGTTCTGCTGCTCTTGTCGTGCCCCCCTTTTGTTCTGTCGCCTCTGTCGCCCTACCCTTCCCTCGCGTCCACTTTCTCCTCCGTCGTCCAGTTTCTCCTCCGTCGTCCCGTGTACCTTCCCATCAAAGTCGCCTTTTTTCGTCGGGCATGTCGACTCAAAGCACGACTTTTCTCGTCGGGCTATTTCTCCGCACCTGATTATGAGGCGCCTCGAAAACAGGCTCCGCACCGACATCACTCCTTCCTGCTGACCTTTCCATTCATTCTCCCCTGTCCACCCCGCGCTGCCTTTGAGTCGACTCATGAACACTCTCCCCCCTCTCCACCTCAAAAGTCAACTATCCACCCCGCGCTGCCGCTTCCACTCATGAACCTTCCCCCCCCTCTCCCTCTCCCCCCCTCTCCCCACCACACAACCATTTCTCTCCCTCCCCGTCATTCTCATATCTTCCCGATCGTCGTCGCGTATCGCGTCGGTTCGTTGCTCTCCGCATCGGCGTGGCCGCATTGTCTCCACCGTGTCACCCGCGCCTCTCTCTTCCGCGCTCGCGTTTTTCTGCGCTGCCTCGAACCGATTCGGCGCTGCCTTCAATCGATTCGGCGCTACCTCCAACCGATTCGGCGCTGCCTGTGTCTGTGTCGTCGAACCAGGCTTCTCGCTCGCAGAGGTTAGCGCTCTCTTCTGCCTCCTCTCCCCCCCTCCCCCTCCCCCTACCCTCCCCTCCTCCTCCCCCCCCCCCCCCCCCCTCCCCCCGTTCCCCCAATCCCCCCCCTCGCCTCCCCGTATCCCACTCGGATCCCCGTTTCCCCCCATTCCCCTCCCCATATTCCCCCCGCTCCCCCATGTTCTCTTCCAACCCCCCCCCACCTTTTTCTCCCCCTTATTTCTGCGGTACTAGTGCAAACTCGACCAACACTCCCTTTGTTGTGTGCTGACGTTTTTTTTTTGTCTTCCACCGGGCAGGCGAAAACTATCTACGTTGGCGGTCGCAATGCGTGGAACCCGTGGGGCCCGGGAGTGAGGAAATGGAAGGGCCCTCACAAAGTCTTCAAAGGCGACACGCTAGGTGAGTCCTTTTCTTTTCGCATGCTCTCTCTCCCTCTCCCTCTCCCTCTCCCTCCCTCTCTCCCTCTCTCCCTCTCCCCCTCTCCCTCCCTCTCCCTCCCTCTCCCTCCCTCTCTCTCCCTCTCTCCCTCCCTCTCCCTCTCCCTCTCTCCCTCTCCCTCTCCTCCTCTCCCTCTTTCCCCTTCTATCCCTTCCCCTCTCTCTCTCCTCTCACTCACTCACCCTCCCTCTCCCTCCCTCACTCACTCACTTTCTCACTCAAAAACCTCTGTTCTGTTTTATTCCAATCGATTGCTACAGTGTTCAGATGGAAGAAAAAATCGAACGTGATTATGCTGGCCGATGCAACGGACCCTGCGGCGCCTTATTATTTCGGCAAGTGTACATACGACTCGGCCGATGCCTCGTTGCACACTGTGGTCGCGGAAGCCAAGGCCTCGGGATCTGCCAAGTACACGATTCCCAAGGATGCTGCGGCACTCCATTTTTGGTTCATTAGTACCGTTGGCAAGACGTGCAAGAACGGGCAGAAATATGAAACGCCGCCTATCCTTGCCAAGTAGTGATGGTATAGTAGCAGCAACTGTGTGCGAATGGCTGGTTGAAGTATCTGCATGCGTGCATGTTTAATTAGGTTACTGGTATTGTTGAGATAAGAACTTGGGAGATTAGGAGCTTGGAGGGAGAGTAGCATAGTGAGATGGTTATCGAGGGAGTTTAGGTTGGCCAAAAGAGGAGGTTCACTATGGAATGAATACAAGATATAGGAATGGGCAAAAGGGAGGGTACACCACCAGCAGTTGATGCTAATATCTAAACTAGTACACTAGCTAGCTATAGGCAGTTATAAGATATGAAATATAATTCAACACACCCCCGTAACTGCCTACGGCTATAGCTAGTGCCTGGCACCAGGTCGCCTGGAGAGCGGTTGCTGTAGCTGGGATAGGCACAGAAACAGCGGTGGCTGACCGGCAGCACCTGTGAACGCCAGGACGGAGGAGGGCGCGGAGAGCGCGGAGGAGGGCTGGGATAGCCGGAGGGCGAAGGATGCTGGTCGCTCGCCATCTACGAGCAAACACAACTGTTGGTGAGGAGGAGGAAGCTGCTGGTGGTGCACAGGAGGAGAGCAAAGGAGAGGCGGCTGGAGGAGAGGAGATAGGAGGAGGAGATGCGGCTGGAGGAGAAGAGAGGAGGAGGAGATGCGGCTGGAGGAGAGGAGAGGAGGAGGAGGAGATGCGGCTGGAGGAGAGGAGATAGGAGGAGGAGATGCGGCTGGAGGAGAGGAGAGGAGGAGGAGATGCGGCTGGAGGAGAGGAGAGGAGGAGGAGGAGATGCGGCTGGAGGAGAGGAGAGGAGGAGGAGGAGAGGAAGTGCAGCGGAAGGAGGAGGAGAAGGGGGAGGCGGCTGCCTGCACATACCCGCCACCCCCACACCCTCTTCCCCCCCCCCCCAAACGCGGCACGAACTGCAGATGCACGGGCAGCGATGAGGAGGAGGATTAGGGAGGGGCAGGAGGGTTCAAGGGGGCTTAAGCACCCCCGTAGCCGCGGGCGCGAGCCTCGCCACCTCCCCCCCGCAACGTCCACCGTAGAAGAGAGCGACGGCAGGTGCGGAGGCGGGGAGCGGGGTGGCGATGGCAGGGGCGCTGGCGCTCGCGACCGGCGCTGGCGCATGCCGCTAGCGCTGGCGCTGACGCTGGCGCTGGCGCTGGGGACCGGCGCTGGCGCTGGCGCTGGCGCTGGTGCTGGTGCTGGCGTCCGCGACCAGCGACGGGGCGACGCGACAGCGCGCGGGACGGGGCGACCAGCGCGTGGGGCGGGTAGCACGGGGCGTTCAGCGCCGGGCAGGCAACGGGCGAGCGCCTCGAAGGGCGCAGCAACGGTCGCCATGGCAACGATGGCAGCCATGGCGAATGAAAAATAACAAGGTCCTTAGAAGGACCCAGCTCTTAATACCATGTTGAGATAAGAACTTGGGAGATTAGGAGCTTGGAGGGAGAGTAGCATAGTGAGATGGTTATCGAGGGAGTTTAGGTTGGCCAAAAGAGGAGGTTCACTATGGAATGAATACAAGATATAGGAATGGGCAAAAGGGAGGGTACACCACCAGCAGTTGATGCTAATACCTAAACTAGTACACTAGCTAGCTATAGGCAGTTATAAGATATGCAATATAATTCAACAGGTATGTAGGTTGCATCTATCCTTTTAGTAGTTTGTAAGTATGATGAACTGCCTACATTGACGATCTGACAAAGAAACTGGATGGCAATGTAATTGGAGCAGCAGTGGCTGATAGCGCCTCGGAGTTTTGTCAGTTGTAATTGTAACAGTTTTGTCAGTGACTACAGTAACCGGTATTTCTGCCGGTTTGCAGCACTGCAACAGGGGAATGCAGCAAATTGTTTTAAATAACCTCCAGGGTTCTTAGAACAAATGATAAGCAAACTCCATTTCTATTGACAAATGCAGCAATGTACGGTACCAAGTGCATAGCACAGTACAGTACAGTACAGCCCGTACAGTAAGTACAGCATGGGAACACGCCCTTAAAGTGCCTGACACCATTCCCCACAGTTGCTGTGTGAAGCTAGCCCCCACTCTTGCTTCCGCTCATGCCCCTTAGTGAGATGGGAACACGCCCCCAAAGTGCCTGAAACGAGCAATTGCGGCAACGGAAAAGAAAAACGCATTAGGGGAATTCCCTCAAAAGAAACATGCACTCACGCACATCCACAAGTTCTGCTGCTCCCATCAGGGAGTCCCGCCCTCTCTCCACCACCACACACCACCATCATCCCCACCACTGGCATGCTAATTCACCACCACCACTCACTGGGAATTCAGTCTGTCCACGAGTTCTTCTGCTCCCAGCAAGGAATTGCATGTTGGGCTGAGAAAAGCCCAGGGCTTACGTTTCGTTTTAGGGCTCCCTGATTCCGGGGAAAAATTCCCCCCTCTATTATGGGTGCACATTTTCCAGAAAAACAGTACCCTGATTGCTCAGGGTTGTATAGTTAACTTTGATTGTTCAGGGTCGAGTACTGAACATCAGGGTCGTAACGCGCTCTTTTTTACCGGGGAAAAATGTCCCAGCTCTCCATGAAGCCTGCGCGCTGTGTTTCGCGCTGGCTGTGCACTCGACTTATCTGGTGTGGGAGTGTTACGTTTCCCTGTCTAACCATGCGTAATCGGATCTCTTCAGACACGCTGCGACTGCAGAGGCGTGCATTCTGGAGCGAGTGCAAAAGGGCGAGTCAAACCTGTTCAAGACAGATTTCCGCTGTACTGTACAATCACAGCAAGTGATTGGTGTGCATTCTGGAGCGAGTGAAAGAACAGAACTATTTCGTTTCGACCAATCACAGCAAACTGACATCCGCAGATTCGCCGGATCACTTTGGCGGTGTATCAGAAGGAGGTTCGAAGAAACTTTGGCTCGATAAGGGGGGGTGAAGGGGGGGGGGGGGGGGGGGATCACGCGATCAATCCGAAGGCGGGGTTATCGAAAAGAATTTTCGAGGAACCTTCGTTCCGATACCCCCGCATTCAGGGTCCACAGAACGCGTACACTACATAGACAGAGTCCGCAAGTACACTACTCTGAGCCTAGTTACAAGATTTCAGGGTTCGTTAAGTAACTTATCTGATTGGATCAGAGTTCACAAGTTAAAAAAAACTGTAATTTCAGGGACCACCAGGTGAGAAACCTGTAATCACCCTGAAATCAGGGTAATTACCCTGATAAAATCAGCCCTGGAAAAGCCCTTGGAATCTTTGCAAGGCTAAATTCTGGGTAGAACTTTGTTGTACCGTATCGCCCCGGATATAGGCGCCGTCCGATTAAAGGCGCCGGCTCTTCTATCTGGAGCATGGCGCTTATGGCCGGAATTCGATTATAAGCGCCCCCCCTGAAAATGCTTTACTTATTATAAGCGCATGCCTAAATTTATTTTTCATTCCTGATTAAAACGGTAACGAATTTCATATTTCTAGCGAGTCACGTCACATTTTCACTTTGTTTGACTTTCGCGGACCTCACTGGTTGCGCGTCCAGTCAGTATGAGCTGGCACGCGGGCAAAATGACGCGCCAAAGCTCAGTGCACCGTCAGAAATTCGCCCTCAAGCGATTCTGATTCTGGACGCTGTAAAGTTTCGATTCGGTTCAACTTACGAGACTGAAATGTACATGTTGGTGCGTTTGAATTGTATTTCTGTATTTGTCATTATATAAGCGCCGGCGCTTATGGCCGTTATTCAATTACAAGCGCCACCCCTAAAAAAATCGATTTTATTATAAGCGCCGTGGCGCTTATATCCGGGGCGATACGGTAAGTGCGGAAGCGTGTAGCGAAGTCCTTGAACCACCTTGCGCTAGTGTGTGAGGGCAAAGTAGATTGAATAAAATAAAGAGAGACAAGATTATATAAGAGTACAAGGAATACGAAGAGATACGGTTGTAACTACTTTACTTGTTGCTGTTGCGGTTCGATACAGTGACGACTCGGGCAACTGCTCGATAGAGAGTCAGTTGTTTGTCCTTGCTGTCGTGCTGTATTTGTCAGGTCAAGGGTTGCTGACATTTGACTTTCTTGTAACCTTCGGCAGTTGCTCAACCTCTGAGAGTTGACTCGCTGATGTTTCGATATGCTTCGTCTCGTCTGTGCCTTCGTGTTTCGACACGACAAAGGCGCTTAAGATTACTTGTTTCCAACACTCCCCTTCGCTTCTGGAGTGTCGGCGCTGGTGACGTGGCTCTGTCCAGTCAGCAGCATGCAGTACTCGAACTTCTGCTTTCCGAGCTTCTTGGTCAGGTAGTCAGCTGCCATCTCGGACGTGGGGCAGTATGACAGCTCAAGTTTCCCTTTTTCGATCTCGTCCTTCACGAAGAAGTATCGCAGGGCGATGTGTTTCGTTCTGTTCGCGAATCCGCTTTTGTTGCTTATGCGAATCGCTGACTGGTTGTCGCAGAACAGGGTAAAGCTGGGTAACTGAGCCAGCTTTGCTTCTTCCAGGAGTTCGCGAAGGTAGAGTCCTTCTTTGGTGGCTGAGCAGAGAGCGATATATTCTGCTTCGGCTGAGGAGAGGGCGATTAGTTCCTGTTTGCTTGACTGCCAGGAGATGGGTCCGATGGGTTCAAGGCAATAGATGTAGCCAGTGCGTGAACGTCTGTTGTCGGAGTCGCCGGCGTGGTCTGCGTCGACGTAGCCGATTAGCTTGGGTGTCGTGATCCCATTTTTGTGATAGGTCAGGCCGACCGTTGGGGTACTGATGAGGTAGTGAAGAGCGCGGTCGAGCTCCGCCATGTGTTCTGTTTCAGGTCTTTTGAGGTAAGTAGCGAGTTGACTTGCTGAGTAGGATAGGTCCGGGCGGCAGGTGACGGCTGCGAAGAGTAGACATCCTAGTTTCTGTTGATAGCTTCGTATGCCGGCGGGCTTGAGTAGTGCCGAGCTTTCCTTGTGATTTCCGGCGGTGTATCGATAGGGCGTAGAGATGATGGTCGGGGTGAGATCGAATCGTTTGGCAATGGTGTCCGCGTATTTCGCGGCGCTGAGGTAGATTGCATCTTCTTCTTCTTGGATGTTGAGGCCGAGGTATTGCTTGACGGTGGATGAGACTGTAAGGGTGAGGTCTCGCTGCAGCTCCCCTTCAAACCAAGTGGTGATACTGTTGGTAGAGCCTAGAGTAGGTCGTCCACGTAGACAATGAGAAGAATGTAGTCGTTGCCCTTTGTGAGTCGGTACATGCCCTGGTCGTGGGGTAGTTGTCGGAATCCAATGCGGATGAGTCTTGTGTGTAGATACTGCTGCCATAACCTTGGAGCTTGTTTGATGCCGTAGAGCGACTTTAGTAGCTGACAGACTTGGTTAGGTTCTCCGTGAGTGCCGTGTGGAAGTTCGACGAAGATTTCTGCGTCAACAGGAGCGTAGAGGAATGCGTTGGCGACGTCAATTTGTCGTAGCTTTTTCTTCTTCATGGCGGCAATGGCGAGGAGAATTCGTAATGAGGTGTGCCGGCTGACAGGGGCGAATGTCTCGGTGAAGTCGCGTCCGTGCTCTTGATCGAAGCCGCGTACGACCCAGCGCGCCTTGAATTTGTCGATGGTGCCGTCTGTGTTTGTTTTCACGCGAAAGACCCACTTTCCGATGAGTATAGTCTTGTTTTGTGCCACTCCGATGGGAACGACTTTCCAGGTGTTGCGTTCTTCCAGTGCCTTTAGTTCCCTGTCCATGGCTTCGCGCCATTTTTCCTTATGCTCCCCCCCCAGAGCCTGCTGAACGGTCGCAGACTCCCTGGGAATCGCTGCGCCGTGGACTGCGGTGACGAGTCCAAGAATCTGAATTCCACTCTGTGTGTATCGGGGAAGTGTGGTATCCTCGGGATAGACTGCTTCATCTCCCGCTTCTGGTGTAGGGTTGAAGTTTGGTCCTACGCGTTCTGCTTCGTCGGTGTTGACTTGTGCCGGTGTAACGTAACCATTGTCGGCGAAGTGGTAGAAAGTTTCGGCGTTGATACTTTCGCGCGGGTTTTCGTCGTCCATTGGAACTTCAACTGAACAGTAGGGGAGAGGTCCGGCTTCCTCCGAGGCTCCATCCACGTTTTGCTCGTCCAGGTCAGCTTCGTCCTCTGCTGATGCGAAGGCTCGGTGCCCACGGAATCCTCCTGTGACGTCCCGTGAGGTTGCCTGGTTGTGGAGGTACGTTGAGAGGGTGAGTCGTTCATAGAAGATGACATCACGTGCTGCCACTGTTTCCTTGGTGTTGATGTCGAAGATCTTCCATGCGTTGTAATGTTTTTCGATGCCCAGATGTAGTCCCCACTGTGCGCGTTGAGAAAATCGGCCGGCCCGTGCGGAAGGGGGTCGGTACTGTACCATGCAGCCGAAAACTCGTAACAATTTTGTGTTGCCCAGCTTTCCGGTCCACAGCAGGTGTGGTGATGCGTTGTTCGGGAGTGATGATGACGAAACCAAGTTGTGTAGGAGTACCGCGTGGTCCATTGCTTCAGGCCACTGATGGTTGGGTAGCCTCATGCCACGTAACAGCTTGCGCATGGTGTTCTGAAGAGTCCTGTTCATCCTTTCTGCGACGCCTTGCTGTTGATGGGCGTAGGGGAGAGAGATGAGCCGTTTGATTCCTCGCTCTGCCAAGTACTGCTTGAACCTCTGTGAGGTATACTCTCCTCCTCCGTCTGACTGGAAGCTCTTGAGTTTCACGCCTGATTCTCGTTCCGCTACTGGAAGCCAGGCGACGAAGGCTTCGAAGGCCATGTCTTTGCTTGGGAGATTGAGGTGCAAGACGTAACGTGTGGCTGCGTCGATGAACGTGATAGTGTAGTTGTATGCGTTTTGCCCGGGTTCTCGATTGTACAGTATGTCGCTGTACACCTTTTCCAAAGGTGCGTACGCCGGTGCACTTGGATTGTGATGGGGTATGAAGGGTTGATGAGGTAAGTCAGCTTCTGGGCAGGTGAGGCATGTCCCTCTCATTCGTTGAAGTTCTTTTCCATCGGGTAGAAGTAAGGAGTCTTTGTCCAGGACGCCTGCTCGTATTGTGTTGTTGAACGTGGTGTTGCTTGGATGTCCCATTCGTGCGTGCCAGATGTCTTCGCCTGCACGATGTCCGGGCGATCGCCGATATAGGTCGGAGTTGGTGTAAAAGCTAGCGGTGAAGTTTGCGCTTCGATGGATTTCTCGTGATGTCGGGTGTAGCTGCTGCGTGGGTGTTGGTGGTGTATCGTCAACGAAAGTTGGTGTCGTTGAAGGACAAGCGATCGGTGTTGAAGTTGCCGCTGCTGTTGTTGTCTCTGCTGCTGCCGATGTTGTCCCTGCTGCTGCCGATGTTGTCGCTGCTGCTGCCGATGTTGTTTCTGCTGCTGTCGAGTGTTGAATTGTTGCTAATGCTCTTGTTCTTTCTGTTTCAGGAATGGTGTTCGAGTACCAGAATCCTTCCGAACTGAAGTTGGGGTCAAGATCCGGTGGATGTGTCCAGGAGGTGAAGGTGACGATCCTGTCGCTGTCAGCTGTTCCGAGGTCTGGGACGAAGTCGAGTACGAAGACATTGTTCTTCAGTACTGCTTTGCCGATGTAGAGACCCCCTTTTCCATTGAACAATTTGAATTCCTGGGTGGTGCTGTCTGCTTCAAGATGGATGCCTTTCGCCATCAGCTGGCTGACGCTTAGTAAGTTGTAGCCGAGTCCCTCCGCGATTAAGACCTTCGACATTTGTAGTATGACATTTGTTTCTCGTCACTGAAGTTGTACCACACCTTGTCGTCGTGTTCGCAGGTTCTGATTGTTGGCGACGGTGATGACAACTTCGCGCTGAAGTTGGTGTTCCCGTTGGACGAATCGTCCCGAAGAGCACATGTGTTGTCCACAGCAGCTATCCAGGAACCAAGTATCCTTTCCAGATGGCTCACTCTGGGCGATGGCTGCGTACGCTGGGTTCGGCTGCAGTGTTTCACGGCGGGGTGTGCTCTCGTCAAGTAATTCTTCTGGTGAGTACGTTGGTGGTGATTCGGTGATGCAGGAATCGGAGAGTCTTGCCATGCAACTGACGATGTTTCTTGCTCCTTGTACAGGTTGTCCTGTTGACGTTGCTTGAGCTTGCGCAGTAGGATTTGCTTGCGTTGAAGTGACTTGGCTGCTTGAGGGTCGAAGCTGTCGTTGCGGCGGTGTTGACTGTTGTCGGTTTGGGCAGTGTGTGCGTGGGTGTCCTGACGTTTTGCAGAGATGGCAGAACGGAGGTACGGGCTTAGGTTGCAGTTGCTTGTTATGTCGATTGAAGTTGTTGAAGCGCCGTTGGGTGTGAAATGCGAACTCAGGTACTGATGTCTTCTTCTTCTGTCGTTCCTCGTGCAGATCCATGTCTTGCTGTTCGGCGTGAATTTCAGCGCAGAGTGCTGCTTCGGAGATCTTCCCGTGAGCTCGGAGAATAGCTCGAGTGGAGCGCCAATGAGGACCAAGTCCTGTGATGACGACTGTGACGAAGGCTTCTTCTGCGATTGATCCTCCGCATCGAAGAAGTTTGTCGCGCAATTCGCGACAACGGCTGATATACGCCATCCCTTTTTCTCCTGGTTTCATTTCGACCGTCGTTAACTGCGCCATTAATCGACTCTGGTTGACGCTGTCTGTTGCTTGATACAGGTTCTTCAAGTGATTGTATGCGAGTTCTGCAGAGTTGCCGTATCCTCGATAAGAGCGGATGTTCTGCTGCTGGCTTGTTGTCAGGTTTCTCAGCAGGATGGTGTATGCCATCATTGACTGATATGTGTACTGCTGCTTGTCGTATTGCGTTCCGTGCGTTGGATATGGCAGGGACCCGTCGAAGAATCCAAGAATTTGTGCGCCTTCCATCATTAGCTCGAACTCGAATGACCAGGTAAAGAAGTCCTTCCCGTCGAATGGACTTGACGTCTGTAGTTTCAAGACGTGCGCGAACTGCGATTGGACTTGAAGTGGGTCCAACGTTTTCTCTTGCTGTGGCATGAAGCTGATGGAGCCGCGCTGAGGCTCATACGGAGCAAAGGCAGGCTGCTGATTTCCACGTGCGTAGGATGAGCCGTCAAGGCTCATAGGTGTGACGTCGTTGTTGTTGTTGCTGATGTTTGACTGTGCAGGAGCCGCTTGTTGATGTTGCTCGTAGAAGGACATGAAGGAGAAGAATTTCTCCATCATACTCTGATCGAAGCCTGCAGGTTGGTTTGCAGGAGACTCAGTAGACGTTGCTCTAGGTCTTGTTGCCGTACCCTCCTCTGTTTGCAGACCAGAGGCAGGTGGTGGGGTAGGAGTAGGAGTGACGTCGTTAGAAGAGCTTCTCTCCTTCTGTGTTGCCATGTCTTCTGGTGTTGTGGGTACCCTTTTAGTAGCTGAGTTTGCCTTGACCGCTCTCATACCATGTTGGGCTGAGAAAAGCCCTTGGGATCTTTGCAAGGCTAAATTCTGGGTAGAACTTTGTTGTAAGTGCGGAAGCGTGTAGCGAAGTCCTTGAACCACCTTGCGCTAGTGTGTGAGGGCAAAGTAGATTGAATAAAATAAAGAGATACAAGATTATATAAGAGTACAAGGAATACGAAGAGATACGGTTGTAACTACTTTACTTGTTGCTGTTGCGGTTCGATACAGTGACGACTCGGGCAACTGCTCGATAGAGAGTCAGTTGTTTGTCCTTGCTGTCGTGCTGTATTTGTCAGGTCAAGGGTTGCTGACCTTTGACTTTCTTGTAACCTTCGGCAGTTGCTCAACCTCTGAGAGTTGACTCGCTGATGTTTCGATATGCTTCGTCTCGTCTGTGCCTTAGTGTTTCGACACGACAGAGGCGCTTAAGATTACTTGTTTCCAACATTGCACCCTCTCTTTCCATCGCCACACCCATCATACGTAGCACTCACAGAATGTACACACATGGGCGGTGCTAGTCAGATCAGAACAACACTCACTGGGCATTCAATCTGTCCACAAGTTCTTCTGCTCCCAGCAGGGAGTCACACCCTCTCTCCACCGCCACCACCAGCAGGTTCATTTCCAGAAAAGATTCAAGGAAGAAAAGGAATCACTCACTGTGCATTCAGTCTGTCCACGAGCTCTTCTGCTCCCAGCAAAGAGTCACACCCTCTCTCCACTGCCTTACAGAATGAGCACACAAGCACAAGTCACAGAACCCACTCACTGTGCATTTAGATCAGTGTACCGCCGTTGTTTTTATACCTCTTGTGAAGTGGCCTTGTGTCCGCTTGCTTGTGCTCGGACTGCGTGGCGATCTTGAGATCCACCCTGAGCTTTGTTTTTTTTGCTTCTCTTGTTTTGACTTGTCTTGTAACCGCTTGTTGTAACCCCTTCGCCTGTGAGGGTGTGCAGGCTATACTTGGGTACACCATAGAGGGGATAACCCATTAGGGTTTCATACTTGTATCTCCTTCATTCCTAGTCAACTCAATCCTATTCGCTAGATTATGGCAGCTAAGTCTTTTAAGTAAAAACGAGTCTTACTGGGGCTAAGTATCAGAATTAGCATGCAATGGAATGGTTGGGATTAGGGTTTGCAAGCATACAAATAGGAGTCCTACAAATGTTGTACCCTCTAAGGAGTGCCTCACTGCAGCCTATCATAACATTAACATTTGACACACCCCCATAGGCTAAGTGAGGGACACCAGGGCAAGCAAGGTGAAACAAACGGTCACAAGACCAGTCAAGGCAAGACAAGCTCAGGGTGGATCTCAAGGACACCACACAAATTCCGAGCACAAGCAAGCGGCCACAAGGCCAGTTCAAGAGTTCACTAGGATGTAAATATGAAAACACAACAAGCAGAGCAAGCAACAAGACTACAGCAACCGTGGGCCTACCTCAACAAGCCCCAACTGCACACAGAACCTGTGGTGATCACCAAGCGCCAAGGCCTTGGTGAAAACGTCTGCAGTGTTGGCCTCTGAGGCCACAAAGTCCAGGCGTGCCTGGCCGCGTCGCTGCAGCTCTCGCAGGAGGAAGTACCTCACGTCAATATGCTTCACTCTGCTCTCCAGTCGAGGCTCTCGACACAGGAGGATCATGGCCTTGTTGTCAGCGTACAAGGTCGGTGCAGAGCGAGGCCGCTCACCAAGGTCGGCGAGCAAGAAGGTCAACCAGCGAAGCTCCTGTGCCGCCATGGCACCAGCGTAGATCTCTGCCTCTGCACTGGAAGTAGCCACAGACGACGACCGTGTAGACCTCCACGACACAGCACCAGCTCCCAGACTGAAGCAGTAACCCTGAGTCGAACGCTGAGTCTCCACGTCGTCAGCGTAGGAAGAGTCGCAGTGACCAGTCAACGCCACTGGCTGAGTCCCTCCAAGCACAAGCCCCATGTCTGATGTAGTCGCCAGGTACTTCGCCACCCTCACAGCAGCTGTCCAGTGGACAGGGCGGTGTCTCCCAGTCGCAACAAAGCGAGAAAGGATGCTGAGTGGAAAGGCGAGGTCTGGTCGAGTACAAGTCATCAGGTACATGAGGCAGCCCACCAGCTCTGCGTAGGGTCCACTGGACTCAAAGGGCTCGTCAGGAAAGGGGCCCGTGAGTCTGTGGTCAACAGCAAGAGGAGTGGGCTGGGTGGTGGAGAACTGGAAGTCGAACCGCCGAAGGACCTGCTGCACCATGTGTGACTGCGTCAGTGTGATGGTGCGAGCGGCTCTGTCCCGGGTGATCTGCAAGCCAAGGTAACGCTGCAGCTCACCCAGGTCAGTGCACTTGTGTCTCTTCTGCAGTTCGGACTTCACCTGAGCCAGGGCTGCCCTGTCTGCTGTAGCAAACACCAAGTCGTCGACGTAGACAAGGATAAAGAAAGGAGTAGAACCCGCTTGAACAAACAGCGACGGGTCGGCGGAGGACGGGCTGAACCCAAGGTCACGAAGCGTGGAGCGAAGAGTGTCGTGCCACTCACGGGGCGACTGGCGGAGACCGTAGACTGGTCGCCTCAGGCTCCACTGGGTCCCAGGTGGGAAAGTGTCAGTGAAGCCAGGAGGACGGCGCAGCCAGATCTCCTCGTGCAGTCGGCCCTGGAGGAACGCAGTGGAGAAGTCGAGGGAGTGCAGCTCGTAGTCTCGCTGCGCTGCTATGTGGAGTAACACCCGAAGAGTAGTCATCTTCGGGGTCGGGGCGAAGGTCTGGAAGAAGTCAACTCCCTCACGCTGACTGAAGCCCCTAGCCACGTAGCGCGCCTTGAACACCGGCAGTGCTCCACGCGGCCGCTTCACCTTGAAGAGCCACATGCCATCGACTACGTTCGCCCTGGGAGGGGGAACTGCGTCGACGTAGGTGCCTGTGGATCTCCAAGACGCCAACTCTGAGTCCATAGCCGCTTTCCACTGAGAGGCCCACGCCCCTGACACTGCCTCGCGGTAAGTGCGAGGAGTCGGTATGTCAAGGGCGTCGGGGTCTCCCTCAGGGGAGAGCAGCATGGCACACACAGAGGGAGAAGCGGCTGCCCAGTACTCCAGCTCAGACTCTCTGTCCTCTAGGACGTCACAGCCAAGGGCAAACTCACCCCCGACGGACAGAGGACGGTAGGGAGGAGCTGGTACCACACGGGTGGCGTAGTCAAGGCGGCTGGCGGCAGCAAACTCAGCGACAGCGGCAGTAAGAGCAGAGACCGACGACGGAGGGAAACGAGAGTCGGTGAGAAGAGTGGCAAGGACACGTGCGGCAACAGGACGAACAGTGCGGTAGTAGTCAGTGATAGGAGTGGGGAGGGCTGGGAGAGAGGACGGAGGAGGAGACGGTAGAACGGACATAGGGGAAGGAGAACGACAACGAGGCGTACAAAGGAGGGCAGTGTGGAGGTCAGTAACAGGGGACGAGTGACGAGCACGCGGAGGACAACGAGTGACCAAGTCGCGACGGACCGAAGGAGGAGGGGACTGGGGAGGAGGAGAAGACCAGACCGCCGGACGGTCGTCAGGAGGAGGCAACGGAGGAACAAACACAGGAGGAGACTGGGAGCGGACAGGAGGAGAGGAGGAAAAGCCAAGGGCCCGCAGGCCACTCACAGGTGGGAACAACCGCCGCTCCAGAGGAAGCTGCGGTGGCGGCTGCTGCTGCTGCTGCTGCTGCTGCTGCTGCTGCTGCTGCTGCTGCTGCTGCTGCTGCTGCTGCTGCTGCTGCTGCTGCTGCTGCTGCTGCTACTGCTGCTGCTGCTGCTGCTGCTGCTGCTGCTGCTGCTGCCGCTGCTGCCGCTGCTGCCGCTGCTGCCGCTGCTGCTCCAGAAGGTCCAGCACCCGCAGCTCCTGCCGCTCCCTCTCCAACCGCTCCTGCTCCTCACGCTCACGCCGGCGGGCAGCCTGGAGTCGTGTGTCGTGGCGGTGGGGAGGCGGAGTGGACTCCGCAGAACCAGGGTCAGACTCGTCAGACTCAGCACCCCCAGAACCAGCACCTCCAGTGCCAGTACCTCCAACCCCAGCACCCCCAGAACTAGCACCGCCAGTGCCAGCACCTCCAGCTCCTGCACCCCCAGAACTAGCACCACCAGTGCCAGCACCTCCAGCTCCAGCACCCCCGGAGCTAGCGCCACCTGCGCCAGCACCTCCAGCTCCAGCACCCCTAGAGCTTGCGCCACCTGCGCCAGCACCTCCAGCTCCAGCACCCCGCGACCGAGGACCCCCAGTCCGAGCACCGCCAGTGACTGCACCTCCAGCTCCAACACCAACCGAGTCCACAGTAACCTGTCGCGGAAGTGCCGAAGGCTGCTGAGGGGACTGTGAGGAGGACTGCGGGGAGGGAGACGCTACCTGACGCGCGACCGAGGGGAGAGGGGTAACGTGGGACACACCAGACGGGGCAGGACCAGGGGGGGGCGGGGGTACCGGAGGAGCGGGAGCAGGAGGAGGAGAGGGTGCGAGGAAAAGAGGGGGAGGGGGTACCGGGAGACCTCGACAGGGGTACCGGGTGTAGTAGGGCACGGACTCGTCAAACCGGACGTCACGGGAGTCTAGGAACTGGTGGAGGGGAGGGTGGTAAAAGGACCAGTCGGCAGATTCCACTGGGAAACCAAGGAAGACATAGGGGACAAGTGCAAGGCAGCCCCAGACTCGAAAGGCCGACCCGACACCAGGGGAACCAGTCCAAAGACTGGTCGGTGAAGCCTCGGGCCGCGAGACACGGGCTGGAGGTTCAGCTGGTGTGCGGCGTAGCGAACCGCGTGGGGCCACAGAAAATGGGGCGCACGGGCATGGATCATGGACGTGCGGGCGATGTCCATGACCAGGCCTATGCGGCGCTCAGCAACCCCATTCTGCTGTGGGGACTCTGGCAGCGTCCAGGACTGGGTGATGCCCTGTTCGCCGCAGAATCCGCCGAGAATGCCGGAGCGAAACTCGCCCCCACGGTCGGAGTGGAGACAACTGACTCGACGACCACGAGTGCCCTCAGTGGCTAGAAGCCACCTGATCAGCGTAGCAGTCACCTCGGGCTTCTTCGCAAGAGGGAACACTGTGGTGTACCTGGAGAAGTCGTCGACGACCACCAGAAAGTAACGCTCTCTCCCAGACCCCTGCGTCGGGGCAGGGCCCCAGACGTCCAAGTGGAGAGTCTCGAAGGGAGCGGTGGCCGGACGAAGGGAGGAGGAGTGGGGAGTGGCGCGTAAGCGACCGGCGACGCACGGAGAGCAAGGAGGGGCAAGCGAGAGAGGGAGCGACGGGAAGGTGCGTGGGAGACCTGAGACAAGTCCCTGACTGAGCATGCCACGTAGGCGAGGGAGCGATGGGTGGCCAAGGCGGTGGTGCCACAGGACGGTGCGGTGGGTGAGAGAGCGACAGGAGCAAGACGCAGCGACTGGACTGGACACAGCGATCGGACCGGACACTACTACCTGGCTAGACACAGCAACTGGACTGGGGACCTGGGCCGGAGGGGACGCAACGACCTGAGGGGAGGACGCGACCGGGGAGCGCTCGGTGTGGAGAACGTAGAGACCGGAGCGGGGCTCCCTGGTGAACGTGGCCAGAACAGCACCTGTGCTAGCGTCTGTACAGACTGCAGTCCGCCCACCCCCCACGAAGGTAACCGTGATCCCCCTGTCCTGGAGGTATCCAACACCCACCAAGTTCCGAGTGAACGAGGGGATGTGGAGGCCGCGCAGGACACCAGAGGGGACCACAGGGCACGGGAGGGTGGTGGAGCTACGCGCAACGGCTGGTCCAGAGGTAGGATCAGCCAGAGCCACCGACACAGGTGTGAGGAGTGGTGTAAGGGTCGTGTGGTCGCGGAAGAAGCACTGAGACGCGCCCGAGTCCAGCGTGAACGACAGAGAGGCCTCAGCCGGAGGGTCACCAGACCCAGTCGCTACACAAGCACCTAGAGCAGCAACACAAGCACCTAAGCTAGACAGGCACAAGGCTACAGTAGCAGGAGGCAAGCAAGCTAAACTACGAACACGCGAGCACACAGATCCATCAGCACTAAAGTCAGCATCAACATACAAAGCATGCTGACGCGCATCGTCCATGGACAGATCAAAGACATCAATCTTACGGGCTAACAGACGAGACCAGCGAGGCGTGGCCGCCAGTGGGCCCCAACGAGCCCGGTAGAGGTCGTCGAGGCGGCGGAAGCACCGCGCAGCAGAGTGGTCGTCGCGACCACAGAGACAGGGGCTGCCCGGCCCGGTGAGGCACCAGTGGGTGCAGGGGCCAGCGTCACGGCGAGGGGGGCGAGGGGCCCAGCTGGAAGAGCTGCTGCTGCGGCCGGTGCTCCCAGGGCCTCCCGGACCCCACTGCGGCGGGGGACCCCAGTGCTGCTGCGGACCCCACTGCAGCGGGGGCCCCCACTGCTGGAACTGCTGCGGTGCCTGCTGCTGCTGCTGTCCCAGCTGCTGCTGCTGTCCCTGCTGTGGCTGGTGCTGCTGTGGCTGCTGCTGCTGGGGGGCAACGCCCCCACCGGTCGGGCCACCACCTGTGGGTGGGCCTGTCTGTCCTGTGCCTCCTCCAAGGCCCCCTCCCCCTGGTGCACCACCGCCGCCGCCGCCGCCGCCTCCGCCACCGCCGCCGCTCCCACCTCCATCGCCACCTCCACCGCCGCCTCCACCGCCCCCACCTCCCCCCTTCCCGCCCTTCTTGCCACTCTTGCCCCGTTTCTGCTAGTTTGCGTCAGAAACGGCAGCAGTGTCCTCAGAGACCGACACAGCAGCAGAGGCGCGGGTAGCGGTGAAAGTGGGAAGCTGAGGGGCGGCACACCCCGCAAAGAGACGGGGGGCCACCGCATCAGTGGCGGAGGCAACGGTGAGGAGACTGCTCTCGATGGTCCCTAGAGCAGTCGCTAGGAGGTCGATAGTGAGCTCAGTGGGGTGCTTCTGAAGAAGCGTGTCGCGGGCAGTGGCAAGGCGGTCAGGGAGGCGGGTGACTAACCAGTGAACAGTGAGCCACATGGGGGGGGGAGCAACCAGAAGCTGTGCGTCGGTACAGGCAGCGCGGAAACCGGCGTCAAGCGAGCGGAGGTGAGTCACTAGGTCGGAAACAGTCGCAAACGAGCCTAGGTCGGGAAAAACAAAAGGCATGAGGAGGCGACTGAGGGAGGCAGAGGAGGGGGTGGAGTAGCGAGCAACAATAGCCTCCCAAACCCCCTGTGCAGTCTCCACCTGGTCAAAGTGGGCGGCCTCAGTTGGGGGGAGAAGCTCCGACAGAGTGAGAGCGGCGGCTGCGTCACGCGAGCGCCACACGTCCCTGGCCAGGACCCGACGGTCGTAGTCCGCCTGGGCCGTAGGGGTCGGCTCCGGGGTGGTCGGCAGGGCGGCGGGGGACGGGGGGGCCTGTAGGGCACCAGACGCGTGAGCCCACAGAGTGGCGCCGTCCTGCCGTTGGCTGGTGAGGAAGCGCGTGGTCTGGCGCTGCCAGGTGCTAAACTCTATCGGGCGTCCCTCCGCATCGAAACGGAGGCGACGGGACTCCATGACTGATGCCATGCTAGAGGCGGCTGGAGCTCGGCAGAGGCTGAGCTAAGAACGAGGAGGACGGCTACTAAAGGTTGGGAGAGAGGCGCCAGCTAGAGGGCTACGAGTGAACCGACGGTGGAGGGAGCACGCGAGGCGAGACGGAGAACGGCTAGGAGCTAGGGAGGAGTCCGCACTACGACTAGCTACCGGAAGAATGAGCGGCTGCCAGCCGCTGAGGCTAAGGCCAGTGACGGGGAGAATGGTGAGGGCCCGGGAAACAGGGCGGAGGAGGGGTGAGGCCGGCCACGTGCCGAGGGTAGGTGCGGAGGTGCAGGGGCGCAACTGGCTCGGGCAGAGGGCCGCGCTAAGGACCGGGCTAGGGGCCGCGGAAGGGGCGCACAACGGGGCACGCGGAGGGGCGGGCGGAGGGCCGCGCTAAGGGACTCGTGGAGGGCGGGCGGAGGGCCGCGCTAAGGGCGCGACGAGGGGCCGCGCGAAGGGCGTGGCGAGGGCCACGCTAAGGGCGTGGCGAGGGGCCGCGCTAAGGGCGTGGCGAGGGCCGCGCTAAGGGCGTGGCGAGGGCCGCGCTAAGGGCGTGGCGAGGGCCGCGCTAAGGGCGTGGCGAGGGGCCGCGCTAGGGGCGTGGCGAGGGCCGGGCCGAGGGGCGTGACGGAGGGGCGGGCCGAGGGCCGCACTAAGGGGCGCGAGGGCGCTAGAAACGCGGAGGGCGCGGAGGGCGCTAGGCGCGACGGAGGGCGCGAGGGCGTGGAACGGAGGGCGCGCTGGCTAGGGCGAGGAGCGAGGATCTAAACCTAACGATGATACCATATCAGAATTAGCATGCAACGGAATGGTTGGGATTAGGGTTTGCAAGCATACAAATAGGAGTCCTACAAATGTTGTACCCTCTAGGGAGTGCCTCACTGCAGCCTATCATAACATTAACATTTGACACTAAGTCCTTCATTCCTATACTGGGGTCTTATAAAAACGACCGTATGTTATGCTACAGGCGAATACGACAAAATCAATATAAGAAAACTCCAGAATTTAGACGAATGCAGCAGTGAATTGAATGCAAAGCACCGTAAAGTAAACAGTACAGTACAGTTCAGCACAGTACAGCGCCTTAGTGAGAAGGGAATACACCCCCAAAGTGCCTGAAATGAGCAATTGGGGCAGCAGAAAGAAAAAAGGGTTCGAAATGTTTATGACTCTTATGTCCATCACTCACTCTGCACTCACTCTGCTCGCTCTGCATTGAATCTATCCATTCGCTGCATTCAATCTATTGGCTCACTCTGCATTCTGCTTTATCCACTCAGACACCACTTAAAGCTGCGGGAGGCTAGTCAGAACAACACGCACTGTGCATTCAATCTATCCACGAGTTCTTCTGCCCAGGAGTCACACCCTCTCTCAACTACTAACACCACCACCTTCGTCCGCAGCACTCACAGAATGTACACACACAGGTGGTGCTACTCTCAGAACAACCCTCACCCTGCATTCAGTCTATCCACGAGTTCTTCTGCTCCCAGCAGGGATTCACACCCTTCAGCTGTTCTTCCCATTACCACCAGCAGCACTCACAGAATGTACACACAACAACGCGACTCAGAGCCCACTCACTCACCCGGCAAGCTGCCGATCCACGAGTTCTTCTGCTCCCAGCAAGGGAGTCACACCCTCTCTCACCCATTATTCATAGCACGCACAGAATGTACGCACATGGGCGGTGCTAGTCAGATCAGAACAACACTCACTGTGCATTCAGTCTGCCCACGAGCTCTTCTCCTCCCAGCAGGGAGTCGCACCCTCTCTCCACCACTACCACCAGCTGCCGCCCACCATGCTCGAGGCACCTCAAACCCTAGATATGAGGAATGGTTGACCCACTCACTGGGCATTCATTCGATCCACAAGTTCTTCTGCTCCCAGCAGGGAGTCCCGCCCTCTCTCCACCACCACACACCACCATCATCCCCACCACTGGCATGCCCATTCTCCACCACCACTCACTGGGAATTCAGTCGATCCACAAGTTCTTCTGCTCCCAGCAGGGAGTCGCATCCTCTCTCCACTGCCACCACCAGCTGCCGCCCGCCACTCCTCCTCTCCACCACCCACGCGTTTCTTCCCACCTTTGATGCCACCTCCTCACTCTCCTCCTCACTTTCCTCCTCACTCTCCTCCTCATCCCCCTCCGCAAGCCACACCTCTCCCGCCTCTTCCACCCCACCCTCTCCTCCCTTCTCTGGACTCATCCCTTTCCTCTCCCCAACAACAGCTACACTCTGCTCCTCCTCGCCTCCCACATCTGCTGCTCCCTCCGTCTCTCTCCCTCCACTATCCCCCTCTTCGCCCTTGGAATTCTCAATCTCTGAATCTTCCCCTCGTGTGCCGGCCGGATGTTGTTCCTTCCAGCCTGCACCGGGCACAGACGCGAGGTCAGTGGGAAAAGCAGCAGTGTGCAAGTGACATGATTTGCTTCTTTCAGATTTCTCAAAACTCCGGAGAAATCTCAGCCCCTTGTGTGCTGGCTGGATGTTGTTCCTTCCAGCCTGCACTGGGCACAGAAGCGTGGTCAGTGGGGAGAGCAGGAGAGCAGTCAGAGGGAAGAGCAGAATGGGGACACTGGGAGCAGCAGCAGCAGAAGCTGCCGGTTCGGCAATCGCTTCAGTAAAAGCAATAACAGGAGAATAGCAGCAGCAACAGTAGCAGCAACAGTAGCAGCAACAGTAGCATCAACAGTAGCAGCAACAGTAGCAGCAACAGTAGCAGCAACAGTAGTAGCAACAGTAGCAGCAACAGTAGCAGCAACAGTAGCAGCAACAGTAGCAGCAACAGTAGCAGCACCAGTAGCAGCAACAGTAGCAGCAACAGTAGCAGCACCAGTAGCAGCAACAGAAGCAGCAACAGAAGTAGCAACCGTAGCAGCAACAGAAGCAGCAACAGTAGCAGCAACAGTAGCAGCAACAGAAGTAGCAACAGCAGCAACAGAAGCAGCAACAGAAGCAGCAACAGTAGCAGCAACAGTAGCAGCAACAGTAGCAGCAACAGGAGCAGCAACAGTAGCAGCAACAGGAGCTGCAACAGAAGCAGCAACAGTAGCAGCAACAGTAGCAGCAACAGAAGTAGCAACAGTAGCAGCAACAGAAGCAGCAACAGTAGCAGCAACAGTAGCAGCAACAGTAGCAGCAACAGTAGCAGCAACAGTAGCAGCAACAGTAGCAGCAACAGTAGCAGCAACAGGAGCAGCAACAGGAGCAGCAACAGGAGCAGCAACAGGAGCAGCAACAGTAGCAGCAACAGTAGCAGCAACAGTAGTAGCACCAGTAGCAGCAACAGAAGCAGCAACAGAAGTAGCAACCGTAGCAGCAACAGAAGCAGCAACAGTAGCAGCAACAGTAGCAGCAACAGAAGTAGCAACAGTAGCAACAGAAGCAGCAACAGAAGCAGCAACAGTAGCAGCAACAGTAGCAGCAACAGTAGCAGCAACAGTAGCAGCAACAGGAGCAGCAACAGTAGCAGCAACAGGAGCTGCAACAGAAGCAGCAACAGTAGCAGCAACAGTAGCAGCAACAGAAGTAGCAACAGTAGCAGCAACAGAAGCAGCAACAGTAGCAGCAACAGTAGCAGCAACAGTAGCAGCAACAGTAGCAGCAACAGTAGCAGCAACAGGAGCAGCAACAGTAGCAGCAACAGGAGCAGCAACAGTAGCAGCAACAGTAGCAGCAACAGTAGCAGCAACAGTAGCAGCATCAGGAGCAGCAACAGTAGCAGCAACAGTAGCAGCAACAGTAGCAGCAACAGGAGCAGCAACAGTAGCAGCAACAGTAGCAGCAACAGGAGCAGCAACAGTAGCAGCAACAGTAGCAGCAACAGTAGTAGCACCAGTAGCAGCAACAGAAGCAGCAACAGAAGTAGCAACCGTAGCAGCAACAGAAGCAGCAACAGTAGCAGCAACAGTAGCAGCAACAGAAGTAGCAACAGTAGCAACAGAAGCAGCAACAGAAGCAGCAACAGTAGCAGCAACAGTAGCAGCAACAGTAGCAGCAACAGTAGCAGCAACAGAAGTAGCAACAGTAGCAGCAACAGAAGCAGCAACAGTAGCAGCAACAGAAGTAGCAACAGTAGCAGCAACAGGAGCAGCAACAGTAGCAGCAACAGGAGCAGCAACAGTAGCAGCAACAGGAGCAGCAACAGTAGCAGCAACAGTAGCAGCAACAGTAGCAGCAACAGGAGCAGCAACAGTAGCAGCAACAGGAGCTGCAACAGAAGCAGCAACAGTAGCAGCAACAGTAGCAGCAACAGAAGTAGCAACAGTAGCAGCAACAGAAGCAGCAACAGTAGCAGCAACAGTAGCAGCAACAGTAGCAGCAACAGTAGCAGCAACAGGAGCAGCAACAGTAGCAGCAACAGGAGCAGCAACAGTAGCAGCAACAGTAGCAGCAACAGTAGCAGCAACAGTAGTAGCAACAGTAGCAGCATCAGGAGCAGCAACAGTAGCAGCAACAGTAGCAGCAACAGTAGCAGCAACAGGAGCAGCAACAGTAGCAGCAACAGTAGCAGCAACAGGAGCAGCAACAGTAGCAGCAACAGTAGCAGCAACAGGAGCAGCAACAGTAGCAGCAACAGTAGCAGCAACAGGAGCAGCAACAGGAGCAGCAACAGTAGCAGCAACAGTAGCAGCAACAGGAGCAGCAACAGTAGCAGCAACAGTAGCAGCAACAGTAGCAGCAACAGGAGCAGCAACAGTAGCAGCAACAGGAGCAGCAACAGTAGCAGCAACAGTAGCAGCAACAGGAGCAGCAACAGGAGCACGAGACGCAGGAGAATCAGCACAGACGCTTCTCTTTCCTGGCCTTGCATGAATACCTTTCTCTCCTCTTTCTGCCCTCCCAACGACCGCATCTCTTCTCTTTCTTTCTCCCCCCTGCACTCTCAGCATCTCCCTCCTCTGCTGCTGCCTGTCCGCCTCGTGTCTCATCTGGTTCAGCACTGCAAGGGAATCCTGCAGACGCCATAGTTTCAGTGGCACAAGGATGGGAAAGGGAGAAATGGACCGGGGGGTTGCAAGAATGCGAAGGCAACGGGGAAGGCAGGGGGGAAAATTGTGATACTGGCTTACCTCAGAAATAGTAAGAGACAACCAAGGTGACTCAATCGACACTCAAGAAGCATTGCAGTGGAGAGGAGCATGCCTATGTGTCTGGCTTTCTAACTAATCGACATTTGCTTACGACTTCCGGTTTTTTTATTTCATAATAGTGGACCGATTACTAGTGATCGATTCATACTCATAGCAGGCTTGCTGCGGTTCGAAACCAGCCTTTCTTTGCTGCAACGAAACAAAGAGGCAGAGATGACAAACACTCAGAGGCACCTGGAACCCACCTTGGCGAGAGTGGTGTCTTTGCAGGGACGGGAGGCGAAGAAGGAGCGGAGCAGCGGTTCAGTGCAGAGGTAGCGGATGAAGGGGATGGGAAAGTGGAGAGCCAGAGCAACCCATGACATGGTAAATGCAGAGAGTCACTCTAGAACGGTGGTAGCTGAACTACGTGGGAGGCTACGGGGTTGTACGGGTGACCGATGGTGTTCTCTCTACTTGCGTGTTGACGGGGCAAATTGACAAGAGTTTGACTAAGAAAGTTGAAAATTGTGGTGACTACATCAGGAACACACTAGCAACCTAGGACAAGCAAGTTGACCTCCAGCGCAGCACTAGGCCGGCTTGCAAGCGCCGCAAGTCGGTGGCCTGCCAACGCAGCTGGGAGGCGACTTGCCAACACCGCAAGTCGGCGACCTGCCAGTGTTGCATCAGGGCAGCTTGCCAACGCTGCAGCAAGACGGCTTGTCAGTGTTGCAACCGCAGATGACAATGTGCGCACATGCGCGCACCTACCAAGTAGGTGCAGGCAGATGGTTGCCCAGCGTTGCACCGTCAGGCACATTGCGCCAAGTGGCCAGGTCGACCACATGTTGACGGTTGCTCCAGATGCTCCACGTCGACCACGCGCTATCGCCACGTAGGTCAACTTCAGCATAACCACCTGGACGACGTTCGCACACCCCCGCAGAACTTCGTCGACCAGGTTAATGGGTCGGCCAGAAAGGCCGATAAGTTGGCGGACAATCGGACGACGCCCGCAGGTCGAAAAACATCTTCGTTGATCGCTGAGGTCTGATTTTGCCTGACTTCGCTTTGTCGGCGTCATCACAGTGCTTCCGCCGAAGTCGACCAAGGTCGTCAGCTTCACCCTCTGGTCGATGCCGACCACCACGCTCAGCCGGCCGCACACCTCGTGCGCCCAAGCGAGGGCGGGGCCTTTTCAGGTCAATAGTAACAACCGGCGATTGATGGGGTAGAAACCAAGCTCTGATAGGCAGAGTGAGAAAGAACCCACCTTGGCAAGGGTGGTGACTTTGCAAGGTGGGGAAGCAGAGAAGGAGCGGAGCAGAGGGTCGGTGCAGAGGTAGCGCGTGAGGGGAGGGAAGGGAAGTAGGTGACCTCTTCGGGAGAATGAGAGGCATCAGGAACTGACCTTGGCGAGGGTGGTGACTTTGCAGGGCGGGGAGGCAGAAAAGGAGTGGAGAAGCGGGTCGGTGCAGAGGTAGCGGCAGCCCTGAATGTGGGCTGCTTGCGGGTTGATGTGGTGCCGTTGAAGCGACGCCTCCAGTGCTTCCATCTCCCTCAGCAGCTAATGGGGGGATGGAGGGGAGGGGAAGGGGGGAACGAGAGGGGTGGGAGATGAGGAGAGGAGGAAGGAGAGAAAGAGGAATTTTGTTGAGGGTATGACGAAGACACATGTGTGCTAGGTGGAAAAAAGCGCCAACATTTGAAGATTTATAACATTCTTGCTGTAATGTTTTTTTACATGTAAACGCACAAAACCAAACAAAACAGGAAACAAACAATTACATAACTTTTGTTTGTTTGTTTGTTTGTTTGTTTGTTTGTCTGTTTTTTTTTTTTTTTTTTGTTACCTTTTAGTTTCTTTGTTTTCCTTCCTTCTTTCTATATTTATTTATTTCTCGCTCTCTCTCCTTCTTTCTTTCTTTCTTTCTTTCTTTCTTTCTTTCTTTCTTTCTTTCTTTCTTTCTTTCTTTCTTTCTTTCTTTCTTTCTTTCTTTCTTTCTTTCTTTCTTTCTGTTTTTCTTTCTTTCTTCCTCTCTTTCTTTCCTTCTTTCTTTATGTTTTTTCTTGTTCTAATAGAAGCATGCCCGTACGACGATTCAATTGCCCAAGACATGTGCTTCTTGCCTGTGTGTGCACTGAGTCAGTTTATAACGAGTCAAACAAGCAACAACTCACCTCGGGGTGCAGTGATGCCCGAGCAGCATCATCATTCCTCCTTTGCCCCTCTCTTGTTGTTGCTGCTGCTTCTGTTTTTTGAGAATTCTAAAAAAAACAGATGCTGCTAGTGGTTCCACCACCAGGGCTGTTAGGTCCTTCAAAAAAGAGCACTCCCACCACTCCCACCACTCCCAGCACGTGCATACAAGGCAATCCACTCAACTCACCCCGGGGTGCAGATTCGCTTGACCAGCTTCATCATTCCTCCGCTGTCCCTCCCTTGCACCACGCCCTCCTCCTGCTGCTGCTGCTGTTGCTGCTAGTGGTTCCACCTCCAGGGCTGTCAGGTCCTAGACAAAAAACGCTCAAAGCACGTGCAGACAAGGCAATACACTCAACCCACCTCGGGGTGCAGATTCGCTTGATCAGCTTCATCGTTCCTCCTCTGTCCCTCCCTTGCTCCTGCTGCTGCTGTTGGCAGTAGTGGTTCCACCACCAGTGCTGTCAGGTCCTTCACATAAAACACCCGCAACACTCCCACCACTCCTGCTCCCTTTCCCTCTCCCTCTCCCCCTCCCCCTTCCCCTCCACCCTCCCGCTTTCCACCACCCTTTCCCTTCGCCCCTTCCTCTCCTCGTTCCCCTCCCCCCGCACTTCCCACCCCTCCTCCCGCCCCTCCTCCCCCCACCTCGACTCCCAAAGACCTTAGGTAGACAAGAGGGGGAAGAGGGGTGCTGGTTTGGGGATCTAATCCCCATGCTGACGTGGAAAGGGAGTGACCTGACGTGGATTTGGCCCAGGATGACGGGCGAAGGGGTAGGGGAGGGGAGGTGTAGGGGAGGGGGAAAGGGGAGGAGAGGGTGGGGGGGGTGGAGGCGGATGGGGAAGGGGGGAATGGCTGGTTGGGGTTGGGGCAAGCAGAGGGGGAGAGAGGGGGAGTGTGGGCGAAAGGGGAGAGGTGGGCGAGTGAGGGAGTGGAAGAGGAGCGAGGTAGGGTGGGAGCGAGTGAGGGAGTGAGTGAGGGAGTGAGTGAGGGGCTGAGGAAAGAGGAAGAGGTGCGACGGGGCGAGGGGGAGGAGGGGCGGTGAGAGGAGGGGGAGGAGGAGGCGGAGGAGGAGGAGGCGAAGGGGGAGCGGAAGGGGGAGAGGGAGCGGAGGATGGAAGAGGAGGAGGAGGAAGGGGAGAGGGAGGAGGGGAGAAGGCGCAGGCAGGCATAGGAGTGTAGTGCTGCAGTGTCAGCCTGAGGGTGGGTGAGGGAGAGGGGTGAGGGGGAAACCGGTGGAAAGAAACAAGGGAGGGAAATTACTTTTAAGGTCAATTTCAGGAAAGGGGAGGAGGGGAGAAGGCACGGGCTGCGTAGGAGTGTAGTGCTGCAGTGTCGGCCTGAGGGAGAGAGAGGGGAGAGGGGAGAGGGGAGGGGGAGGGGGAGGGGGGGTAGAAGGGAAGATATCATTTGTTGAGGCACCTCAAAATGGGAGGGGAGAGGGAGGAGGGGAGAAGGAGCAGGGATGAATAGGAGTGTAATGCTACAGTGTCGGCCTGAGGGAGAGGGGGGGGAGAGGGGGGAGAAGAGGAAGAGGGGGGAGACGGGAGGGAGGGAAGGGGGAGAAGTGACACTTGAGTCGACTAAAAACTCGGAGGCTATGCTGCTGTGTCATTCTGAGAAAGAGGGAAGAAGGGTGATAGGTTAGAGGGTGTGAGGTTGGTGAGAGGGGTGAGAAGGGTGAGAGGGGAGAGAGGGGAAGGGAAGGGTTCGTGAAGGGAAGCGGCAAGATCAAAGGAAGTGAGAAAGATAAGGGAAAGCAAGAGCAGCGGCGGTGGACTGTGGAAGGTAAGAAAGGGGCAGCAGCGGCATGTGTGGTTACCGGGGAGAGGGTGGAGGCGAGCATGTGTGGTTACCGGGGAGAGGGTGGAGGCGAGCATGTGTGGTTACCGGGGAGAGGGTGGAGGCGAGCATGTGTGGTTACCGGGGAGAGGGTGGAGGCGAGCATGTGTGGTTACCGGGGAGAGGGTGGAGGCGAGCAGGAGGTTGTGGCAGAGCAGCAGCGCCCCTCCTTGAAAGGCGTCCGCTAGGCGATGGGCGAGTGACTGGTCGGAGGGGGCAGGGGGGAGGTGGGGAGAAGCAGAGCAGGAGCAGGGAGATCGGGTAGAGGCGAGCAGCAGGTTGCGGCAGAGGCAGCAGCGCCCCTCCTTGAAAGGCGTCCGCTAGGCGATGGGCGAGCGACTGGTGGGAGGGGGAGGGAGGGGGGGGGGAGGGGGAGGGCGGAGAAGAGAAGAAGAGCAGGAGAAGGGGGTGGCCGGTGTAAGAGAGAGAACAGAGGAAGAAGCAGCAGGTTGTGGCAGCAGCAGCAGCGCCGCGCCTTGAAAGGCGCTTTCCAGGCGATGGGCGAGTGACTGGTGGGAGGGGCAGGCGGGGAGGGATGGGAGGGAGAAGGGATAAGCAGTGGTGGGGTTGATCTAGAAAAGAGGTTGCGGCAGAGCAGCGGTGCCGCGCCTTGAAAGGCGCCTGCCAGGCGATGGGCGAGTGACTGGTGGGAGGGGGATAGGGATTAGCAAAGCAGGAGAAAAAAGGGAGGGGTGTGAGAGAGAGGAAAGACGACGGGGCAGCAGATAGATGCCTGCTTTGACTGACGGGATCTGGCGATGGGTGAGTGACTGATGGGAGGTGCTGGTATGCATGCAGGGACGAAGGAGTGCCCTGACTCATGATTCGAAGGGCTGCAGTAGTAGAGAGGACACATGAGTCAGGGTATGCATGCAGGGACGAAGGAGTGACTCACGAGAGCAGGCAGCGTGAGGGAGCTTGGAAGATTGAGTTGCAGAGTGTTTTTGAGAATTTGCAAATACACCCTGCAGCATCAAGGAGTGACTCACCAGAGCAGGCAGCGTGAGGGAGCTTGGAAGATTGAGTTGCAGAGTGTTTTTGAGAATTTGCAAATACACCCTGCAGCATCAAGGAGTGACTCACGAGAGCAGGCAGCGTGAGGGAGCTTGGAAGATTGAGTTGGTGGGTGGAGAGGGATTCGATGAGAGCATCAGAGAGGACTGGGCTAAGAGGTATGCATGCAGGGACAAGAGAGTGACTCACAGGAGAGGGGAGTGTGAGGGAGAGGAGAAGATTCAAGTGGCGGCAGGAGAGGCGGTTGGAGAGGGAGTCGAGGAGAGCAGGCAGGCGGACTCGAGGAAGGACGGGGGTTGCAGAGCGGTTGGAAGTGGTGTAGGGGTTGGCTGAACAAGGGAGAACCAGGGCTTACCAGAGCAGGGAGGGTGAGCTGGCGACAGGAGAGGCGGCTGGTGAGGGAGTCGAGGAGAGCAGGCAGGCGGACGCGAGGAGTGGCGGGGGGTGCGGAGTGGTTGGAAGTGGTGTAGGGGTTGGTTGAACAAGGGAGAGCCACGGAGGGCTTACCAGAGCAGGGAGGGTGAGCGAGCGTGGAAGGTTGAGTTGGCGACAGGAGAGGCGGTTGGAGAGGGAGTCGAGGAGAGCAGGCAGGCGCACTCGAGGAGTGGCGGGGGCAGAGAGGGCGAAGGAGAATGCGAGGGCGGAGGGCTCTGGAGAGCCGCCTGGAGGGATGAGGGGGAGGGGAAGGAGTGCGGGCAGGAAAAGGGAAGCACAGGTTGATTCGACTCGAGAATGGACTGGAGGAGTAGCGGGGGCGGAGAGGATAAAGGGGAATGTGGGAGCGGAGGACGCTGGTGACCTGCCTGGATGGATGAGTGGGGAAGGGGGGAAGCAGCGCAGGGGGTGAGGGGAAAATGCAATGAAGCGGGTAAGGAGAAGCACTGAGCTTGAATCGCATATAAATGGACCCAACGAAGGGGCGGGCGGGGGCGGAGGGCAGAGGGGCGGCGGCGGAGAGGGGGGGCTGAGCACGGAGCTTGGGCGGGGGCGGAGAGGGCAAAGGGGAATGCGAGGGCGGAGGGCTCTGGGGAGCCGCCTGGGGGGACACGGGGGAGAGGGAAAGCACTAAGGATCGAGTCGACTGGAAACAAGACTCGAGGAGACGAGGGGGCGGAGAGGGCGAAGGGGAATGCGAGAGCGGGGGACTCTGGGGAGCCGCCTGGAGGTATGAGACAGGGAAGGGAGAAGGAGTGAGGGCAGGAAGAGGGAAGCAGTGAGTTTGAGTGGATACAAGAATGGACCCGAGGAGTGGAGGGGGCGGAGAGGGCGAAGGGGAATGCGAGAGGGGAGGGCTCTTGGGTGCCGCGTGGAGGGGGGAAAAGGGGGAACGGAGGAGGAGTGAGGGCAGGAAGTAAAAAGCACTGGTTGAGGAGACGGGAAAATAAACCCGGGGCGGAGTGGCTGTGGGGGCGGAGAGGGCGAAGGGGAATGCAAGAGCAGAGGGCTCTGGGGACGCGCCTCGAGGGGGGAAGGGGGAAGCAGTGCGGGGGAAAGGGAAATCTCTTGGGAGGTGTGGCGGAGAGGGAGGGAGCAAATCAGAATTCAGATGAGGAAGTAAAAAAATGCTCCCAAAGAGACACGCACCTGTGAGGAAGTCCGGCAGAAAGGCTTGCAGGCAAGCACGTGCTAGATCGGCTGAGGGAGGATTGGCCGATGGGGCGGCATGTGAAAGAGAATCTTGTGACAGGGTGTTGGACTGAGATTCTGCTGAAGGATTTGATGAGGGCTCAGCAGTTGTTGCTGCTGAGGGGTGATTTGATGAGGTTCCGGTGGCTGATGGTGCAGTAGCTGGTGCTGTTGAGGGGTGAGTCGGGGGGTGGGGTTGCTGCTGTTGCTGCTGTTGCAACAGGCGGTCGATGCTGCCGAAGAAGAGACAAAAGAGCGCATGCGCCTCCACCAGATACTGCCGAAGAGCCTCGTCGCGCACTGTAGCGTCAGGCGGCACGATGCCGTTCACCCCCCGACACTCCACCACCTGCGATATGGGTGGGGTGGAGGGGAGGGTAGGCATCAGGAAATGGGAGCAGGGAGGAATGGGGAGCATGGGGAAAAGGCTGGCAGCACAACGCCGTTCACCCGCCGACACTCCATCCATCACCAGCAGCACTCACCATGAATATGCAAGGCCCCACCATGCCAGCACACCACCAGCAGCACTCACCATGAATATGCAAGGCCCCACCATGCCAGCACACCACCAGCAGCACTCACCATGAATATGCAAGGCCCCACCATGCCAGCACACCACCACCAGCACTCACCATGAATATGCAAGGCCCCACCATGCCAGCACACCACCAGCAGCACTCACCATGAATATGCAAGGCCCCACCATGCCAGCACACCACCAGCAGCACTCACCATGAATATGCAAGGCCCCACCATGCCAGCACACCACCAGCAGCACTCACCATGAATATGCAAGGCCCCACCATGCCAGCACACCACCAGCAGCACTCACCATGAATATGCAAGGCCCCACCATGCCAGCACACCACCAGCAGCACTCACCATGAATATGCAAGGCCCCACCATGCCAGCACACCACCAGCAGCACTCACCATGAATATGCAAGGCCCCACCATGCCAGCACACCACCAGCAGCACTCACCATGAATATGCAAGGCCCCACCATGCCAGCACACCACCAGCAGCACTCACCATGAATATGCAAGGCCCCACCATGCCAGCACACCACCAGCAGCACTCACCATGAATATGCAAGGCCCCACCATGCCAGCACACCACCAGCAGCACTCACCATGAATATGCAAGGCCCCACCATGCCAGCACACCACCAGCAGCACTCACCATGAATATGCAAGGCCCCACCATGCCAGCACACCACCAGCAGCACTCACCATGAATATGCAAGGCCCCACCATGCCAGCACACCACCAGCAGCACTCACCATGAATATGCAAGGCCCCACCATGCCAGCACACCACCAGCAGCACTCACCATGAATATGCAAGGCCCCACCATGCCAGCACACCACCAGCAGCACTCACCATGAATATGCAAGGCCCCACCATGCCAGCACACCACCAGCAGCACTCACCATGAATATGCAAGGCCCCACCATGCCAGCACACCACCAGCAGCACTCACCATGAATATGCAAGGCCCCACCATGCCAGCACACCACCAGCAGCACTCACCATGAATATGCAAGGCCCCACCATGCCAGCACACCACCAGCAGCACTCACCATGAATATGCAAGGCCCCACCATGCCAGCACACCACCAGCAGCACTCACCATGAATATGCAAGGCCCCACCATGCCAGCACACCACCAGCAGCACTCACCATGAATATGCAAGGCCCCACCATGCCAGCACACCACCAGCAGCACTCACCATGAATATGCAAGGCCCCACCATGCCAGCACACCACCAGCAGCACTCACCATGAATATGCAAGGCCCCACCATGCCAGCACACCACCAGCAGCACTCACCATGAATATGCAAGGCCCCACCATGCCAGCACACCACCAGCAGCACTCACCATGAATATGCAAGGCCCCACCATGCCAGCACACCACCAGCAGCACTCACCATGAATATGCAAGGCCCCACCATGCCAGCACACCACCAGCAGCACTCACCATGAATATGCAAGGCCCCACCATGCCAGCACACCACCAGCAGCACTCACCATGAATATGCAAGGCCCCACCATGCCAGCACACCACCAGCAGCACTCACCATGAATATGCAAGGCCCCACCATGCCGGCACACCACCAGCAGCACTCACCATGAATATGCAAGGCCCCACCATGCCAGCACACCACCAGCAGCACTCACCATGAATATGCAAGGCCCCACCATGCCAGCACACCACCAGCAGCACTCACCATGAATATGCAAGGCCCCACCATGCCAGCACACCACCAGCAGCACTCACCATGAATATGCAAGGCCCCACCATGCCAGCACACCACCAGCAGCACTCACCATGAATATGCAAGGCCCCACCATGCCAGCACACCACCAGCAGCACTCACCATGAATATGCAAGGCCCCACCATGCCAGCACACCACCAGCAGCACTCACCATGAATATGCAAGGCCCCACCATGCCAGCACACCACCAGCAGCACTCACCATGAATATGCAAGGCCCCACCATGCCAGCACACCACCAGCAGCACTCACCATGAATATGCCAGGCCCCACCATGCCAGCACACCACCAGCAGCACTCACCATGAATATGCCAGGCCCCACCATGCCAGCACACCACCAGCAGCACTCACCATGAATATGCAAGGCCCCACCATGCCAGCACACCACCAGCAGCACTCACCATGAATATGCAAGGCCCCACCATGCCAGCACACCACCAGCAGCACTCACCATGAATATGCAAGGCCCCACCATGCCAGCACACCACCAGCAGCACTCACCATGAATATGCCAGGCCCCACCATGCCAGCACACCACCAGCAGCACTCACCATGAATATGCCAGGCCCCACCATGCCAGCACACCACCAGCAGCACTCACCATGAATATGCCAGGCCCCACCATGCCAGCACACCACCAGCAGCACTCACCATGAATATGCAAGGCCCCACCATGCCAGCACACCACCAGCAGCACTCACCATGAATATGCCAGGCCCCACCATGCCAGCACACCACCAGCAGCACTCACCATGAATATGCCAGGCCCCACCATGCCAGCACACCACCAGCAGCACTCACCATGAATATGCAAGGCCCCACCATGCCAGCACACCACCAGCAGCACTCACCATGAATATGCAAGGCCCCACCATGCCAGCACACCACCAGCAGCACTCACCATGAATATGCAAGGCCCCACCATGCCAGCACACCACCAGCAGCACTCACCATGAATATGCCAGGCCCCACCATGCCAGCACACCACCAGCAGCACTCACCATGAATATGCCAGGCCCCACCATGCCAGCACACCACCAGCAGCACTCACCATGAATATGCAAGGCCCCACCATGCCAGCACACCAGCAGCAGCACTCACCATGAATATGCAAGGCCCCACCATGCCAGCACACCACCAGCAGCACTCACCATGAATATGCCAGGCCCCACCATGCCAGCACACCACCAGCAGCACTCACCATGAATATGCAAGGCCCCACCATGCAAGCACACCACCAGCAGCACTCACCATGAATATGCCAGGCCCCACCATGCCAGCACACCACCAGCAGCACTCACCATGAATATGCCAGGCCCCACCATGCCAGCACACCACCAGCAGCACTCACCATGAATATGCAAGGCCCCACCATGCCAGCACACCACCAGCAGCACTCACCATGAATATGCAAGGCCCCACCATGCCAGCACACCACCAGCAGCACTCACCATGAATATGCAAGGCCCCACCATGCCAGCACACCACCAGCAGCACTCACCATGAATATGCCAGGCCCCACCATGCCAGCACACCACCAGCAGCACTCACCATGAATATGCAAGGCCCCACCATGCCAGCACACCACCAGCAGCACTCACCATGAATATGCCAGGCCCCACCATGCCAGCACACCACCAGCAGCACTCACCATGAATATGCCAGGCCCCACCATGCCAGCACACCACCAGCAGCACTCACCATGAATATGCCAGGCCCCACCATGCCAGCACACCACCAGCAGCACTCACCATGAATATGCCAGGCCCCACCATGCCAGCACACCACCAGCAGCACTCACCATGAATATGCCAGGCCCCACCATGCCAGCACACCACCAGCAGCACTCACCATGAATATGCCAGGCCCCACCATGCCAGCACACCACCAGCAGCACTCACCATGAATATGCAAGGCCCCACCATGCCAGCACACCACCAGCAGCACTCACCATGAATATGCCAGGCCCCACCATGCCAGCACACCACCAGCAGCACTCACCATGAATATGCAAGGCCCCACCATGCCAGCACACCACCAGCAGCACTCACCATGAATATGCCAGGCCCCACCATGCCAGCACACCACCAGCAGCACTCACCATGAATATGCCAGGCCCCACCATGCCAGCACACCACCAGCAGCACTCACCATGAATATGCAAGGCCCCACCATGCCAGCACACCACCAGCAGCACTCACCATGAATATGCAAGGCCCCACCATGCCAGCACACCACCAGCAGCACTCACCATGAATATGCAAGGCCCCACCATGCCAGCACACCACCAGCAGCACTCACCATGAATATGCAAGGCCCCACCATGCCAGCACACCACCAGCAGCACTCACCATGAATATGCAAGGCCCCACCATGCCAGCACACCACCAGCAGCACTCACCATGAATATGCAAGGCCCCACCATGCCAGCACACCACCAGCAGCACTCACCATGAATATGCAAGGCCCCACCATGCCAGCACACCACCAGCAGCACTCACCATGAATATGCAAGGCCCCACCATGCCAGCACACCACCAGCAGCACTCACCATGAATATGCAAGGCCCCACCATGCCAGCACACCACCAGCAGCACTCACCATGAATATGCCAGGCCCCACCATGCCAGCACACCACCAGCAGCACTCACCATGAATATGCCAGGCCCCACCATGCCAGCACACCACCAGCAGCACTCACCATGAATATGCCAGGCCCCACCATGCCAGCACACCACCAGCAGCACTCACCATGAATATGCAAGGCCCCACCATGCCAGCACACCACCAGCAGCACTCACCATGAATATGCAAGGCCCCACCATGCCAGCACACCACCAGCAGCACTCACCATGAATATGCCAGGCCCCACCATGCCAGCACACCACCAGCAGCACTCACCATGAATATGCCAGGCCCCACCATGCCAGCACACCACCAGCAGCACTCACCATGAATATGCAAGGCCCCACCATGCCAGCACACCACCAGCAGCACTCACCATGAATATGCAAGGCCCCACCATGCCAGCACACCACCAGCAGCACTCACCATGAATATGCAAGGCCCCACCATGCCAGCACACCACCAGCAGCACTCACCATGAATATGCAAGGCCCCACCATGCCAGCACACCACCAGCAGCACTCACCATGAATATGCAAGGCCCCACCATGCCAGCACACCACCAGCAGCACTCACCATGAATATGCAAGGCCCCACCATGCCAGCACACCACCAGCAGCACTCACCATGAATATGCAAGGCCCCACCATGCCAGCACACCACCAGCAGCACTCACCATGAATATGCAAGGCCCCACCATGCCAGCACACCACCAGCAGCACTCACCATGAATATGCAAGGCCCCACCATGCCAGCACACCACCAGCAGCACTCACCATGAATATGCAAGGCCCCACCATGCCAGCACACCACCAGCAGCACTCACCATGAATATGCAAGGCCCCACCATGCCAGCACACCACCAGCAGCACTCACCATAAATATGCAAGGCCCCACCATGCCAGCACACCACCAGCAGCACTCACCATGAATATGCAAGGCCCCACCATGCCAGCACACCACCAGCAGCACTCACCATGAATATGCCAGGCCCCACCATGCCAGCACACCACCAGCAGCACTCACCATGAATATGCAAGGCCCCACCATGCCAGCACACCACCAGCAGCACTCACCATGAATATGCCAGGCCCCACCATGCCAGCACACCACCAGCAGCACTCACCATGAATATGCCAGGCCCCACCATGCCAGCACACCACCAGCAGCACTCACCATGAATATGCAAGGCCCCACCATGCCAGCACACCACCAGCAGCACTCACCATGAATATGCCAGGCCCCACCATGCCAGCACACCACCAGCAGCACTCACCATGAATATGCAAGGCCCCACCATGCCAGCACACCACCAGCAGCACTCACCATGAATATGCCAGGCCCCACCATGCCAGCACACCACCAGCAGCACTCACCATGAATATGCAAGGCCCCACCATGCCAGCACACCACCAGCAGCACTCACCATGAATATGCAAGGCCCCACCATGCCAGCACACCACCAGCAGCACTCACCATGAATATGCCAGGCCCCACCATGCCAGCACACCACCAGCAGCACTCACCATGAATATGCCAGGCCCCACCATGCCAGCACACCACCAGCAGCACTCACCATGAATATGCCAGGCCCCACCATGCCAGCACACCACCAGCAGCACTCACCATGAATATGCCAGGCCCCACCATGCCAGCACACCACCAGCAGCACTCACCATGAATATGCAAGGCCCCACCATGCCAGCACACCACCAGCAGCACTCACCATGAATATGCCAGGCCCCACCATGCCAGCACACCACCAGCAGCACTCACCATGAATATGCCAGGCCCCACCATGCCAGCACACCACCAGCAGCACTCACCATGAATATGCAAGGCCCCACCATGCCAGCACACCACCAGCAGCACTCACCATGAATATGCCAGGCCCCACCATGCCAGCACACCACCAGCAGCACTCACCATGAATATGCCAGGCCCCACCATGCCAGCACACCACCAGCAGCACTCACCATGAATATGCCAGGCCCCACCATGCCAGCACACCACCAGCAGCACTCACCATGAATATGCAAGGCCCCACCATGCCAGCACACCACCAGCAGCACTCACCATGAATATGCCAGGCCCCACCATGCCAGCACACCACCAGCAGCACTCACCATGAATATGCAAGGCCCCACCATGCCAGCACACCACCAGCAGCACTCACCATGAATATGCCAGGCCCCACCATGCCAGCACACCACCAGCAGCACTCACCATGAATATGCAAGGCCCCACCATGCCAGCACACCAGCAGCAGCACTCACCATGAATATGCCAGGCCCCACCATGCCAGCACACCACCAGCAGCACTCACCATGAATATGCCAGGCCCCACCATGCCAGCACACCACCAGCAGCACTCACCATGAATATGCAAGGCCCCACCATGCCAGCACACCACCAGCAGCACTCACCATGAATATGCCAGGCCCCACCATGCCAGCACACCACCAGCAGCACTCACCATGAATATGCAAGGCCCCACCATGCCAGCACACCACCAGCAGCACTCACCATGAATATGCCAGGCCCCACCATGCCAGCACACCACCAGCAGCACTCACCATGAATATGCAAGGCCCCACCATGCCAGCACACCACCAGCAGCACTCACCATGAATATGCCAGGCCCCACCATGCCAGCACACCACCAGCAGCACTCACCATGAATATGCCAGGCCCCACCATGCCAGCACACCACCAGCAGCACTCACCATGAATATGCCAGGCCCCACCATGCCAGCACACCACCAGCAGCACTCACCATGAATATGCCAGGCCCCACCATGCCAGCACACCACCAGCAGCACTCACCATGAATATGCCAGGCCCCACCATGCCAGCACACAACCAGCAGCACTCACCATGAATATGTAAGGCCCCACCATGCCAGCACACCACCAGCAGCACTCACCATGAATATGCAAGGCCCCACCATGCCAGCACACCACCAGCAGCACTCACCATGAATATGCAAGGCCCCACCATGCCAGCACACCACCAGCAGCACTCACCATGAATATGCCAGGCCCCACCATGCCAGCACACCACCAGCAGCACTCACCATGAATATGCAAGGCCCCACCATGCAAGCACACCACCAGCAGCACTCACCATGAATATGCCAGGCCCCACCATGCCAGCACACCACCAGCAGCACTCACCATGAATATGCCAGGCCCCACCATGCCAGCACACCACCAGCAGCACTCACCATGAATATGCCAGGCCCCACCATGCCAGCACACCACCAGCAGCACTCACCATGAATATGCCAGGCCCCACCATGCCAGCACACCACCAGCAGCACTCACCATGAATATGCCAGGCCCCACCATGCCAGCACACCACCAGCAGCACTCACCATGAATATGCCAGGCCCCACCATGCCAGCACACCACCAGCAGCACTCACCATGAATATGCAAGGCCCCACCATGCCAGCACACCACCAGCAGCACTCACCATGAATATGCCAGGCCCCACCATGCCAGCACACCACCAGCAGCACTCACCATGAATATGCAAGGCCCCACCATGCCAGCACACCACCAGCAGCACTCACCATGAATATGCCAGGCCCCACCATGCCAGCACACCACCAGCAGCACTCACCATGAATATGCCAGGCCCCACCATGCCAGCACACCACCAGCAGCACTCACCATGAATATGCCAGGCCCCACCATGCCAGCACACCACCAGCAGCACTCACCATGAATATGCCAGGCCCCACCATGCCAGCACACCACCAGCAGCACTCACCATGAATATGCCAGGCCCCACCATGCCAGCACACCACCAGCAGCACTCACCATGAATATGCCAGGCCCCACCATGCCAGCACACCACCAGCAGCACTCACCATGAATATGCCAGGCCCCACCATGCCAGCACACCACCAGCAGCACTCACCATGAATATGCCAGGCCCCACCATGCCAGCACACCACCAGCAGCACTCACCATGAATATGCCAGGCCCCACCATGCCAGCACACCACCAGCAGCACTCACCATGAATATGCCAGGCCCCACCATGCCAGCACACCACCAGCAGCACTCACCATGAATATGCCAGGCCCCACCATGCCAGCACACCACCAGCAGCACTCACCATGAATATGCCAGGCCCCACCATGCCAGCACACCACCAGCAGCACTCACCATGAATATGCCAGGCCCCACCATGCCAGCACACCACCAGCAGCACTCACCATGAATATGCCAGGCCCCACCATGCCAGCACACCACCAGCAGCACTCACCATGAATATGCAAGGCCCCACCATGCCAGCACACCACCAGCAGCACTCACCATGAATATGCCAGGCCCCACCATGCCAGCACACCACCAGCAGCACTCACCATGAATATGCCAGGCCCCACCATGCCAGCACACCAGCAGCAGCACTCACCATGAATATGCCAGGCCCCACCATGCCAGCACACCACCAGCAGCACTCACCATGAATATGCCAGGCCCCACCATGCCAGCACACCACCAGCAGCACTCACCATGAATATGCCAGGCCCCACCATGCCAGCACACCACCAGCAGCACTCACCATGAATATGCCAGGCCCCACCATGCCAGCACACCACCAGCAGCACTCACCATGAATATGCAAGGCCCCACCATGCCAGCACACCACCAGCAGCACTCACCATGAATATGCCAGGCCCCACCATGCCAGCACACCACCAGCAGCACTCACCATGAATATGCCAGGCCCCACCATGCCAGCACACCACCAGCAGCACTCACCATGAATATGCCAGGCCCCACCATGCCAGCACACCACCAGCAGCACTCACCATGAATATGCAAGGCCCCACCATGCCAGCACACCACCAGCAGCACTCACCATGAATATGCCAGGCCCCACCATGCCAGCACACCACCAGCAGCACTCACCATGAATATGCCAGGCCCCACCATGCCAGCACACCACCAGCAGCACTCACCATGAATATGCCAGGCCCCACCATGCCAGCACACCACCAGCAGCACTCACCATGAATATGCCAGGCCCCACCATGCCAGCACACCACCAGCAGCACTCACCATGAATATGCCAGGCCCCACCATGCCAGCACACCACCAGCAGCACTCACCATGAATATGCCAGGCCCCACCATGCCAGCACACCACCAGCAGCACTCACCATGAATATGCCAGGCCCCACCATGCCAGCACACCACCAGCAGCACTCACCATGAATATGCCAGGCCCCACCATGCCAGCACACCACCAGCAGCACTCACCATGAATATGCAAGGCCCCACCATGCCAGCACACCACCAGCAGCACTCACCATGAATATGCAAGGCCCCACCATGCCAGCACACCACCAGCAGCACTCACCATGAATATGCCAGGCCCCACCATGCCAGCACACCACCAGCAGCACTCACCATGAATATGCCAGGCCCCACCATGCCAGCACACCACCACCAGCACTCACCATGAATATGCAAGGCCCCACCATGCCAGCACACCACCAGCAGCACTCACCATGAATATGCCAGGCCCCACCATGCCAGCACACCACCAGCAGCACTCACCATGAATATGCCAGGCCCCACCATGCCAGCACACCACCAGCAGCACTCACCATGAATATGCCAGGCCCCACCATGCCAGCACACCACCAGCAGCACTCACCATGAATATGCCAGGCCCCACCATGCCAGCACACCACCACCAGCACTCACCATGAATATGCAAGGCCCCACCATGCCAGCACACCACCAGCAGCACTCACCATGAATATGCCAGGCCCCACCATGCCAGCACACCACCAGCAGCACTCACCATGAATATGCAAGGCCCCACCATGCCAGCACACCAGCAGCAGCACTCACCATGAATATGCCAGGCCCCACCATGCCAGCACACCACCAGCAGCACTCACCATGAATATGCAAGGCCCCACCATGCCAGCACACCACCAGCAGCACTCACCATGAATATGCCAGGCCCCACCATGCCAGCACACCACCAGCAGCACTCACCATGAATATGCCAGGCCCCACCATGCCAGCACACCACCAGCAGCACTCACCATGAATATGCCAGGCCCCACCATGCCAGCACACCACCAGCAGCACTCACCATGAATATGCCAGGCCCCACCATGCCAGCACACCACCAGCAGCACTCACCATGAATATGCCAGGCCCCACCATGCCAGCACACCACCAGCAGCACTCACCATGAATATGCCAGGCCCCACCATGCCAGCACACCACCAGCAGCACTCACCATGAATATGCCAGGCCCCACCATGCCAGCACACCACCAGCAGCACTCACCATGAATATGCCAGGCCCCACCATGCCAGCACACCACCAGCAGCACTCACCATGAATATGCCAGGCCCCACCATGCCAGCACACCACCAGCAGCACTCACCATGAATATGCCAGGCCCCACCATGCCAGCACACCACCAGCAGCACTCACCATGAATATGCCAGGCCCCACCATGCCAGCACACCACCAGCAGCACTCACCATGAATATGCCAGGCCCCACCATGCCAGCACACCACCAGCAGCACTAACCATGAATATGCCAGGCCCCACCATGCCAGCACACCACCAGCAGCACTCACCATGAATATGCCAGGCCCCACCATGCCAGCACACCACCAGCAGCACTCACCATGAATATGCCAGGCCCCACCATGCCAGCACACCACCAGCAGCACTCACCATGAATATGCCAGGCCCCACCATGCCAGCACACCACCAGCAGCACTCACCATGAATATGCCAGGCCCCACCATGCCAGCACACCACCAGCAGCACTCACCATGAATATGCCAGGCCCCACCATGCCAGCACACCACCAGCAGCACTCACCATGAATATGCCAGGCCCCACCATGCCAGCACACCACCAGCAGCACTCACCATGAATATGCCAGGCCCCACCATGCCAGCACACCACCAGCAGCACTCACCATGAATATGCCAGGCCCCACCATGCCAGCACACCACCAGCAGCACTCACCATGAATATGCCAGGCCCCACCATGCCAGCACACCACCAGCAGCACTCACCATGAATATGCCAGGCCCCACCATGCCAGCACACCACCAGCAGCACTCACCATGAATATGCCAGGCCCCACCATGCCAGCACACCACCAGCAGCACTCACCATGAATATGCCAGGCCCCACCATGCCAGCACACCACCAGCAGCACTCACCATGAATATGCCAGGCCCCACCATGCCAGCACACCACCAGCAGCACTCACCATGAATATGCCAGGCCCCACCATGCCAGCACACCACCAGCAGCACTCACCATGAATATGCCAGGCCCCACCATGCCAGCACACCACCAGCAGCACTCACCATGAATATGCCAGGCCCCACCATGCCAGCACACCACCAGCAGCACTCACCATGAATATGCCAGGCCCCACCATGCCAGCACACCACCAGCAGCACTCACCATGAATATGCCAGGCCCAACCATGCCAGCACACCACCAGCAGCACTCACCATGAATATGCCAGGCCCCACCATGCCAGCACACCACCAGCAGCACTCACCATGAATATGCCAGGCCCCACCATGCCAGCACACCACCAGCAGCACTCACCATGAATATGCCAGGCCCCACCATGCCAGCACACCACCAGCAGCACTCACCATGAATATGCCAGGCCCCACCATGCCAGCACACCACCAGCAGCACTCACCATGAAAATGCCAGGCCCCACCATGCCAGCACACCACCAGCAGCACTCACCATGAATATGCCAGGCCCCACCATGCCAGCACACCACCAGCAGCACTCACCATGAATATGCCAGGCCCCACCATGCCAGCACACCACCAGCAGCACTCACCATGAATATGCCAGGCCCCACCATGCCAGCACACCACCAGCAGCACTCACCATGAATATGCCAGGCCCCACCATGCCAGCACACCACCAGCAGCACTCACCATGAATATGCCAGGCCCCACCATGCCAGCACACCACCAGCAGCACTCACCATGAATATGCCAGGCCCCACCATGCCAGCACACCACCAGCAGCACTCACCATGAATATGCCAGGCCCCACCATGCCAGCACACCACCAGCAGCACTCACCATGAATATGCCAGGCCCCACCATGCCAGCACACCACCAGCAGCACTCACCATGAATATGCCAGGCCCCACCATGCCAGCACACCACCAGCAGCACTCACCATGAATATGCCAGGCCCCACCATGCCAGCACACCACCAGCAGCACTCACCATGAATATGCCAGGCCCCACCATGCCAGCACACCACCAGCAGCACTCACCATGAATATGCCAGGCCCCACCATGCCAGCACACCACCAGCAGCACTCACCATGAATATGCCAGGCCCCACCATGCCAGCACACCACCAGCAGCACTCACCATGAATATGCCAGGCCCCACCATGCCAGCACACCACCAGCAGCACTCACCATGAATATGCCAGGCCCCACCATGCCAGCACACCACCAGCAGCACTCACCATGAATATGCCAGGCCCCACCATGCCAGCACACCACCAGCAGCACTCACCATGAATATGCCAGGCCCCACCATGCCAGCACACCACCAGCAGCACTCACCATGAATATGCAAGGCCCCACCATGCCAGCACACCACCAGCAGCACTCACCATGAATATGCCAGGCCCCACCATGCCAGCACACCACCAGCAGCACTCACCATGAATATGCCAGGCCCCACCATGCCAGCACACCAGCAGCAGCACTCACCATGAATATGCCAGGCCCCACCATGCCAGCACACCACCAGCAGCACTCACCATGAATATGCCAGGCCCCACCATGCCAGCACACCACCAGCAGCACTCACCATGAATATGCCAGGCCCCACCATGCCAGCACACCACCAGCAGCACTCACCATGAATATGCCAGGCCCCACCATGCCAGCACACCACCAGCAGCACTCACCATGAATATGCAAGGCCCCACCATGCCAGCACACCACCAGCAGCACTCACCATGAATATGCCAGGCCCCACCATGCCAGCACACCACCAGCAGCACTCACCATGAATATGCCAGGCCCCACCATGCCAGCACACCACCAGCAGCACTCACCATGAATATGCCAGGCCCCACCATGCCAGCACACCACCAGCAGCACTCACCATGAATATGCAAGGCCCCACCATGCCAGCACACCACCAGCAGCACTCACCATGAATATGCCAGGCCCCACCATGCCAGCACACCACCAGCAGCACTCACCATGAATATGCCAGGCCCCACCATGCCAGCACACCACCAGCAGCACTCACCATGAATATGCCAGGCCCCACCATGCCAGCACACCACCAGCAGCACTCACCATGAATATGCCAGGCCCCACCATGCCAGCACACCACCAGCAGCACTCACCATGAATATGCCAGGCCCCACCATGCCAGCACACCACCAGCAGCACTCACCATGAATATGCCAGGCCCCACCATGCCAGCACACCACCAGCAGCACTCACCATGAATATGCCAGGCCCCACCATGCCAGCACACCACCAGCAGCACTCACCATGAATATGCCAGGCCCCACCATGCCAGCACACCACCAGCAGCACTCACCATGAATATGCAAGGCCCCACCATGCCAGCACACCACCAGCAGCACTCACCATGAATATGCCAGGCCCCACCATGCCAGCACACCACCAGCAGCACTCACCATGAATATGCCAGGCCCCACCATGCCAGCACACCACCAGCAGCACTCACCATGAATATGCCAGGCCCCACCATGCCAGCACACCACCACCAGCACTCACCATGAATATGCAAGGCCCCACCATGCCAGCACACCACCAGCAGCACTCACCATGAATATGCCAGGCCCCACCATGCCAGCACACCACCAGCAGCACTCACCATGAATATGCCAGGCCCCACCATGCCAGCACACCACCAGCAGCACTCACCATGAATATGCCAGGCCCCACCATGCCAGCACACCACCAGCAGCACTCACCATGAATATGCCAGGCCCCACCATGCCAGCACACCACCACCAGCACTCACCATGAATATGCAAGGCCCCACCATGCCAGCACACCACCAGCAGCACTCACCATGAATATGCCAGGCCCCACCATGCCAGCACACCACCAGCAGCACTCACCATGAATATGCAAGGCCCCACCATGCCAGCACACCAGCAGCAGCACTCACCATGAATATGCCAGGCCCCACCATGCCAGCACACCACCAGCAGCACTCACCATGAATATGCAAGGCCCCACCATGCCAGCACACCACCAGCAGCACTCACCATGAATATGCCAGGCCCCACCATGCCAGCACACCACCAGCAGCACTCACCATGAATATGCCAGGCCCCACCATGCCAGCACACCACCAGCAGCACTCACCATGAATATGCCAGGCCCCACCATGCCAGCACACCACCAGCAGCACTCACCATGAATATGCCAGGCCCCACCATGCCAGCACACCACCAGCAGCACTCACCATGAATATGCCAGGCCCCACCATGCCAGCACACCACCAGCAGCACTCACCATGAATATGCCAGGCCCCACCATGCCAGCACACCACCAGCAGCACTCACCATGAATATGCCAGGCCCCACCATGCCAGCACACCACCAGCAGCACTCACCATGAATATGCCAGGCCCCACCATGCCAGCACACCACCAGCAGCACTCACCATGAATATGCCAGGCCCCACCATGCCAGCACACCACCAGCAGCACTCACCATGAATATGCCAGGCCCCACCATGCCAGCACACCACCAGCAGCACTCACCATGAATATGCCAGGCCCCACCATGCCAGCACACCACCAGCAGCACTCACCATGAATATGCCAGGCCCCACCATGCCAGCACACCACCAGCAGCACTCACCATGAATATGCCAGGCCCCACCATGCCAGCACACCACCAGCAGCACTCACCATGAATATGCCAGGCCCCACCATGCCAGCACACCACCAGCAGCACTCACCATGAATATGCCAGGCCCCACCATGCCAGCACACCACCAGCAGCACTCACCATGAATATGCCAGGCCCCACCATGCCAGCACACCACCAGCAGCACTCACCATGAATATGCCAGGCCCCACCATGCCAGCACACCACCAGCAGCACTCACCATGAATATGCCAGGCCCCACCATGCCAGCACACCACCAGCAGCACTCACCATGAATATGCCAGGCCCCACCATGCCAGCACACCACCAGCAGCACTCACCATGAATATGCCAGGCCCCACCATGCCAGCACACCACCAGCAGCACTCACCATGAATATGCCAGGCCCCACCATGCCAGCACACCACCAGCAGCACTCACCATGAATATGCCAGGCCCCACCATGCCAGCACACCACCAGCAGCACTCACCATGAATATGCCAGGCCCCACCATGCCAGCACACCACCAGCAGCACTCACCATGAATATGCCAGGCCCCACCATGCCAGCACACCACCAGCAGCACTCACCATGAATATGCCAGGCCCCACCATGCCAGCACACCACCAGCAGCACTCACCATGAATATGCCAGGCCCCACCATGCCAGCACACCACCAGCAGCACTCACCATGAATATGCCAGGCCCCACCATGCCAGCACACCACCAGCAGCACTCACCATGAATATGCCAGGCCCCACCATGCCAGCACACCACCAGCAGCACTCACCATGAATATGCCAGGCCCCACCATGCCAGCACACCACCAGCAGCACTCACCATGAATATGCCAGGCCCCACCATGCCAGCACACCACCAGCAGCACTCACCATGAATATGCCAGGCCCCACCATGCCAGCACACCACCAGCAGCACTCACCATGAATATGCCAGGCCCCACCATGCCAGCACACCACCAGCAGCACTCACCATGAATATGCCAGGCCCCACCATGCCAGCACACCACCAGCAGCACTCACCATGAATATGCCAGGCCCCACCATGCCAGCACACCACCAGCAGCACTCACCATGAATATGCCAGGCCCCACCATGCCAGCACACCACCAGCAGCACTCACCATGAATATGCCAGGCCCCACCATGCCAGCACACCACCAGCAGCACTCACCATGAATATGCCAGGCCCCACCATGCCAGCACACCACCAGCAGCACTCACCATGAATATGCCAGGCCCCACCATGCCAGCACACCACCAGCAGCACTCACCATGAATATGCCAGGCCCCACCATGCCAGCACACCACCAGCAGCACTCACCATGAATATGCCAGGCCCCACCATGCCAGCACACCACCAGCAGCACTCACCATGAATATGCAAGGCCCCACCATGCCAGCACACCACCAGCAGCACTCACCATGAATATGCAAGGCCCCACCATGCCAGCACACCACCAGCAGCACTCACCATGAATATGCAAGGCCCCACCATGCCAGCACACCACCAGCAGCACTCACCATGAATATGCCAGGCCCCACCATGCCAGCACACCACCAGCAGCACTCACCATGAATATGCCAGGCCCCACCATGCCAGCACACCACCAGCAGCACTCACCATGAATATGCCAGGCCCCACCATGCCAGCACACCACCAGCAGCACTCACCATGAATATGCCAGGCCCCACCATGCCAGCACACCACCAGCAGCACTCACCATGAATATGCAAGGCCCCACCATGCCAGCACACCACCAGCAGCACTCACCATGAATATGCCAGGCCCCACCATGCCAGCACACCACCAGCAGCACTCACCATGAATATGCCAGGCCCCACCATGCCAGCACACCACCAGCAGCACTCACCATGAATATGCAAGGCCCCACCATGCCAGCACACCACCAGCAGCACTCACCATGAATATGCCAGGCCCCACCATGCCAGCACACCACCAGCAGCACTCACCATGAATATGCCAGGCCCCACCATGCCAGCACACCACCAGCAGCACTCACCATGAATATGCCAGGCCCCACCATGCCAGCACACCACCAGCAGCACTCACCATGAATATGCCAGGCCCCACCATGCCAGCACACCACCAGCAGCACTCACCATGAATATGCCAGGCCCCACCATGCCAGCACACCACCAGCAGCACTCACCATGAATATGCCAGGCCCCACCATGCCAGCACACCACCAGCAGCACTCACCATGAATATGCCAGGCCCCACCATGCCAGCACACCACCAGCAGCACTCACCATGAATATGCAAGGCCCCACCATGCCAGCACACCACCAGCAGCACTCACCATGAATATGCCAGGCCCCACCATGCCAGCACACCACCAGCAGCACTCACCATGAATATGCAAGGCCCCACCATGCCAGCACACCACCAGCAGCACTCACCATGAATATGCCAGGCCCCACCATGCCAGCACACCACCAGCAGCACTCACCATGAATATGCAAGGCCCCACCATGCCAGCACACCACCAGCAGCACTCACCATGAATATGCAAGGCCCCACCATGCCAGCACACCACCAGCAGCACTCACCATGAATATGCAAGGCCCCACCATGCCAGCACACCACCAGCAGCACTCACCATGAATATCCCCAGTTCACACTCCAGCAGCAGTATGTGGCGGAGAGAGGAAGTAGACTGTGAGTGAAAGGCCCATTCACATCAAAGCACCCCCCCACCCCACCCATTGCACTCACCAGCACCATGAAGATGCCCGGTTCACACTCCAGCAGCACGTGGTGGTTGAAATGCGCTCGCATCACCTCACAGGGGCGATCGGGGGAGAAGATTCTGGGAAAGGGGGGCAAGGGGGCAACGGAGAGAGGAGGTGGGTTGGGTTGGGGAGCACGAGGTGAAGGGCAGCGATGAAAATGCGCTCGCATCACCTCACAGGGGCGATTTGGGGAGAAGATTCTGCAAGGGAGAAAGGGGTTGGGCCAAGGGAATGGGGGCAGGCAGGCGAAATGTGGACAGGCAAGACAATGGGGAGCAGGAGGGGGGCAGAGGAACGGCAGGCAGCACGTGAGGGATTAAGGTAGAATAGCACAGTGGGGAGCGTGGGGGCAGGGCAGGCAACATGTGGACAGGCAAGACAATGGGGAGCAGGAGGGGGGCAGGGAGGAGAGAACAAGGAGGTGGAAATGTGCTCCCTTCACCTCACAGCGACGATTGGGAGAAAAAAAACTAGAATGGGGAGAGAGGGAAGGGGAATGAGAGTAGAGAAGGGAGTTGAGTTGAGCTAAAGGCACGAGGATGGAGGCAGGTGTTGTACAGGGCGCGGGGCAAAGACAGGGGGCGCGGGGCAAAGACAGGGGGCGCGGGGCAAAGACAGGGGGCGCGGGGCAAAGACAGGGGGCGCGGGGCAAAGACAGGGGGCGCGGGGCAAAGACAGGGGGCGCGGGGCAAAGACAGGGGGCGCCGGGCAAAGACAGGGGGCGCCGGGCAAAGACAGGGGGCGCGGGGCAAAGACAGGGGGCGCGGGGCAAAGACACGGGGAAAGGGCGCAAGGAAGAGAGGAGGTGGGGTGAGACGGGGAGAGGGGGAGGGGGGGACCAGGAAACGGATGGAGGTGGAAACACGGTGGCACTACCACACAGGGACGATAGGGGGGAAAAGATTTTTGAGTCGACTCAAAAGTCACCTCAGGGAGGATAGGGGGGAGAAGATAGAAGATTCGGCAAGGAGGCGAGGAGGAGGCGAGGAGGAGGCGAGGAGGAGGGCGAGGAGGCCTCCCAGAGACCCAGCAGCGCCACTTGCTCCAACGGCGGAGTGGCGTGTAACGTAGAATATGCCTATACGAATGTGACTATAACGAGTGTAACTCTAGTGAGTGCGAATATAACGAGTCGACTAATATAGAGTCACCTGGTGAAGGCGAGGAGGCCTTCCCAGAGCCCCAGCAGCCTGCTCCGACGGCTGAGTGGCGGGCGGAAAGAATATGTCTATACGAGTGTGACTATAACGTGTGTAACTCTACCGAGTGTGACTATAGCGGGTGTGACGATACCTAGTGAAGGCGAGTAACCCCTCCCAGAGGCCAAGTAGAGCCACTTGCTCGGACGGCGGAGTGGCAGGCGGAAAGAAGAACAGAAGCTTCTCCGCCTCTTCCCCCTCCCGTTTTCCCCGCCGCGAGTCGAACACGCACACGCGCACCGCGCTTCCCGCCGCTCCGCCTCCCCCGCCGCCTCCCCCGCCGCCGCCCATCCCGGCTCCCCCTGCGCCCGCTCCGCCTTTCCCCATGCCGCGGGGAGACGCGAGGGGCGAGAGTGCGGAAAAATCGCGATCACACGGCGAGTTGTGCGCTGAGTCAACAGACACGCGCGGAACGGCTGCGGAAGTGTGAATGTGCGGAGATGCGGAGACGCGGAAATGCGGAAATGCGGAAACGCGGAGATGTGGATGAGAGGTATCAGGCGATGGCTCAAGTGTCTAAGCGAATTCTTCGCGAATGAAGTCGAAAGCCCAAAAGGCTGAGAAATTCCAGTTCCAAATCCTTCTAACTTGGAACCATCGCGTTCTTAGAACATGCCACCATGAATTTCGCCAACTCACGAGAATCATTCTGTAGTTACTGCAAAACTCGATAGCACATATCGCCCTCCTGTTTAATATGCGCAACATTCTCGCTATAAGTGAAACAATTGCAAAATTGCTTGCCTGTCCGCTCATAGAAAGCTCCCATACACATTATAATGCCCTTTACAGTCCCTTCCCCATCTTGCATTTTGCTCCTTCTTCACACTCATTGCTGCCAGCTTCAGCAATGTCACGCGTACTAAGTGCGCTCTGACGGACGGACGGGAAGGTAGAAGCTCAAGTGCGGGCGAGGAGAACGTGTTTCGAAGCGTGTAGGCTGCAGCCGATGGTGGTTCAGAAGGGATTTCTGGTAGGGCCAGTGGGCGACCCGAAGGTGCGGCTGATGTCTCAGACGGGACTATTTGCTGAAGGGGAGCTGGTGCCGCTACGTAGCGTAAGAGCTGTGCTAACCAAATCGAAAGGGCGATCTTGGAGGCAGGCGGAGTGGGAAGATGTGTGGGGCAAAAAGATTGACTGGCGGAAGGTCATTGAGACTCGGGACTCAATTTGTGTGCCGAACAAGGCAAGTGACGTCCTGCTCAGGATCCACAGTATGAACCTCCAAGTGGGGGGAAGGCTGGACTTCTTCCGGAACAGGATCGCTTGCGCGCACTGTGGAGAGGAAGAAACCCTAGCACATTGCCTCTACAGTTGCCCGGTCATACAGCCGGTCATGGACGCTGCACATGCTGAATCCGAACAGGTCGGTGAGCTGTCTGGGGGACCTACTGTTCGGAGAAGGGGGCACGGCGTCAGAATTTCCGGAAATGACGTTGACATCGGTGGTGATTAGGCAGATATGGTTGGCACGGTGTGATGCCGTTTGGCGCGCAGCTCCTTTCGAAAGAAAGAAGGTGGGGAGACGTGTTGTGCTGGACTTCATGACGCATGCGAGGGTAGTGCTGGCGTCAAGGGGAAGGGCGGCGACAGCAGGCGAAAGGGGAAGTTTCTGGAAGACGGACAATTGGAGCCAGGTGACGGCGGATGAGAAAAAGCAGCTTCAGAGGATATGCGGGGCAGATGGGCCAACAAGCTGGGCGGCCCCTTTCCTTTCTACCTGGCGCAACCCGCGCACGTTCCATCAACCTCCGTAGCATGCCGCAGGGGGGCAGTACTGCGCCCACGTGGTGTGGTTTAGGCCCTCCAAGACATACAGTTACGAATGCGGATGTATCTATATTTGTTAATATATTTACACCCAAAAAAAAAAAAAAAAAAAGTGCGCTCTGACGATGCCAAATGCTCGGTATAGGCAGCTTCGCATCCACAATACACAGTTTTGAGATGCAAAAAGTGTGTTTACATTTCAATATTTTGTATGTCTAGCATAAGATTCCTACAGAGTCTAAACACCTACAGTATTCAATTCGGAAACATGCCTTCAAACAAGGCAGAAAAAATGCGGATTTTTTTACACCTGGTCGTAGGCATGGAGTTCCGAAGTTGGCGCGTCCATATCACAGCACCTGGGCCAATGACAGCCCATGTGCTGTCATATCTTAGCGTTTACAACCCATGACAGCGCAGAGACGAAGATATGTACAATTACGTCGAAGGTACGCTGGCCATACGCGCTCGCGCCATTCGCGTTCGGGCAGCCCAGTGAAAAACGGATTCATCGGCAACTGCTCGCGCCAGGGGAGACGTCGGCAACGTCGGCAACGCCGGCAACGGGTTACTCGCCTCGATGGATGCAGTTCGCCACACTGGACGTGACGTGGCAGCACCAGGTGAATTCCCGAGCGATTGCGAGCTCACGCGCGAGTGCACGTGCGACTGCGACTGCGACCGAATCGGGTTATCTACGTCAATGCGGTCCCCATTGGTGGAATTATCCTCGACGGGACATGACGATGTGCGAAGAGGGGCGACGGGGAAACATATCCGTGGCGAATTAGATCCACTGTTACCAGCACTGGGGGCGCTGCTGCTACACGTGGAACCCACACTACTGCCAGAACTCGTGCTTAAACACCCCGTGGTTACCCCTCCCGCGCCCTCCCGGCCCGCGGTTACCCGTTGTGCTGCCTCCACCACTCCCGACGACAGTCGTCGGGTCCTTTCTCCGCGCCTAGCGACGGCGGCGGCGACGTCTGCGAGCTCGTTACCAGACGACGTGGATCGCGCGACGACACCGCTGCTGTCGACGGGGAAGGGAACGGCGGCGCTGCTTCTAGGGGAGGAAGAGGAGGCGTAAGCGGAAGCGGAAGCGCCAGCGTTGGCGAGGACCGCGCAGGACTGCGTGCGGAGGAGCGTTGTGCGGAGGCTCTGCGAACACTCCCCGTTTCGTGCAGCCTCCCAGAACAGCAGACGCTGATTGGTGCGCTGAAACGTGGGTTGCTTCCACGCTTGCGATTGGCTGTCCAATGAGCTTTGCCGGCTCGAGTCGCGCGAGACGGGGAAAAGCGCCGAATGAGGCAGCCCGACGAGAGGCGACGCGGCGGGGAAGGAGGGGGCTTCGGCATAAGAAGGAATTGCAGATGCCGCCATGGGCCCCGAAGAAGCGACCAGGGAGGAGGCAATCGGGGAGGAAGCGATTAGGGAGGAAGCAGCGGTGGTGTTGCCGTCGGCGGGAAAAGCGTTGGCGGGGGAAGAGGTGGCGGAGGAAGAGGGGGGGAAAGCGGGGGCGGCGGAAGCGGCGGCGGGGGAAGAGGAGGAGGTGACAGCGGAGAGCGCGTAGATGCGGAGCGAGCGGATGTGGTCGGAGCAGTCGGCGGGGAGGGACGAGGCCTTGACAAGGGGAAGCGGCGGCATGGTGACAGTCGATTAGTGTTTAGACCATGGGATTTGTACTAACGACGTGTGCGTCTCGCCGCGAAAACGAAAAGTGGCAGGTCACGCTGACTCAGCGACTCGGGGTTGCTGGCTGTAGGCTGTCGCGGTTTCGTCTCAAAGTCGCGAAGTTAAAGTCAGGGGATCGCTTTCGGTACCGTTGCTGTATGGGCCAGACGCAATCGGCTGCTGGTCGCTGTCGGCTGAGGCTCCTACTATCGCGAACCCTTTTTAGCTTTAGTGATTTGATCGAGGCTAAAATGATGCAGTTCTGTTCTGCAGCTGTAAGATGCTATTCTGCTCTGAAGCTGAAATATGCTGTTCTGCTCTGTAAATGATGTTTCGCGAAGTGCACCCGGCAGGGAAATTGGAACGGAGATAACGGAGCAGCTGGCGCAGGATCACAGAGGATTGAGTGCTGTGGCTCTGAGTTGGAAAACGTGAGGGATGACAGAAATAGGCTCACAACAGGCAGGTACGGAGGGGGATATCGAACAGCGAGGTAAGTAGGCAAGTGAGCAACAAACCGCGGCGAAGGGTGGAAATGGGAAAGGCGGTGTGATTGCTGGAGTGCCAGCTTGCTGTTGGTTCTGTTCCTGTCACGCGAAACTAAAATGGTTTGACAGCCTGTTCCGCTGCGACAGCAATTGGCGAGTGCCTGCATCTACATTGCATCAATTTGGCTGCAGTGTTTGCGGTGATGCAAAGTGCACACAGCAAGGCCTGGGGGGGTTCACACATGGTCACCGATGGTTCTGAAAGGCAGGGAGGGGAGGGGGGAGAGACGCCAGCTGCAGGCATGTGGTCACTGCTGTTGCAGCGCGATGGCAGTTCCCTGACTTGTGCGCTGACGTGACTGCCCCACCCACGCAACCTCCTGCCAGTGAGTCGGAGAGGTTATGGGGACGGATGGAGGTGCGCGGGCGGGAATAGCGGTTGTGTTGGGGCGGGGAGGGGTGTTGTAACAGTGAAGTTCGAAGTTCGGGTCTTGGCTTGGGTCTTGGGAAAGGGGCATTGGTGACTGGTACAGTTCACGGAAGGGGTGAGTGAGTGTTCCGCAAAGCACGGCATGGTCTGGTGTACAGTGCAGCGGCGGCGGCTGATAAAGGTTGACTTCTACTTTCGCGGCTACCCGAGTTTGGGGTGTGCGTCACCTGACTTTCTCCATACAGGTCCGCAAGCGCGAACCCCCCCCTTCGTAAACTCTTTTCACCCTTCGGCAGCCAGGGGAGGGGGTTTGATGGGGGATCAAAATGGCGAGCCTCCAGGCTCGACCAGTACGAACCAGGCAAAACACTTCGGTCAGGCTAGAAAAATGTGAAAAAACTGTCGAACGTAAGCCTAAAACGCGACGCGAACACCACGCTAGGCTGTAACCCGCGCCGCATCCTCCCCCAAAACCTCCCCCATGGCGGAAAAAATCCGCCCTAGTGCCCAGGGGATCCAAATTGCACTCCCGTGAGTGGCCTCACCCACGGGGGATGCAAAATGGATTCCCTCAACCACGAAATTGTTTTATGATTGTACCCCACACTCTAAACTGACGGGTAAACTGGACATCGGAAATTTATTGCAAAACAGTTGTATTCAATAAGGTAAAATGGGTGAGTACGACATTTAAGACATTCATTTTAATTTAAGGTGTGAATTTTTTCCGGGAAGTAATATACCCAATCCCATCGCAACAGTAAAATGAGGCAGGGAGAAGGTAAACTGTTCAGCTCGCGAAGTTTCGTTTCGTGCGGCTGCAGTTTCGTGGGCCCCCAATTCCCGCGTCGCTCATCCGCGCCTTTTCCCCCAAAGGTTCCGCTTGCGCCTGGACCCCCGACTTGGAGTCAACGATGGTTGACTCCGAGTTGACCACCCCGAACTAGAAACCCCAGCTGAGAATTTCGATCCCCCCCTCCATCCCTCGGTGGATCCCCTGTGCTGCCGAACATCGCCCTGGTGTCTACGATCACAAACCACTGCAGTTCGTTTTCGCCACATACTATATATAGCTTGAATCAAAGTTCCCCCTCAATCTGTTGCTCAAAGCATGACTCTTCATGTGAGTCAAAGGAACTACACACGATGCTCGTTTGACTAACCCAAAGTTACCTTGTGAAGGGGACTTTTAAATGATTCTCGTCGCTTCACGAATTTCGTCAACATCGCACCTAGCAAAAAAGGGCTTATAAAAACTTTGTAACTTCTCGTTGACACTTTGACTTCAGTCTCTTCTGTTTGACTTCGGTTTCTGTGCTTCGTATTGGTTCATAACCACTGCAACGGCCCGAGGGGCTTGTAATTCGGGTGCAACTGTCGAGCAAAAAAAACAAGGGTGCAGACTTCCATCTTTGCGTGGGCAAATTCGCGCGCAGGGGTTGAGCATCGTGTGTAAAGCATGTAAAAACGAAGACACAATCATGAAGAGTATATCCCAGCAGGCGGCGAAATCATTTTTTAGGTAAATCATGGAAGCTTGGGCTTCGCTTGGCAAAATATCGCGTTGCTGCACCTTTCCCACAAAACTGGTCTGGGCATGATATTATAAGGCACGAAAGTCTCTAGAATTTGACTCTACATCCTCCTTCAGATTGTAGCTAAAATTCTAGAAGTTGGGGAGAAGGCGACCTCGCATTCGAGTGTGATGACTTAAACTACCCAGTATGTCTTTGTACAGCATAAAGATTAACCTAGAAGGGCAGCCGAGTGGCGCGCGGGATTCACCCTGAAATAAGACAGCGCCCTCTCAGACGAGAATTCAGCATCTCAGAGCCACGCAATGCAAGGCAGCACAGCAGAGTTCACATGTGCAAGATAGCCAACGTGGCTGGCTGGTGGATCCAAAGTCCAGACTTTGATTCCATACCCTCTAGGCACCCAAACTGATTTTTCTTTCCAGGAAACCCTTGAACACGGTGGCTGGCTTGTGGAACTGTCAACAAAGTAGGGCGTTGATAAACACCATGGACCAGACCGCAATCGTGCACAGAACATGAAGAAAACACAACGAAACACAAAATAGACTGACGGAAACACCACCAAACGTGAAACTTTTGTGGTTGGGAGGTTTGACGACAGCGAGGGTCGATTTCAAGCGTGTGTTTGTTGACCACAAAGATCGTGCTACTGTACGGTGATTGTTCGTTGGCCTTTATTTCGCATGTGATTGGTCCATCACACCGAAAAATACACTACAGTACAGTGCTGTGTGTCGACGCGCAGGTTGTTCGCCAGAGATTGGAATGTTTGGGTTTCGATTGGAACGTCGGGGAGGCATCCAACCAGTGGACGCTGACGACTTGCCCTGCCCCCAGCTGTTTTGGGAGCTCTGTGATTGGAGCACCCCACCTTCCTTTGTCGCACAGTGCAAGACGTACTTACTGTATCACCAATGAGATATCATTCCACTCCACACCCATTCAGAACTGTTGCCATAACGTGGTCATCATTCAAGGATGACGACGACGACGTGTTGTCCCGGTCCCAGTCAGACGCCCAGCACACAAGCAGCAGCACCGAGGACGATCGCCGGCCGTCGAAAATGCAGCGGCGTGCAGATGACCTTTGAAGTCGGACTCGATAAGAACAGCTGCAGCATTTCCGGTATATACCAAGCGGTGTAGGCACTCATGATTATGTCCAGGTATCCTCATATTTCGCCTTTCACATTCACACAGAGCAACATGTCCTCCCTATCCGTGCTACTTTTCTTTCGCACCAAGTTCCGTCCAATAGAGATGAAGCACGTTAGTCCGCCAACTTACTTCTTCCTCTGATCGCATCAACGTTAGACTTAAACGAATGTTATCAGCGTCTCGACCTAATGTTGCGGCGAATTCGATTCGACCGACTTGGATCTTTCCCGATCCCGCCACAGACCGCCCTCTCACACCTCTTTCCACAACAATATGCTCCGCTATCTTTCTCGCGCGCCCTCCCGCGGGCGCCCCCGCGCGCAATTCCCGTTGTTGCGCGCCCGCACCACCTCACGGTGGTGGCGGGGCGGCGGAACCACGGGGGAGGCGCGATGAAGCAGCGGCCAAAGGACTGGCGCCCGCAATCCACCCCCTTCCACGCTCGCAACCGCAGCCCCCGGCGGAACGACCGCGCCGTTCCGCTGGGTCCGCGGGGCGGAAACGGGGGCGATGGCGGAGACGGTTCCGCGGAGAGCGCAGGGCGGATGCAGCGCGATGTGGCGGACCTGGGCGCGGATTGGCGGCTGGGGCCTAGGGAAGCAGTGGGAAGAGTTATGTCCGCTCAGGCTAACTTCGTACGCGTGATTGTAACGAGATGCGGTGTAGAAGGCGAGAGAGAGGGCATCGAGGTGCGAGGAGAGGAGTCGGACCGAAGCAGTAACGGTCAATCACTCCAAGGTGGGATGATACGTTGTTACGGCTAGAGTATCCTCCTCCACAAAACCTTCAATCTTTCCCAACTGTTTTCGCTCTTAGAAGAAGTAGAAACCCTGAACCCTCTCCGGCCCCTGCCCACGCCCTTGCCTTTCTTTCCTCAAGCCCCCGAATCCCCAAACCGCAAACCCTCGTCCCTCCCCCCGCACCCCTCTCACTGCCGCTTTTCCCATCCCCAAAAGAACCTTAAACTTTTCAACCACCCCTACCATAACCTTCTGTTAAACCTCTCCCCGCTCCCAAAGCTGAAGCAGGAAATCCAAGCGTTCAGACAGTCAGGCAGTAGCAATCAATGCAATTGGCATCATGACGTATCCAACCTATCCAACCTCTGCTTGCAGATGCCACACAGATTGGCTTTTCAGTCGACTCAAAAGCCACACTGTGCAAGTGGCACCGTAATGTAACCCTGCCTCTTCATGCCATGCCACCCTCCCATCTGTTCAGGCTGGGGCGGAGGGGAGACGCCAAGGGCGCAGCTTAGCAGCAAGTGGGGCAGCAGACAGACACTGGGGCATTGGAACGGATTTCCCACCTCTCCTTCGGCCTCTCTGCTCATGCATGCCATGCCACCCTCCCATCTGAGCAGGTGGGCAACGGGAGACTCCAAGAGGCGCAGCGGAGCAGCAAGTGGGGGAGCAGAGGCTGCAGGCGGAGGGCGCGGAGGGGAGAGAGGGGAAAGAGGGTACAGAGAGAAGGGAGGGGAGGAGGGAGGAAAGGGGGGGGAGACAGGGGAGGGAGGAGGAGAAGGAGGGGGGACAGGGGCGAGATGAGGAGAGGGAGGGGGTTGAGTTGCTGTGTGTGGTGCGAGCACTGCTGAAGAAACTCAGGAGGAGGGTTCTAGTGGGGGACGTTGTAAGGCTAGGTGGAATTGATTGGGCTGCCCGCCAGGCTGTTGTTCAAGACGTAGCCCTGCCCCGGGCATCTGAAATTTTGGACCCGCCTGTCGCGAACGCCGACCACCTGCTGCTGCTTTTTTCGCTTGCCCAGCCGCCGCCCGAGCCGTCGAACGTGAGCCGGTTTCTGGTGGCTGCGGAGGCGACAGGTGTCGCCGTGTCATTGGTGTTCAACAAGGCGGATCTTGTGGATGAGGAGGTGAGGATATTGGACGTTCTGATCTGATGATAGGCAGGAATAGTGCATGTGTGCATGCTTGTGTCGCCGTGTCATTGGTGCATATCTAGTGGACGAGGAGGCGAGGGTTGCTGCGTTGTGGTGGGGTCTGATTTCTGGTAAATTCTCAAGGTTTGGGCTTTTGAGACGTCGCACATTTCTCAAGAATTGGGCTGGGATGGGCTGGGCTGGGCTGGGCTGCCTTGTAGCAGGGTGCTGGGCTGTGTTTATACTGCAGGCCTTCTCTCCCCCCTCTCTCCTCCCTCCCACGAGGCAGTGCGGGAGGGCAACCCCTGGTGGCAGAGTGGGGTTACCAGATGCTCACATTCAGTCACCAGGTATCTGTAGAAGTCCCCACCCTGACACCCCCCTCCTCTCTCCCTTGAACCCTCCTTTTTTTCCCCTCCCTCCTCTGCTCCCTCCCTTCCTGCCTCCCCTCCCTCCTCAGGCAGTGTGGGAGTGGCAGCAGCGAGCAGCAGAGTGGGGTTGTCAAATGCTCACATGCTCGCATGCAATGCTCACTCCCTCTCCCACTCTCACTCCCTCTCCCACTCTCACTCCCTCTCCCACTCTCACTCCCTCTCCCACTCTCACTCCCTCTCCCACTCTCACTCCCCCTCCCACTCTCACTCCCTCTCCCACTCTCACTCCCTCTCCCACTCGCACTCCCTCTCCCACTCTCACTCCCCCTCCCACTCTCACTCCCTCTCCCACTCTCACTCCCTCTCCCACTCTCACTCCCTCTCCCACTCTCACTCCCTCTCCCACTCTCACTCCCTCTCCCACTCTCACTCCCTCTCCCACTCTCACTCCCTCTCCCACTCTCACTCCCTCTCCCACTCTCACTCCCTCTCCCACTCTCACTCCCTCTCCCACTCTCACTCCCTCTCCCACTCTCACTCCCCCTCCCACTCTCACTCCCTCTCCCACTCTCACTCCGTCACCCACTCTCACTCCCTCTCCCACTCTCACTCCCTCTCCCACTCTCATTCCCTCTCCCACTCTCACTCCCTCTCCCACTCTCACTCCCTCCCCTCCCTCCCCTCCCTCCCCTCCCTCCCCTCCCGCCCATCAGGCAGTGAGGGAGTAGCAGCGGCGGGCAGCAGAATGGGGGTATCAGATGCTCACATGCAGTGCTTTTCCTTCAACCCTCCTTTTCACTCCTCCCTCCTGTGCTCCCTCCGTCCCTGCCTCCCTCTCTCCTCAGGCAGTGCGGGAGTGGCAGCAGCGGGCAGCAGAGTGGGGTTATCAAATGCTCACATGCAGTGTGGAGCGGCGAATTGGAATCCGCCATCTGGCGGGCCCGGGAGGCCTCCTGGCGGGTCGCACTACAGTGATTGCGGGGCCGAGTGGGGTTGGCAAGTCCAGCCTTATTAACGCAGTTTTGGGGGAGGCTTATAACGGGGACGCTTATAATGGGGAGGTTTGTGATGCGGATGGCTTGAAAGAGGGAGGGGAGGGAGAAGGTGGAGAGGCTAAATATGAGGAGTTGAGGGTTGGGGAGGTTTCGAAGCGGAGTGGGAGGGGGCGACACACAACACGCCACGTGGCACTTGTGAAAATACCAGATGTGGCTATAGAGGGAGACCATGCCGCGACAGTACCAGATGTGACTATAGAGAGAGACGCTGCTGCATCAGTACCAGATGTGACTATAGAGGGCGACATGACCGCAACAGTACAGGATGTGATTGTAGAGGGAGACACGATGGGGCTAATGGAGGGAGTGAGGGCACAGGAAGAGGACGCAAATTGCAACCACAGCAGCAGTATTAGCAACAGTAGCAATAGTAACAGAACTAACAGTAACAGTAGTAGTAATACCAATGTCGTCCATAGCAGCATTCACAGTAGCAGCAGCGATCACAGCAGCAGCAGCGGTCACAGCAGCAGCAGCAGTTGCAGCAGCAGCAGCAGCAGCAGCAGCAGCAGCAGTTGCAGCAGCAGCAGCAGCAGCAGCAGCAGCAGCAGCAGCAGCAGCAGCAGCAGCAGCAGCAGCAGCAGCAGCAGCAGCAGCAGCAGCAGCAGCAGCAGCAGCAGCAGCAGCAGCAGCAGCAGCAGCAGCAGCAGCAGCAGCAGCAGCAGCAGCAGCAGCAGCAGCAGCAGCAGCAGCAGCAGCAGCAGCAGCAGCAGCAGCAGCGGCAGCAGCAGCGGCAGTGGGGGGTTGCTAGCAGACTCACCGGGGTTCAGCCAGCCATCGCTGGCCAACGTGACCTGCTCCGACCTTCACATGCTCTTTCCTGAGGTATTTAGTCTCAGACCTTAAAAGAGAAGGCTTTAGCCAGCCATCGCTTGCCAACGTGACCTGCTTTAACCCTCCCATGCTCTTTCCCGAGGTACTTGTTTTCATATGTCGCTCAACCAAAGCTTCAGCCAGCCATCCCTCCCCAACGTCTCCCCTTCTGCCATCCCCATGCTCTTCCCTGAGGTACTCTTTTGAGGTCTTTATATAATCTTATATTTCTGTATATGCATGTATACATCCAGCAGTTGTAACTGCAAGTCAACTCAATCATTTCCTCTTCCCACGTCCCCATGCTCGTTCCTGAGGTTACCTCCTGTGTCTCCACTCTTCCCTCCTCTTATCTGCATATATTTCTCCCTCATCCTTCTTTCTTCCCCATCCTTTTCTCTCCCCCATCACTCCCTATCCCACATCCATCTCCTTCCCCTACCCTCCTCTCCCACCCCAACCCTTCTCCCCCCCTTTCCTCTCCCCCTCCTCCTCATTGCCCCTTTGCACCCTCACTTCTCGCAACAATGCAGATTCGCACTCGTCTGGCCGCCTCCCCCACCTCCTGTGCATTCGCCGATTGTCGCCACATCAGCGAGCCCGGGTGTGCGGTGGACAGCGGTTGGGAGCGGTACCGGCACTACGTGATGCTGATGGACGAGATCAGAGCGCGGGAAGCAGCGGAAATCCGGGCCGTTGGTACCAAGAGGGAAGGGGATGTGAGGTTGAAGAGTGGGGGGTATGGGGTGGTGGTGGCAGAGCCAAGACTAGAAGCAAAGAAGCACCGGAGGGAATCGAGGAAGAAAGGCAAGCAGCTGCTGCTGCAACAACTGGCTGTGGAGGACGAGGAGGATGAGGAAGTAGTGGGGTTTGCAGGGGGGTACGAGGGGAGTGAGAGGAGGCGGTGAGAGAGAGGGAGGATTCGATCTTGTTGCTTAAGCGTTCTCTTCGCACACTTCAGCCCTTCGACAAGGCCCTTGAGCCCGAGGCGAGTGAGAAAGAGAAGAGGCGGTGAGAGGCATATTTTGAGGAGGATTCTTGGAACAAGGTCTGGGTTGAGGCTTTATGGAGTCAAGGAATCAATGGAAGCAGCTGCTGAGCAGATTGGAGGATAGGAGCAGATAGGAGGATGGGAAGGAGGAGGATGAGGAGGAGGAGAAAGTGGGGATCAAATTTGCAGGAGGTTGCAAAAGGAGTGAGAGTAGAGTGTATCAGAGGTTAGGGAGTCGAGGGTAGACTGATCACAGCGGCGGCTTGTATTGTAATTCTTAACCTGCTGAGATCCGTGGTGTTTTAGAGTAATTAGCCCTACCGTAAGTTGAATGTGTTGGATGGGATGCCTTGGGCTCAGATGTGCTGAGTACTGTTTATGAAAAAAAGCTCAGATACGCAGCCCATTCTGATTCATAGAATTCATTCATGTGTATGTGTGCTTCCAGTCTCAGAGGTGCTTTTGGTGCAAAGATCCCTAGAGGTGTAATGTGGTGCAGTCCGGTGCGGTGTGCTACAAATCAGAATGTGGTTTTGTTACGATAGTTGTGTAAGAAATCCACCAGAAGTGGGATTTTGCACGTGAAATGCTATATACAATTATAAGGAACTGATGAACAAGAACCTCCTTGATGTCAATATCAGTACTGTAGCAAACAACGTCGTATGGTTATAATTTACCAAAAAGTGGTGTGGATTCGATGCTGTTGCCATTGCCAGGACTCGCCGATCTTTTCCGCGCTTGAATCATTGGGCTGTCGATGCTCGTACCGGTGCCAACACTGGTGCCAACGCCACTAGTAGTGGCACTTGTGGTGAGATTGGTGGTGGGAGTGGTGGAGCTGTGGAGGTGAGTGTAGGAGGAGGAAGGGGAGGAGGAGTCGGAGTGGAGGATGGGTTGAATGGTCTGGTTGTCGTGAGGGGAAGGCACCACCAGCGTTGCACCTGCAGGGGTTGAGAGGGAGGAGGGGTTTTGGAAGGAAGGTAAGCAAGATGAAGCATGCAGGGGGGAGAAAGTGGAGGGTGAAGAGGAGCTGGAGTGGAGGATGGGGTGAATAGTTTGATTGTCGTGAGAGGAAGGCACCACCAGCGTTGCACCTGCAGGGGTTGAGAGGGAGGAGGGGTTTTGGAAGGAAGGTAAGCAAGATGAAGCATGCAGGGGGGAGAAAGTGGAGGGTGAAGAGGAGCTGGAGTGGAGGATGGGGTGAATAGTTTGATTGTCGTGAGAGGAAGGCATCACCAGCGTTGCACCTGCAGGGGTTGAGAGGGAGGAGGGGTTTTGGAAGGAAGGTAAGCAAGATGAAGCATGCAGGGGGGAGAAAGTGGAGGGTGAAGAGGAGCTGGAGTGGAGGATGGGGTGAATAGTTTGATTGTCGTGAGAGGAAGGCACCACCAGCGTTGCACCTGCAGAGGAAAAGAATGGAAGAGAGGGGATTGGGTTGAATGGTCTTGCTGTGGTGAGAGGGAGGCACCACCTGTGTTGCACCTGGAGGGGTTGAGCAGTAGAAGGGGTAGGAAGGAAGGTAAGCGAGATGAAGTGTGTCAGGGGGAGATAGTGACAGGGGGTGAGGAGGAGTTGGAATAGAGAATGGGATGAATGGTTGGGTTGTCCTGAGAGGAAGGCACCACCAGCGTTGCACCTGCAGAGAAACACAATGGAAGATTGGAAAGGATTGTGTTGAAGGGTCAGGGGGGCACCACCAGGATTGCGCCTGCAGGGGTTGCGAAGGAAGAAAAGAATTTGGAAGGGAGGTAAGCAAGATGAAGCATGCAGAGGAGAGATAGTGAAGGGGGGGTTAGGAAGATGCGGAGGAGTGGAGGATGGGTTGAACGGTCTGTTGCGGTGAGAGGGAGGCACCACCAGGGTCGCACCTGAAGAGATAACAGAGCATGGAAGACAGGGGAGAACTGGGATGGATCATAGCACGTGCAGAGGTTGCAAGGGGAGGGGATTGGGAGGAGGAGCAAAAATGGGCGAGCATTGCGATTGCAGGGTGCAGAAAATCACACCCACAGGGTTTGGGCTTAACTTTGGAACTACATCTATTGCTAAAAGACTTCCACGGATCGAATCCACTCGTTTCTGGCAAGGTGCAGAAAAACACACTCATAGGCAGGACTGCACAGAGGAGGGGAGAAACGAGAGAGGGAGGGACTGGACGAGGGAGGGGAGTGCGGAGAGAGAGGGAGTGGGGGGAAGGGCAGTGGGGTTACCATGAGCCCATAAGGCAGCTGCAGACAGCAGCATGGCAGTGAATACGCAGGTTCTATTTTTAAGTTCTTATTGTTGCAGATTGTAAAACAAAAAAGAGTAAAAAACCGCATGCAACAAGAAGGGAGAGCGGGGATACCATGAGCCCATAAGGCTGCAGCAGGGAGAAGCACGGCTGTGAACATCCCCATGCTGATGCGCCAGTTGCCCACCATGTCCTGAATGTGAGCATAGGACATGGGGCACGGAGCATGGGGCGGGGAGCAGAGAGTGGAGAGGAGGTATAAGAGGGAAGGGATGACACAGAGTGGAGGGCGGGGAGCACCACGATTTTCCATGCTGATACGCCAGTTTCCCACCATGTCCTGTGCGCATGGGTGGGGTGGAGGGAGGGAAGAGGGAGGGTTTGGGAGTGGCAGCAGGCAGGCAGTATGGAGTGGTGAGGTGGATGATAAAGAAGTGACCTCTGGCTCAAAATTAGCACAGGCCAATGCGAGAGAGGGAGGGCGAGAGAGTATGTCAGGGCTGGGTGGCACCTGAAGAAAAACCTGAGGAAGAAAGGCACCTGGATAAGGCCAAGGATGGCCGCACCTGAGAAACACCTGAGGGAGAAAGGCAAGGCACCTGGAAGAGGGCGAGGATGGAGGCACCTGAGAAAAAACCTGAAGGCGAAAGGCACCTGGAGGAGGCCGAGGATGGGCGGCGAGGGCACGTCCCCTAGCAGGTGAGCAACGACGGTTGCAGCGGCTATTGCGAGGGCTCTGAGGTTTGATGGCACGCACTGCAGTGACACTATGTTGGCTGGTCCCTGGTGGGTGGAGGTGAAAGAGGAGAGGGGGGCATGGCAGGATGAGAGAGGGCGATCAAGTAGGTACGCACTGCAGTTACACTATGATTGGCTGGTCCCTGGTGGGTACACGAGAAAGAGGGAGAGACCCAAAGAGCACAAAGAGCACAAAGAGCACAAAGGGCACAAAGAGCACAAAGAGCACAAAGAGCACAAAGAGCACAAAGAGCACAAAGAGCACAAAGGGCACAAAGGGCACAAAGAGCACAAAGGGCACCAAGGAAGACTTAAAGAGAGCGAAGAGGGAGATGCGTGGCAAGGCGAAGGCGATGACGACCGCCACTTGGTAACCAGCTGTGTGGTTACCAACTTGCTGGTTACTGACTGGTTACCAGCAGTACCTGGACGGCGAGGATGAAGAAATTCCCTCAGGAGTCATGGAGAGGACGAGAGGGCGAAGTGTGGAGAGGTTACCACCTTGCTACATTCTTACCAAATTTCGGGTTTACCACCTGGTTACCACCTGGTTACCAGCTGGTTACCAGCTGGTTACCTGGATGGCGAAGATGAAGAACTCCCCGACAGCCATGAAGACGACAAAGAGAGTGATGTGTGGCGAGGCGAAGGCAAGGAGGCAGAAAATAGCTCCCACCACTGTCACCCGGGATTGCAGCTGATGGAGAGGAGAGGCATAGCAAGGCGGGGGGGGTGGGGGGGGAGGGAGATGGAGAGGGACAAGGAGCATAAGAGGAGGGATGGAGAGGGAGGCGAAGGTGAGGAGGTAGAAGACTGCTTTCACCACTGTCACACGGGATTGCAACTGAAGGGTGGGGGAAAACGGGGGAGGAGGGCATGGGAAGGAGAGGGAGAGTGAGGGCATGAAGAACGAAAAGGTAAAAGAGGGCGATGGATCAAGAGGCGAAGGCGAGCAGACAGAATACTGCTCCCACCACTGTTACACAGAGCATACCAGCAGCGCATTGGGAATAGTTGCACCCATGCCACCCCAGTGACGTGACCACCGCGATGGCTCCTAACAGCAAGGGTGGTGACTATGGTGATGCTCAAGCCTAGGTGCACAGATCGAGCCTAGGTGCACAGATTGAGCCTAGGTGCACAGATTGAGCCTAGGTGCACAGATTGAGCCTAGGTGCACAGATTGAGCCTAGGTGCACAGACCGAGCCTAGGTGCACAGACCGAGCCTAGGTGCACAGACCGAGCCTAGGTGCACAGACCGAGCCTAGGTGCACAGACCGAGCCTAGGTGCACAGACCGAGCCTAGGTGCACAGACCGAGCCTAGGTGCACAGGCCGAGCCTAGGTGCACACATACACACATGCAGCGCATTGGGGATGGTGGCTCCCATGTGGTCCAGCATGAGACCGCCAAACAGCGTGCCCCGCATGCCCGGCAGCATTGAGATGCCTCCAAACAGTTTGCCCTCTCCCATCAATGGCCAGATACCAGCAGGGCCCAACGTACGCGCACACATGCATGTCATGGAAACCCATGTGATATGCATACCAGGAGGGCGTTGGGGATGGTGGCAACCATGCGGTCGAGCATAAGACCACCAAACAGCATGCCGCCCAGCCAAGTCACAACCACGATGCCCCCAAACAGCAATGGTGGTGACTATGGTGATGCTTAGGTGCATACTACTCACACACAACACACCAGTAGGGCGTTTGGAGAAGTTGCCTCCATGCGGTCCAGCATGTGACCACCAAACAGCGTACCGCCCACGCCTGTCACCACCGTGATGCTGAGCCTAGGGGCATGTGTGCATACCAACAGCGCGTTGGGGACGGTTGCTCCCATGCGGTCGAGCATAGGACCACCAAACAGCGTACCGCCCACGCCTGTCACCACCGTGATGCTGAGCCTAGGGGCATGTGTGCATACCAACAGCGCGTTGGGGACGGTTGCTCCCATGCGGTCGAGCATAGGACCACCAAACAGCGTACCGCCCACGCCTGTCACCACCGTGATGCTGAGCCTAGGGGCATGTGTGCATACCAACAGCGCGTTGGGGACGGTTGCTCCCATGCGGTCGAGCATAGGACCACCAAACAGCGTACCGCCCACGCCTGTCACCACCGTGATGCTGAGCCTAGGGGCATGTGTGCATACCAACAGCGCGTTGGGGACGGTTGCTCCCATGCAGTCGAGCATAGGACCACCAAACAGCGTACCGCCCACGCCTGTCACCACCGTGATGCTGAGCCTAGGGGCATGTGTGCATACCAACAGCGCGTTGGGGACGGTTGCTCCCATGTGGTCGAGCATAGGACCACCAAACAGCGTACCGCCCACGCCTGTCACCACCGTGATGCCTCCAAACAGCGCCGGTGACAACGGTGATGCTTAAACCCGTACATAGGCCGAGCCTAGGTGCATGCTTATGATACACACCAGCAGCGCTTTGGGGATGGTTGCGCTCATGCAGTCGAGCATGAGACCACCGAACAACGCCCCACCCACGCCAGTCACAACCGTCATGCTCAAACGCATGCGTGCATACCACACACACCACACAACCTACCAGCAGCGCGTTGGGAATGGTGGCACCCATGCGGCCCAGCATGAGACCACCAAACAGCGTGCCGCCCACCCCTGCCCCCACTGTGATGCCCCCAAACAGCGCCACATTCGCATACCGCACAACACCATAACATACCAGCAGCGCGTTGGGGATGGTGGCTCCCATGCGGTCCAGCATGAGACCGCCGAACAGCGTGCCGCCCACGCCAGTGACCACCGTGATGCCTCCAAAGAGTGCATCCGCCCTCTCCTCATTGAAGATTTCCCTCATTGCCTTGGGCGCCCAGTAGGCATACGCGCCAATCACGAATGTATAGGCCGCATAACCTGGGCGAGGGACGAAGCAAGGGGAGTGGAAGCAAGGCCGGATTGTGAGTGAGGTGCCATCCCCTCCAACGGGCATCTGCTCTCTCCTCGTGGAATATCTCCCTCGTTGCCTTGGGCGCCCAGTAGGCATATGCGCCAATCACAAAGGTGTAGGCCGCATCGCCTGGGGGTTTGCGAGGGGAGGGGGAGGGGAAACGGACAGGAGATACAGGGAAATGGAGGCTACCTTACACAAGCTGGGCATGCAGCACCCAACACACCTAACTCGCTCTGTACCGAACTGCACCGCACAACACCCACCCTACCGAGGACATTGATGGTGAAGATCTCGTTGCGAACGAGTGATAGCGAGTCATCCAGCAGAGACCCATCGCTATGCTTCAACTGCAGAGATCACATGCTCAGCATGCAGCACCCGAGCACACCGTCCATAATGCGCACCATACCGCACTGCATCGCACCACACCCATCATACCGAGGACATTGATGGTGAAGATGTCGTTGCGAGCGAGAGAAAGCGAGTCGTCCAGCAGAGACCCTTCGCTATGCTTCGACTGCGGAGCCACCTCAGTATGTGACGACGCTGCCAGCGATGGTGCCCCCTCCGCCCTCTCCTCATCATTATCAGCAGCAGCACTTCCATGGGCGTGCGTCCTGCCTGCCATGCACACAGTAAAGAAAATAGCCACGCGAAGAATTGTCTTGGCCTGCCTCAACATGTGACGACGCTGCCAGTGATGGTGCCCCCTCCGCCCTCAATCTACTGGCTGAAAATCTACTGGCTGAGAATCTACTGGCTGAGAATCTACTGGCTGAGAATCGCTGACAGACTACCAGCTGACGGTTTAGCAGCGGCCCAGCCAACCCCAGTAGTGGCACTCTAGGCCGACCTAGAGCAGGGACAGCAGGCCCGCGGAGAATTCTCGTAAGGTACTCCAGGGCAAAGCCGACCGCGTGTGATGAGGCGATTTTTGAGTCGACTCAAAAATCGCCTCATCACACGCGAATTCTCATAAGGTACTCGAGGGCAAAGCCGACCTTTTGAGAATTAAAAAAAACGTGATGCAGAGGTAGAAAGCGGCGCGGCAGGAGTGTGAGGCAAGAGGGAGGTGAAAGCGAGAGAGGCAGGAGAGAGAGAGAGGGGGGGAGGTGAAAGAGAGAGAGGCAGGAGAGAGAGAGAGGGGGGGAGGTGAAAGAGAGAGAGGCAGGAGAGAGAGAGAGGGGGGGAGGTGAAAGAGAGAGAGGCAGGAGAGAGAGAGAGAGAGAGAGAAGAGGGCAAGGGAAGCAGAAGAGGGGGAGGCACCAAGGGAGCAGGCAGCGTGTAACCTTTGAGGGGAGGAGGATCAGCAGTGGCAGTGTAGACCACAAACGGCAGCATGAAAACAGCTTCCAATAAGAACGCTCCCCTCCATCCCAGCAGCGGGCCCGCCACCCCCCCGTAGAGATAGCCGAGGGCAAAGCCGACCGGGATGCAAAGGTAGAAGGTCGCAAGCCATTGCGCTGTCTTGCCTGGTGGGGCATTGTCGTCTATGAAGGGCGCTGCTAGGCTGATGAACGACGCCTCTCCTACACCTACGAGCCTGAGGTGTGTGGAGGGAGGGGACAAAGAGGTATGGGGTGCAAAGGGCACACCCGGTGGCGCGTTGTCGTCTATGAAGGGCGCTGCTAGGCTGATGAACGACGCCTCTCCTACACCTACGAGCCTGAGGTGTGTGGAGGGAGGGGACAAAGAGGTATGGGGTGAAAAGGGCACAACCGGTGGTGCGTTGTCGTCTATGAAGGGCGCTGCTAGGCTGATGAACGACGCCTCCCCCACCCCCACTAGCCTGAAGAGAGGATAAAGGGAGACATGCACAAGGGAGGAAGGAACAGGACAGGCTTGTGATGGGTCGAGGGAGGGATGCAGAGGTAGAAGGTGGCGAGCCATTGCGCTGTCTTGCCTGGTGGCGCGTTGTCGTCTATGAAGGGCGCTGCAAATGACTGATGAACGACGCCTCCCCCACCCCCACTAGCCTGTACGTATGTGTAGGGGAGCATGATAGGGCAGGGAAACGAGAAGTTAGATGTGAGACAAAGCTGACCGGGATGCAGAGGTAGAAGGGGGTGGGGCACTGAGCCATGTTGCTCGGTGGGGCGTTGTCGCTATGAAGAGCGCTGCTAGACCGATGAACGACGCCTCCCCCACCCTCACTAGCCTGAGGTGTGGAGGGGGGAGCAAGAGGGGAAGGTAAGACTGAGAAAAAGCCAACAGAGAAGCCGAGGTAGAAGGAACAAGGCATGGCGTGCAAAAGGGCACACTGGTTGGAGCGCTGTCGTCTGTGAAGTGAAGGGCGCTGCTAGGCTGATAGGAAATGAGTGAGAGAGAGAGGGTTTACGGTACGAGAGGAGAGGAGAGCACTCACATGCGGCAGAGGAGGAGGGAGAGCAGGCCCGGAGATAGCCCACAGCCTGCGACAGCGAGCGTCCAGACGAGGAGGCCGAGAGCAATGAGGCGGAAGGGGAGGGGAGAGGAAGGGAAAACACACTCACATGCGGCAGAGAAGCAGGGAGAGCAGGCCGGGGGATAGCCCACCACCGGGCCGGCCACTGCGAGCGTCCAGACGAGGAGGTTGAGGGCAATGAGGCGGAAGGGGCTGTGGCGCTTGGAGGCATGTGCGAAGAGACATACAGGAAAGGAGGAAAGTACTTACATCTGGCAGAAGAGGAGGGACAGGAGGCCGGGGGAGAGGCCACAGCCAGCCACAGCGAGCGTCCAGACGAGCAGGCCGAGAGCAATAAGGCGGAAGGGGTTGTGGCGCTTGGAGGCATGCGCGAAGAGCGGCGAGGCCGTGTGATGAGGGCGAGGAGGAGGAGAGAAACGGGAAAACAAGTGGAGGAGAGAGAGAAGACGGGGAAGCGAGGGGAGTTCTTACATGCGGCAGAGGAGGAGGGAGGGCAGGCCCGGAGATAGCCCACAGCCGGCCACTGCAAGCGTCCAGACGAGGAGGCCGAGAGCAATGAGACGGAAGGGGTTGTGGCGCTTGGAGGCATGGGCGAAGAGAGGGATAGGACGGGAGGAGAGCGCTTACATCCGGCAGAAGAAGAGAGACAGGAGGCCGGGGGACAGCCCGCAGCCGGCCACTGCGAGTGTCCAGACAAGGAGGCCGAGAGCAATAAGGCGGAAGGAGGCATGCGCGAAGAGAGGCGAGGCAGTGAGGAGAGGAGGAAGGAGGTGAGGGAGAAACGGGAAAAGGGGTGCTTACATGCGGCACAGCAGCAGGGAGAGCAGGCCTGGAGATAGCCCGCAGCCGGCCACCGCGAGCGTCCAGACGAGGAGGCCGAGAGCGATTAGGCGGAAGGGGTTGTGGCGCTTGGAGGCATGCGCGAAGAGAGGCGAGGCGGTGAGGAGCCCCACCAGGAAGGCCGTGGCTAGCAAGCCGTCCTGGAAGTTGGAAAGAGCAAAATCACCCCTGGTTTGGAGGGGTTCAGAAGGGTTGGGTGTGGTTAGTGAAGCGAACCCATCCCTTTTTTCTCGAATAAAACCCATCCGTGCATAAGAGCCAATAAGCAGCACTAAGAGCCAATAAGCAGCACTAAGAGCCAATAAGCAGCACTAAGAGCCAATAAGCAGCACTAAGAGCCAATAAGCAGCACTAAGAGCCAATAAGCAGCACTAAGAGCCCCTACCACTGACTCACCAACTGCCCCCACCACTCACTGAATGCCGCTGCCAGAGTCACAGACGTCCCCCTGGCAGTGCGATGGAGAGCCGTTGATTCCGTTGCTGGCGATGGCCCCTCGATCAATGTAGTTCACCATGTTGATAGCGCAGAAGAGCAGGAGCAGGCTGGGCGAATGAGGGAGGGGAATGGACGGGTCACGGGAGGAGAAGGGAGGATGAGAATGGTACACTTGACTCTCATGCTGCTGGCGATGGCCCCTCTGTGGATGTATGTAGTTGAACATGTTGATGGAGCAGAAGAGGAGAAGGAGGCTGGATGGGGCAATAGTGGGGGATGGGAGTGCAGGGTGTCACTGCCAATGAATCTCGTGCTGTGCCAGCGATGGCACCTCCCCCGGTCGATGTAGTTGACCGTGTTGATGGCGCAGACGAGTACGAGGAGACTGGAGGGAGATGGGGGGATAAAGGGAGAGAGGAGTGGAGAGTGGGAGCGCCTTGAATTGACCCTCGTGCTGCTGCTAGCGATGGCCCCCCGGTGGTTGACCATGTTGATGGCGCAGAAGAGCAGGAGCAAGCTGGGAGGGGGAACAGGAGGGATGGGAGTGAAGATCAGCAGTGCCTGCCATCAACCCCTCTTGTTGCGGGCGATGGCCTTTCCCCCGGTCAATGCAGTTGACCATGTTGATGGCGCAGACAAGAAAAAGGGAAGAGTCTGGAAAGTACGGGGAGCAAGAGGGAGGGAGTGGAGAGCGGCAGTGCCCGCCAAGGATAGATGGCACTGTGAGCGGCGACGCGCTACGCACCCCCCTCTTCTCAAAGGCAGTGTGAGTGGCGACGTCACGCGCTACGCAATTGACACGCTGAGAGGGGGGTGCAAGCAATTGACAAGTGGAAGTGGCTGTTGGTCTTTCGAGGCTGCAAACAAGCGGCCTCCTAAACCAGACCCACCGATATCTCCAGCAGCGAGGTGGCTTTCGACGCGGCGATTCGACTTAGCAAGTGGGTATTGGTCGCTCGAGATTGCGTCAAGCCGCATCCTGAAGCGGACCCAGCGGTCATGCCAGCAGCGCCGCGGCAATCGCGGCGGCGATTGCGGACCCACCTCTCAGCGCTGCAGCCACGTGGCCGCTGGCGCAGCGCGAGAGAATCATGATAGACGCCGCCGCCGCCGCCGCCGTCGTCGCCGCCGCCGCGATCGGCGGGAGGGTGCGGAACGATGGGGTCCGACTCGTCCATTCCCGGATCGGTACGCGCCGCGCGTCGCGGTACGGTTCCGCTCGGCTCGGCTCGGCTCGGCTCGGGCTCGGCGCGGAGCGATGGGCTTCGCAAGGGCTCCGCTCGTAACAATACCTTGTTGGGATTCTAAAACCAATTCTCGAGAAGGAGGATGGTCGGGTGACCCATCGGCAACAACTAATATAAGAGCGCAGCGCGTGCTGGCGATGGACGGCCGATTGCTGGTCGTGTAAGGAGTCGTCTCTGTGAAAACCGTCGATGCGCCTCGCTGAGTCAACTGGCAACACCCACGACCATCAAAGCATCAAGGAGAGCGGCAAGGCAGACTTGGGCGAAGGGAATTCGAAGTTGGGGTGTGTCGGGGAGTATCGGGGTGTTCGTCGTACCCGGTAGAGAGCCGAAATCACTAATCAGGACAAGTAGGTTAGATTTCCAAGAAAATACATAAACAGCTAGTTTGCTCATACGTCTTGCTTCCATTTGAATGACTCTTCATCTGCACTATCTTCAACCTCACATCTTCAATCCATTAACGTTTAGATTTCTGGTGCTTGGATGCATTTTCATACCCATATACACTACTAAAAATAAACATTATAAAATATACAAACCAAAATTGAGCAAACCAAATGCAGTTATCAATTCAAATGCCATTGACTTCACTTCACTCCCAACACCACCCCCAACAACGTTGCTCCTTCTCTTCCTGCAGATAGTCCCTCCAGCATATACAGCAATCACTTCCAATCCAAGTTCCCTCGTACTGACTGAACCCTGAAGCTCACATCCTAAAGCTCCCTTTGCACAAGGCCCCAACGTAATGGGTTTAGCTCAAGGGACCGAAAGCTCCACTCAACATTTTTAACACATTTACCGTATCCGCCTTTTAAGCACCTCCACTCCACCTTTCCCAGCCTGGCTTAATGATGCGTGAAAAGTGTGGAGGGACCTGAAGGCTGACTCACACAGCCCTGTAGCCCAGACCAGCCTTATGGTCTCTCCTTACGGTCTCTAAACTAAAGCAGGAGGAGCCGAAAGAAGCGAGAAAAAACGAATTCAGACAGCACAACCCTGGCCTAATGGTCTCTAAAACATGAGGCTAGAAAGGCGTGAAAATCTGCAAGCACACAACTTCGCATTCTAGCCTGATGGCCCCTGAAGTGCTTAGAATCGACTGAAAGCAAATCTGCAACCACACAGCAGCACGGCAGGCGAGCCTAATGGTCCCTGAAGCGCGAGGGGCCGAAGGAAGGTGCGAGGATCTGGAAGAGACCGTCAGGGTTGTCGGTGTGCACCTGCGGGGGTTGGGGATGGGGATTTGGAAGGGACGTTTGAAACGCCGTGCGAGGATGTGCAATCACACAGCGTCATGCCCATGCATCCTCCTCACAGAAACGAGTTTTGAGGTGCCTCGAAACTCTTCAGGGCTGGCTGTCCCCCAAGCACATGCCCAGCCCGAGCCCTATGCCCCAGCCCCATGTCCCAGGCCCGTGCCCAGACACCCTCACAGAAGCACCGTCCCTCACCCCAGCATCCACCCCTTCCCATGCCCCAATGCCCACGCCAACCATGTGCATCACACCTCGAGTCCACTCTGAAACGCACTGCACTCACCCAGTGCCCAGCATCCCTACACAACCTCTCTGCACCGCACTGCACTCACCCAGTGCCCGGCGTCTTCCAGCACGTGCATCCTCACAGCGGCGCCAAGCCCCATCGCCTCCTGCTCTGCCCCCACTATCCTCCGAATGTCATCCTGTGCCCACACACCTACAAACCCCTCTGCACTGCCTTGCACTCACCCAGGGCCCAGCATCCCCAAACAACCTCTCTCCACCGCACTGCACTCACCCAGGGCCCAGCATCCCCAAACAACCTCTCTCCACCGCACTGCACTCACCCAGGGCCCAGCATCCCCAAACAACCTCTCTCCACCGCACTGCACTCACCCAGGGCCCAGCATCCCCAAACAACCTCTCCACCGCACTGCACTCACCCAGGGCCCAGCATCCCCACACAACCTCTCTCCACTGCACTGCACTCACCCAGTGCCCAGCATCCCCACACAACCCCTCTGCATCGCACTGCACTCACCCAGTGTCCAGCATCTTCCAGCACTTGCATCCTCACAGCAGCGCCATGCCCCATCGCCTCCTGCTCTGCCCCCACTATCCGCCGAATGTCCTTCCGCGCCCACACACCTAGGGACCCCTCCGAACCACACTGCACTCACCCAGTGCCTCACATCCTCAGACACCTAGCAACCCCACTGCACCGCACTGCACTCACCCAGTGTCCAGCATCTTCCAGCACGTGCATCCGCACAGCAGCGCCATGCCCCATGGCCTCCTGCTCTGCCCCCACTATCCGCCGAATGTCGTCCCGTGCCCACCGGTGCAGCGAGCGCTCTGCTCTCAGGAAGTTGATGTGCACCCCCTCTGGTACGTCCTCCACTAGATGCCTGGAACGGAGAGGATGGGGGCAGGGAGGAGTGGCGGGAGGAGGGTGGGAAGGAGAGAGTTACCGCACAGCAACGCTCTGCAGCACACAGGAAGTTGATGTGCACAGCACACCCTCTGGCACCACCCACCATACACCAGACCACATTTGCTCACTCGGTTGACCACATGTTGGTGGTTTCCATATATGTACAGATGTACATTTGTGCGATCCCCTCCAGGCAAGTTGACTCTGAGTCACTCAACAGCCACCCAGCTTGTTACAGAGGCACACACTGCACATATGTAGTCTCGTAGTGCAAGGCCTACCAAACTCACCACAGGTTGGTGATCTCATACGAGGAGTACATCTGCGCAATCCCCTCCAGATCAAACGCCCACCCATACGCCACCTGCCCCCAGCTCCACACACCACACCACATGGCACCACACACACCCCACCGCACTGCACTGCATCACACCGCATGTGACTGAATCTCACCACACCACAGGTTGGTGGTCTCATACGAGGAGTACATCTGAGAAATCCCCTCTAGATCAAACGCCCACCCATATGCCGCCTGCCTTAACACCACACAACACCGCACCACACCACACCCCACTGCACCGCAGTGGCCTAAACTCACCACAGGTTGGTGGTTTCATACGAGGAGTACATCTGAGCAATGCCCTCCAGATCAAACGCCCACCCAGCCCCCTGCTCCACACACCACACCACACCACATGGCACCGCACCACACCCCACCGCACTGAACCACACCACAGCACACATAGCCTAAGCTCACCACAGGTTGGTGGTCTCATAAGACGAGTACATCTGAGCAATCCCCTCCAGATCAAACGCCCACCCATACGCCGCCTGCCCCCTACTAGCCGCCCGCGCCGCCTCCTCATGCAGCTGCTGCTGTGAAGGAGGCAGGTCCCGCACGAGGTCTAGTGAAGGCGGGTGCGTCTTGGACAGGTTGGTGGTCATCCACTGCGCGATGGGCTTGGAGAATCCCTGCGAGAGGAGAGAGCTCACCACCTCGCTGCGGTCGAGAATCTGCCAGGTGAGCAGTAGTGTGGGAGGAGCAGCACAGGGGTAGCAGCACAGGGGGGGCAGCACAGGGGTAGCAGCACAGGGGGGGCAGCACAGGGGGGGCAGCACAGGGGGGGCAGCACAGGGGGGGCAGCACAGGGGGGGCAGCACAGGGGGGGCAGCAGAGGGGGGGCAGCACAGGGGGGGCAGCAGAGGAGCAAGGTGGGTGGGAAACGGAGGGCAGGAGCAGGGTGGTGAGGTTGGTGGTCATCCACTGCGCGATGGGCTTGGAGAAGCCCTGCAAGAGGAGAGAGCTCACCACCTCGCTGCGATCCAGAATCTGAAAAAGGCAGAGCAGTATGGGGGAGGGCAGGGTGGGGGGAGCAGGGGAACAGGGTAGTAGGGTAAGTGGAGGAGGGAGGGCAGGAGCAGGGTGGTGAGTTTGGTGGTCATCCACTGCGCGATGGGCTTGGAGAAGCCTTGAGAGAGGAGAGAGTTGACCACCTCTCTGCGATCCAGAATCTGAGGAGGGGAGTACAGTGGGGGAGGGGAGGGTTGGGATGAGCAACAGGGGGGGGGCAACGTGGGGCCATAAACAAGGGAGCAATGTGGGAGGGCGCAAGGGAAGAGGTGGGAGAGGGAGCAGGGTGGGAGGAGTGGGTGGGAGAAGTTAGATGAGGAGCAAGGCAGACTGGGAGGAAGGCGATTGAGGGCGGGAGCAGTGTGCAAGTTCGCGAGAAAAGCTTAGATAACGGAAAAATCTGAAGGGTTTCTATTGAGGATTTCCACAGTCTGATTACTGAAACGAGGTCTTACCAGGGGCGGCATGCCTCTGAGTGCATCGATCAGGTCGGCTGGGTGATCTTCCCCATCGCCTCCTGCCCTCACTTTGCCCGGTGTGGCGTCCAACACCCACACCTGGTTTGAGGTGAGGGGAAGAAAGGAGAGGAGTGAAAGAGACGAGATTGAATTTAGCATTGACTCTCAAGGCTAGGATGATCCTCTCCATCGCCCCTTGCTCTCAAGGTGACTTTTGAGTCGACTTAAAAGTCATTTTCTCAGAAATTCAGACATAATTCTCAGGGAGCTGCGGGTAGTGAAGCTAGGCTTGGAGTCGACTCAAAAGTAAAGATTTGAGAAAATTCCTGCAACTCTCAAGGCTAGGATGATCCTCCCCATCGCCCCCTGCTCTCACTTGGCCCGGTGTGGCATCCAACACCCACACCAGGGTGAGGAGGGGAGAGGGAAGGGGGTTGGTGATGGTGAGGGGGAGAGGTGAGCGACGAGTCGAGAGAAAGTGCCTGGCAAAAACCAAAGGGCCCTTTTGATTCTCAAAGAAAAACCACTTTTGGTTCCCAAAGGCAAACCAAAGTGCACTTTTGGTTCCCAAAGAGTCGACAACTGACTCGACTTTGGGTCGACTCAAAAGTCAAAGAGTCATAGCGCGATTTGCCGAGCGTGGGTTCTAACACCCGTACTGGAGGAGAGGAGAGACGGGGAGAGAGTAGCAGAGAGGCAGGTTGAGTGCTGTACCCAACTAGCAGAGAGGGAGGTTGAGTGCTGTACCCAACTAGCAGAGAGGGAGGTTGAGTGCTGTACACAACTAGCAGAGAGGGAGGTTGAGTGCTGTACCCAACTAGCAGAGAGGGAGGTTGAGTGCTGTACCCAACTAGCAGAGAGGGAGGTTGAGTGCTGTACCCAACTAGCAGAGAGGGAGGTTGAGTGCTGTACCCAACTAGCAGAGAGGGAGGTTGAGTGCTGTACACAACTAGCAGAGAGGGAGGTTGAGTGCTGTACACAACTAGCAGAGAGGGAGGTTGAGTGCTGTACCCAACTAGCAGAGAGGGAGGTTGAGTGCTGTACCCCAATGCTTAGATCAATGCAAGGACCCTTTGACAGGGAGGCTGCGTGCAAATACCTTGATAGCGCTGGGCTGAGAGAAGGAGAGAGGGGAGCGTAGGAGAGGCAAAACAATGGATCGTTTGAGAGAGGGAGGCTGCGTGCACATACCTTGATAGCGCTGGGCATGGGCTTGGCTGCTTGGTCTATCATGCTTAAAGCCACTGTGTGGTTTGATGGGAGGGGGGGAGAAGAACAGAAAGGAAAGCAGGAGAGGAGTGGAGAGGGGGGGGGGAGCGGTGGCGGGGGCACCGGAGGAGAGCGCTGGGCATGGGCTTGGCTGCTTGGTCTATCATGCTTAAAGCCACTGTGTGGTTCGATGAGATGGGGGAGAAGAACAGAGAGGAAAGCAGAAGAGGAGGGGACGAGGGGAGGAGGGTGAGAAAGGGAGAGGAGGAAATGAGCAATGAGCACGTGGGCTTGTCTGCTTGGTTGATCATTCGTAAAGCCACTGTGTGTGTGGTTCAATGAAAGGGGTGAGAAGAAAAGAGAGGAAAACGGGGGAGGAGAGAGAGAAAGGGAGAGGAAATAAGCGCAATGAGCACGTGGGCTTGTCTGCTTGGTTGATCATCCACTGTGTGATTGGATGAGATCTGAGGGGGAAGCATAGGGGGGGAAGGGGTGGGGGCAGGAGATGAGTGGAGAGGTGAGAGGAGGAGAGGGAGCAGGGAGGGCGTTGAGCATGGGCCTGGCTGCTTGGTCTATCATGCTTAAAGCCAGTGTAATAGGTGATGGGGGACGTTAGAGGGGAGCAAAAGAGTAGGCATGATTTGGATGGCACCTCACAGGGACGAGGGGAAGAAGGGAAGAGGGGGAGCGGAGGGGGCGTGTGGAGAAGAATAGGGCAACAGAAGAGCAGGCGAAAAGGGAGTCGAAAAATAGAAGAACAGCAGAAGGAAAGAGGGGGCAGGGAAAGCAACAGTGGGGGGGGTGGGGTGGGGGGAGAGCAGTGCGCAGGGAAAATAGGTAGAGGAAAGGAGGCGAGTACCAGTGGTAGATTTAAGGGGGAAAATAGAAGAGTGGAAGTTCAAGAAAACGTGCTGGAGGAGCTTGTAAAGAGGGGGGTGAGTTTCGAGATAAGTGAAGTGAACGTACCTTTGCCGCCAAAGCTGTGGCCGATGAGAATGCGAGGAGTGATGCGGAGACGACCCATCTGAGAGGAGAGGAGAGGAGAGGAGAGGAGATGAGAGGAGAGGAGAGGAGAGGAGAGGAGAGGGAAGGAGCGAGGAGGAGAGGGGAGAGAGGAGGGGAGAGAAAAAACCAGTGGAGAGGAGGTGAGTGGGTGGGAAAGGCGGAAGTTGAAGGGAGAAGACCCACATGCGTGAAGGAGCAGAGAGGTATGGGTGACGTTGGGAGACAAGCAGAGGGGAACCGGAAATTTGTGGAGCAAGGTGCATAGCGCACAGCACATCAGCATCACCAGGAGCAGCACTGTGCTCACAGCACAGCGAGCGGCACCCACCCACTCACCAGGTGCAGCACGTCCTTAGCAGCAGAGTGCACTGAATGCGGTCCCAGCTGCCTGGACCCTGCTGTGGACGCCCCATGACAACGCAGGTCCACACACAGGAACTGGGGGAGGGGGTGGGAGGGGGGGAGTGTGGGCGTAGAAGGACGTGAAGAAAGGCATGGTTCGGCTGGTGGTGCTGCCGTGGACGCCCCGTGACAACGCAGGTCCACGCACAGGAACTGGAGGAGGGGGTGGGGAAGGGAAAGGGGAGTGGGAGGGGAGTTTTGAAAGGACGGAGCGAGGCATGGTCGAGAGATGCTGCTGTGGAGGACTCTGTGGCGAGGCGGCGAGCAAAGGAGGTACAATTCTTGCCGCTACCCAGGATGCCGTGAATGAGCACCGCTGTGGGGGGGACGGGTGGAAATGCCACCCCTCCTCCCCTTCTCCCCCACAACACATAGACTCACACACGATACACGCACTACACACTCAGACGAGCACCCACCTGCCAGGCAGGGAACTCAGTGGCTAGCCTCCTGGCAAAAGAGCCCCAGTTCTTGCCGCTGCCCAGAATGCCGTGAATGGATAAGCACTGCTGTGGGGGGTGGTAGCAAAGACAACCCTTCCCCCACTACCATGCGCATTCATCCACGCAAGGCAAACACCAGACAACCCACCTGCCAAGCGGGGAACTCTGTAGCGAGGCGGCGAGCAAAGGAGCCCCAGTTCTATTCCGCTGCCCAGGATGCCGTGAATGAGCACCGCCGCTGTGGGGTGAGGAGGCTAATGCCGCCCCTCCCCTCACTGCACACACCAATCCGACAAGGACACATGCACCCACCTGCCAGGCGGGGAACTCGGTTGCAAGCCTTCTGGCAAAGGAACCCCAGTTCTTGCCGCTGCCCAGGATGCCGTGAATGAGCACCGCTGTGGGGGGAGGAGGCTGGCGGCGAGTGCGGTCCTCCGACCACCGCACCTGAGACGAAGGCGGAGAGATGGAGGGAGGGGGGGGAGGAAAGGAAAGGAGAAACGGAGGGGAGGGGCAAGATGCCGTGGATGGATGAGCACTGCTGTGGGGGGAAGGAGGCTGGCGGCGAGTGCGGTCCTCTGACCACCGCACCTGATGGCGGGGAAGATTGAGGGAGGGGGGGGAAGAAAGGAGAAACGGATGACAGAAGGGAGGGACAGAGTGCAGCGGATGGATGAGCACTGCCGTGGGGGGAGTTGGTGGGCTGGCGGCAAGAGCGGTCCTCTGACCAACGCACCTGAGAGGGGAGCAGGAGGGAGTGGAAAGGGAGAATGGCTTACAAGAATTAAAAAAAAGCATGCTGCAACTTCGAGGGTGGGGGAGGGGAGACGAGGGGAGGCAGGGCTAGATGATCATCGAGACGAGGGGAGGCAGGGCTAGATGATCATCGAGACGAGGGGAGGCAGGGCTAGATGATCATCGAGACGAGGGGAGGCAGGGCTAGATGATCATCGAGACGAGGGGAGGCAGGGCTAGATGATCATCGAGACGAGGGGAGGCAGGGCTAGATGATCATCGAGACGAGGGGAATTTCAAAAATCACGCTGCATGTTGCTCACGGAAGGAGGAGCGGAGGGGCACACAAGGCTGGTCGAACGAGAGGCGACAGGTGAGAGGCGGGCAGGGAGGGTGATGGAGCCGGTGGGAGGAGGGGGTGGGGGAAAGGAGGGGGAAGGGAGGGAAGGACAAAGGATGCGGTTTGGAGGAAACAGATGGGCGGGTGACGAGTTCAGGCGACTGAAAACGGGACGAGCTGGAGGAGTGGATTGACACACAAGGTACAAGGTGTAAGGCGAGAGAAAGGCGAGGAAGGAGGGGAGAAGAGGCAAGGAGGAGAGACAAGAAGGAAGCGAGAGTGCCCTTCAGTGCGCCTTGCACGAGCTCGTACGACTGGATGGGGGCGCGGCAGGGGGGGGGGGGGAGGCGAGGGGACGAGCAGCAAGGGAGAAGGAAGCGAGAGTGCCCTTCAGTGCGCCTTGCACGAGCTCGTACGACTGGAGGACTGGAGGTGAGGCACGCATGAAAGGCATGGAGGGAAAGAGGCAAGAGGCGAGGGGGCGAACAGCTAGAGAGGAGGAGAAGGGTTCTCACTAGGGCGCCTTGCACGAGCTCGTATGACTGAAGGATGGAGGCGAGACAGCGGCCGTTGGCCCGGGCGATTTGATGCGGCACGCAGCAGAGATGGCAAAGGCGGGATAAGACACGTAAAAAGGAAATAGCACGGAGGGGGAAGGGGTGGGGGTGTGGAGGGGTGGGGGAGAATAGGGGAGGGGTGGGAGGGGGTGGAAGGGTTGGTTAGCGGAGAGGGAGTGAGAGGGAAGTGAGGTGGGACCAGGATTGGATAGAGAAGGCTGTACATGTGATTTTGCGGCGCCTCAAACACCGTCTCATCTCATACAGAGGGTGAATAGAGGAGGCTGTCAGGGTGCACATGTTGTTTAGTAGGCTCGTGAACTTACCTTCCCTTCTAACCCTCCGTTCCTCTGCGACCCTTCCCCGCTGCCCCGCTCCCTCGCTCCCCCTCCCATCAGCACCTCCCCCCAGAGACCACTCCACTCACCAGCTCAGCCGCGGGACTCGTCCCCTCCTGAACCCATGAAATGATTTCCCCCTTCTTCTCCCTTCCCCAGCCACCCTCCCGCGCTCCCCCAGCGACCACTGCACTCACCAGCTCAGCCACGGAACTCGGCTCTGGCCGCATGTCCGTCCAAAGCTTGCCCCCGCTCCCCCACGCTCTCCCTCGCTCCTCCTCCCCGCTTTTCCCCTCCCCCCAGCGACCACTGCACTCACCAGCTCAGCCACGGGACTCGGCCCCGCCCTGGCCGCATGTCCGTCCAAAGCTTGCCCCACCTCGCCGCCCAGCAGCACCTCCCGCATCTCCTCCACCGACGGCTCTCGCGCTCTCCGCTGCCGATCGGACGGTGGAGACGACACGAACTCGAAACGCGGCCCGACAACTGTCTCGGTCGCACCGCCGTCAGGCGCGGCGGCGGCGGCGGCCTGCCGGCCCCTACCGATGGCTTTGGCGGCGGAAGCGGAAAAACGAGGGGGGGAGGCGGCGGAGGCGGCGGAGGAGGAGGTGGTGGAGGGTGGAGAGGAGGAGTGAGGAGGGGAGTGGGAAGACGAGGGAGTGTGAGGGGAGGGGTCTGCGAGGGATGCTTGGGGTGGAACGAACTTGACTATTCGAATGCCGTTGACGATGCTGGTGGTGATGGTGGTGCGGCTGCTGCTGCTACCGAGTCTTATGTAAGTGTTGGAATTAGGGACGGCGGGGGATGCTAGCAGCGGGAAACGAGGGAGGGCGTTTCGGCGTGTGACTGTGCCGGAATGTGACTGCAAGCGAGGAAAAGGAGTGAGGAGGAAAGATGAATGAACGCAGAGAGCAAGACTGTCGAAATATTCGTGAATACATTTGAAATTCATGAACCAGGAAGTTGGGAGTATTCTAAAAGGGTGGAAAATGGCAGGGGATGGGGAAACGGTAGGGAGGGAAAGGGAGAAGGGTACGAGAGGAAGGGCGGGGAGACGGGAAAGGGAGGACGGAGGGAGAGAAGGGGGAGGAGAGAAATAGAAAAAGGAAGAGGAGGAAGGACGGACCACGAAGCGCGTGACGCACCTTGAGGGGGACGCGGATAACAATTTCTAGTCAACTCAGATATCGACGTGGATGACAAGTGCGCGGCGCAGGGACTGTCAGTAGAAACGCTATGTGAGCAAGAAGGTATGTTACGGGCAGAAAGCACAAATACGGGACGGCGGAAACGCACCGCGGATGATGATGATGCGGCGCGGGGATTGGCGACATTAGAGCCAGCGGGGGAGCGTGGCGGGGCGTGGAGGGACTGCGCCAGGCTGGCCATCTTGGAGACTGACATGGCGGCGTAACGACGGGCGACGCGTGCGAGATTCGCGATTTCGGAGCGTGCGAACGTCGCGATCTCGACGCGTGTGAAATTTCGCGGTTTCGATGCGAGTGTTCGTCACAAATTCAATTCGAACGAGCACGACTTGAGTAGCGTGCACGAATGATCTTACGTTGGCGGAAAGGACGTCACAAGGGAAACGTGAGAGCCGATGGATACGATCAGCAGGATTGCTGGAAAAAGAGCGGTAAAAGAAAAGACGTAGGTAGCGTTGTGAAGGATTTGAGGAGTATGCCAGTTTCTCTCGAGAGGCAACTGCACCGTTCTGCAAGTGAACAGAGCGGTGGGGAGGGGGGTTTTCCTTGTGGTTGGGTGGGGTGGGGTGGGGTACGACGACTCGCAGCAGCACACGAGGAACTCGAGGGATGGATGCAGTGTGTACAGAATACAGATCAGCTACGCAGGCAAGTTGTGGTCGTCGTGACTCAACGTATTTGTTCGTTGCTTTCGCATTCGCGAAACAGAGCTTTGCTGTTAGTGGCCGTCAGAGCTGTCGCCAATGATAGGTTGGTGTTCACGACGAACAAGCGAAAGTAACAATGCTCGTCAACCCTGAACAGAGATCACAATCTCTGTGCTCGACGCGGTTCGAGGACACCTTTGCTGGCTGGCGAAGCGAGTGACGATTGGCGAACTGGCCTCGCACAAATTTCGGAAATGGACGGAAAGTTGAGCCTCGTTCAATCAAACTGTCTCGATTCTCGAGTGGAACTGAACACACACGTGTACTCCCGGGCAGATGACAGAAAAAAAGAAGAACCGTTGCGCGAACACCTGGTCAATTCACCACCATCCAATACATTTTGAGCATCTAGCAGGGTTTTAGGATGACGTGGAAAACCACCACCAACCACGGAAAAGTCTCGATACAGCTAGACTTCGTCTCACCTGCACGTGTGAGAGATTGCGGAATGGAACGAATGGCTGTTTTTGCAAATGTCGAGTCAGTTCGGAAAGAACCATTTTGACTTTCTGCACCACTTCACTTCGTGCACTCTATACTACCACCAGCACAAATATCTAGTAAGAAAAATCGTAAAATCATGTAAATAAAACAATACTCATCAGCCCATCACATCTCCAATGGGCGGACGGCAATCCCACTGGGTCTATCTGCACACGGCATGAGCGGCACATCCGGCGCTACAGCCAGCAGCATCTGTAGCTGCTGGGGAACCCCATCCGGGCACCGGTCATTACTGGGCGGGAAGTGCAAGCACGGCTCAGTTATTGCTCGGATACATGTGGGCCCCACGAAGGAAACATAGGGAACTCCGAAGAGAGACGCGCTGACGTACCCAAAGGTGGAGTTGCGGGAGATTACAAGGGCATCGGAAAAGAGAGCGAGCGTGTAGATATCGAGAATGGCCCGATCAACCAGTGCGGTGTCGGTGTTGTTTTCCGACTCGTCGACCGTCAGCCGAGCAATGTGCACGTGGGAACCCGCCGGGTTTTTGACACCAATACTGGGAGGCACTTCAAGTTGTGCAGTGGCAGCACAAGGGGTGTCGCTACCCGCGGTCACCTGTGCTCCTGGCACGCTGCCTGCTACAATCACTGAGAGGTTGTGAGCCAGCACAGGACTGAGCGACGCTACCATCACCTCAGTCACACCGCTCGGAGAATCGCTCCCAACCGCACTGCACCCAAGACCACCACTGCCGCTGTTGCCATCACCACCGGTACCACCTCGGTTCGATAGCCGTACCTCCCGTGCCTGTTGCACAGACGAGGAGTTCAGAGCCTCTATCAAGCACCGCCCCATAGCCTTGGTCTCCCAGGGAATCCCCCTCTCTAACGCCTGCTTCTGAAACCGCCCCTGCAGGCCGATCCGGGCAGAGGCCGGGGCGATGAGGGAGTGGAAGCGGCGGGTGAGTTGCGCCCAGATGCGGTTTCTGGGGAAGAGGAGGAGGCGGGGGAGAGGGAGCGGAAGGGGTGGTGGGAGGGGAAGAGGAGGAGGAGGCGGCGGCGGAAGGATGGGATGAGGTAGAGGGCCGGGAGGAAGTATTGATTGGAGTAGCTGAGAAGGGTGGGCGTGCGGGAGAGCCATTGCTGCTCGGATTCACAGAAGAAGAGATGACCGGATGGTTTGGTGAAATGGGTGATGTCGACCCGTAGGCTGCAGGGGAGCGAAGGAGGGAAGGAACGAAAGGGGAAGTTAAAGGGGAAGAGAAGGAAGAAAGGATATGCGAAAGCAAAGGAAGGAAGAGGAAAAGAGAAGGGAAAGAACGATAAAGGGAAGGGGCGAGTGAGGGAAGGGGCGAGTGAGGGAAGGGAAAGAGAGAAGTAAGGACATGTCGAAAAACGAATGCTAGAAAGCTGGGACGGAGGACTACCTCCCGCTACGTAGCACGCCTTGAAAACATGAGACGATCCAGATGGCTGCTTCACCTTGACGATCCACATGCCGTCGACTATGTTCCTTTTAAGAAGGGGGGAAACTGCGTTGTCGTAGGTGTATGTGGATCTCCAAGATGCTATCTCTACGTCCATGGATGTTATCCACTAAGAAGTCCACTTTCTCAAGATCGCCTCAGTGTAAATGCGTGGAATTGGGATGTCAAGAGCGTCTGGGTCACCATCTACTAGCAGCAGCATGGTACAGAGGTGAGGAACAGCGACAACAAATAACTCCAGCTCAAGCTGTTTGTCCTCGAGAACTTGTTGTACTCAGACTGGTTGCACGGTATGACATGAGACGATATGGCATGGTATGGCATGAGACAGTATGGCATGAGACAGTATAGCATACAGCATACGTACACTGGTGGGACCATCGAACCGCTCTCCTCCTCCTCGCGCACGCTCCTCCACTCCTTAGCCACCTTAAACCTCAGCATCCACACATACTTCTCCCTATCCGGCCCGTCAAAAAGCACCCACGACGCATCTTCACCCGCCTTTTCCAATGCCTCTTGACCGGCCTCTGCCGATGCCCCATGCTCAAACGGTTCGCAGTATTCTTCAGCCAGGCCGCTACCAGACGCAAGCAGGAGGATTCGGTCCGTCAGGAGCGCGTAGGCAAAGGCAGACATGAGAGACACGAGCCGGTTTCCCTGCCCGTCCCGCGTGTGGTAGTAGACTAAGTAGCGGCAGAGCGTGGGCTTGTTGGAGAGGAGAGTCGCTCGGAGGGTTTCTTTAGGTTCTTTCAGCAGGCATTCTCTTCGGTATGTGTGGTACTGACGCATCTTCATCTCGAGTCTCTCTGACATTTCACCTCCTGTGCTTCCAGCATTGGCCGCATAGCATGGGAGCTCTGCCCTGCTCCAGCACTTGCCTGGTTCTCGTTTGTAATGTGAGGCGTGTGGGGAGTTATGAGGGGAGGCTTGAGGGGAGGCGCGAGGGGACACGTGTGCTTTTCTCTGCAAGGCACGGCCTGGCCTCACCCTGCCCCGGCTGCTACCGCCGGTGGTGGGGAGGGGGCGGTTGGGGGTGGGCATGGTGGTGGGGTTGGGTGTGGGGGTGCTTTCTGGGTATATTGTTGATGGGAGAGTCGTTCCTGCTGCCAAGATGTCCGCACAGTCTGCAGGGGAAAGTGGCCAGGGGAGGGGAGACTGAGAGGAAGGGGAAGAGAAGGGGGAAGGGCAGTGAAGAGAGCAGGGGACGAAAGCGGATCGGAAAGGCACTCCTGCTGCAAAGATGTCCGCGCACTCTGCAGCGGGTGGGGGCGAGGGGGGAAGGGAGGGGGAGAAAGAGAGAATGTGGCAAAGGGGGTAGCGGGCAAAGTGGGTGGCGAGTAATTGTTGATGGGAGAGTCATTTCCTGTTGCAAGAATGCCTGCACAGTCGGGAGTACGACTTTTGCGGCGCCTCAAAAGGCAATTGCTGCTGGGAGAGTCATTCGTGTTGCAAAAAATGCCTGCACAGTCGGCCGTATGGGTGAGAAGGGACTTTTGAGACGTCTCAGAAGGGGAGGGAAGGGAGGGGGGTAAAACAGGAGGGAGAGGGCGGCAGGAGGGGAGGGGTGTTGTACCAGTGGGAAAGGGTTATAAACTAGAAAGGGGCTAGTAACTGGTATTAATAACAGGTGCCCATAGAAAGAGCTAGAGGTGCTGAAGGTGCTAAAAACAGGTGCTCAAATCAGGTGCTAGAAACAGGTGCTGAAACAGGTGCTAGCAGGTGCTAGAAACTGGTGATTTAACAGGTGCCTAAGCAGGCAAAAAAACAGGCTAAAACAATGGAAGTACAGATTGTGTGAGGGGAGAGCAGATAGTGAGGCTTGTTCTCTGGCTTGTGCTGTGTGGAATTACTCTGAGAAAGCCAACTCTGAGAAAGCCAACTCTGTGAAAAGCCTAATTCAGGGAAAGCCAAACTCACTGTGACGTGGGCCTTTCAGACATGGAGTTTGATTTTGAGTCGACTCACGAATCCTTTCAGACAAGGAATCGCACATAGCAGTCGCTATTACAGATTCTCAAGAGCGACTCAGAGAGTGAGCAGCAATGGTTAATAGTACCACCTCTAATGTTCTGATCTCTCGGGCGACACTCCGTGTGGGATGGTGCCGAGCCGATGCAGGCGAAGCAGGCAACCAGCAGCAGCAGCAGCAGCAGCAGCAGCAGCAGCAGCAGCAGCAGCAGCAGCAGCAGCAGCAGCAGCAGCAGCAGCAGCAGCAGCAGCAGCAGCAGCAGCAGCAGCAGCAGCAGCAGCAGCAGCAGCAGCAGCAGCAGCAGCAGCAGCAGCAGCGGCGGCGGCGGCGACGGCGGCAGTGGCGGCGGCGGCGGCGGCGTTGGTGGCAGCAGCAGCAGCGGTGGCGGCGGCAGCAGCAGCAGGAGGAGGAGGTGGAGACCCCATGTGGGATGGATGGTGCCAAGCTTGCACCTTCTGGGCATGGGATCACATCACACATTGCCGCACCTCGTACCTCTCATGCTTTTGATGTGCTCCAAGGCCCAAACCCCATGAGGGATGGTGCCAATGCTGGAGAAGCAGGCAAGCAGCAGCAGCAGCAGTGGCGGAAGGAGCAGCATGCGTTGGTGGAAGGGACCTCGCCTCCCTTCACTTGCTGTACGCCGATAAGGAGGGAAGATTCTGGAAGGAGGGAGCAAAAGGGAACGGGGTGGAGTATAACTTTTGGTTCGACTGCAAACTCACGGGTCAGAAGCAGCAGCAGCAGCAGCAGCAGCAGCACGAGGTGGGGAGGGGTTAGAAGGAGTAGGCAGCATGTTGGGTGGCGCTGGGAGTGTGCGTGCATGAGTTCACAGGGATCACAAAGGGAGAATATTCTCCTTACTGTGGGAGGAAAGTGACTTTCGAGAGGCGCCTGCAAAATCGTCTCACTTCACACGGATTTTATGCAGAGAAAAAAGATTGACAGTGCGGTGGGGTGGGGTGGGATGGGGTGTGGAGGTGTGGGAAGAGGTGAATAAGGGGGACAGCAGTGGGGGGAGGCAGAGGCTGGGAGGGTATTCTAACGTCTGATTGGGGGTACAGGTGGGGTTTTGGGATGGGAAGTGGGAGGTGGGGACGGAAGGAATTGGAGAAAGAGGAGTTGAATGTGGTGGAGGGTGGTTGGCCTGATGGGGGAGCGGAGGGTGTGGAGTGCTGGGAGTGTGGGGAGTTGACTTGAAGGGGAGGCAGGGGAAATGGTGGGGGGAGTGATAGTAGGGAGGCGGGTAGCAGGCTGGGTGGGAGCAGGAAGGAAAATTGCTCATCATGGGGCAAGTTGGCAAATTGGCGAATCTGTTGATGCTGTTGTGGCTGTAAGGAATCACTTGGTAAACCAACGAGTCGCTCACAGCGCGGAAAACTATGGTAACGAAGTGAAATGTGAAATGAATGTGCCTGTAGACAGTGTGACTCTAGGGAGTGTGATTACTGAATGTGCCTATAACGAGTGTGACTATACCTGGTGAAGGCGAGGAGGCCCTCCCAGAGCACCAGGAACTCCTCTTCCCCCTCCCGCTTCACCCCCCGCGAGTCGAACACGCAGGCGCCCCCCGCGCATCCCGCCGCGCATCCCGCCTCGCATTCCGCCGGGCATCCCGCGGCGCCGCGCATCCCGGCTCCCTCTGCGCCCTCTCCGCGTATCCCTTTGATGGGGGACGCGAGGAGGAAGGGACCGCGATCCTACGGCGATTTCCGCGCCGACGCAACAGACACGCGCGGAAGGGCAAGTGAAGCGCGGAGATGGGGAGAAGCGGAGGGGCGGGGCGACCCTACGGCGATTTCTGCGCCGACCCAACAGACCCGTGCGGAAGTGCAGGTGAAATGCGAGGTTGCGGCGACTTCGCGGCTGGTGCGGCTGGTGCGTGGTTGCTCACAGCACTCTAAAGCTTTTCGCAGAAAATTTTTGCTCGGAAAGGCGTAAGCTCTAGCCTCGCCTCGCTAGTAAGCATTATCGCTTCTTTCGATTGCGCTCCGTCAGCTCTTTGCCTTCCAGAGTAACGGAAAGGGGCAGGCGCAGTCCGTCAACGTTGCACCCGGTTGTGAATTGCGAAAATGAAATTCGCCGAAATTGAAAGAATTTCGACGATTCGTAACAGAACTGGTTGTTTAAAAAAAAACAGACTGTAATGTTTTGCTTGTGCATTCCCTTGTAAAAGCTTTCAATAAAAAAAAAGTGATTGTTTCAACAAATCTGCAATCATTTCAGTTTTAGTGAGGACATTGGGCATAGTTAATACCAGGACGATTGCGACCTATCGGGTATTGCAGTCACGTGAAAAAATAGTGCGATTTCTCTCCTGTGCTAAGGGATTCATTACTTAATACAAGGATTTGGCAAGAATAAGGCATCCGCATTATAATAGCTCAGCCCCCGCTGGGCTTTGGACCTGGAAAGGGAAAGAGACGGGCTACAGTCCAGTGGTCGCTGGATTTGGCAGAGGAGCTGCCCCTGTCCACGAAAAGGAAGCAGTACATCCTAGTTATGATCGAACATACCAGCAAGTGGGTGGAGGCCAGGGCGTTGCCCAGCAAGAACAGCGGTTTGATTGCGGAGGTATTCGTGCAAGAGGTGCTTACCAGTTTCGGAGAATAACAAACGGAACTGGGATAAGGAGCTCCCATGGGTTCTAGCGGGGTACAGGGACGTTGCTAGTCAAAAACCCCGTCTGAAAACCAGACGGGGTTTTTTTCCTTCGTCTTGAGGAGATAAACTCTACAACGGTGGGAGCTAGACTACAGGGTGGGCACTGGTTGTAGGACTGATCGTAGCTCTGTTAGTGTTCTCTAGGACTTGTGTTTTTACAGGGCAAAACAGCAAGAGTTTCACTAAGGAAAAGTTGAGAATACAGAGTTCAGAATGATAACAAGCAATGGAAAAGATTGACTACATCACATGCAAGGTTTGCTAGTGCTCAGGCAGGTCGACTGCCAGCGTGACAGAGTTGTCGACCTGCCAACGTAGCAAGTCTGCGGTCCGCCAACGCAGCTTGTGTGCGACTTGCCAACGCTGCAGATGGCGGCCTGCCAACGCTGCACCCGCGCGGCTTGCCAACGCAGCATCCGCGCGGCTTGCCAACATTGCATCCGCAGGTGATTGTAAGCACATGTGCAGGCACCTACTTCGCAGGTGCTTGTAGACAGTTATGCACGACGTGCACTGTCAGCCACATGCTGACGGTTGCACATGATGAGCCACGTCGACCACGTGCTGCCACGTCGGTCGACTTCGCCACAACAGCCTCGACGACGTTCGCACACCTTCGCGCACTCGTCGAGGAGGTAACTTGGTCAACCAGACGAAGTCCTTGACATCTCTGCAAGATGATGACCTTCGTCATCACCGGTTGATGACCTTCGTCGTCGCGGGTTGACGACCTTCGTCGTCGCTGCTCGACGACCTTCGTCGAGCACCCTCGTTGAGCACCTCGGTTGACATTTCAAAATGTCAGCCCCTGATTGGTCGAAATTAGGGCACATTCGAATTTCTGGCCAAAATTCGCTTGTGCAGTCTCAAGGTTGCGCAGGGTCAGACGCGACCCTGCGCAGACGAACACCCGCGAACTTCTGCACGAGCTGTGCAACTTGTACATGCGCACGGGAAGACTGTGTTGCACTCGCGGATGCTTCAATTACTCTTGCATGGATTCCCTAGTACACCTCGTGTACAGGCAACCCTCGAACACCTGGAGAAGGTCGGCTGCACCTCCCGCACACCCGACCATGAAGTCAGTTTTGCCCATGCGAGGGCGGGGCCAACTTCCTTCAACACTCCCCTGCCGCGCTCAGGCTTGGGCACCCCACGCACAAGGTCCACCCAGAACCCAAGGGATAGTATACACTGGGAAAATCCTTCGTCAGCGTGCACACAACACACAGCACGCCGGTCACCGCACCAGCCGTGCAGAAGGGCACGGCACCTACTGCTGCACATCGTCGTCACCATCGCCAACGTCAGCCAGACGAACTTGGCCGATCGCGACGGAGCACTGGTTGAAGGCCGGAAAGTGCAGCCCCTTCGTCAGGATGTCAGCTGGCTGCTCAGAGGTGGGGATGTACTTCAACTCAATCTTCCCACGCTTCACCATCTGCTGCAGCCAAGCATAACGTCGCTCCATGTGCTTGAGGTTGCCCTTCAGCCCCAAGCCTTCCGCGACAGTGATGGCTGACTGGTTGTCCACACGAAGGACAGTCGGCGTCCCAGGGTCTAGTAGCTTGAACTCTGCAAGGAGGAAGCGAAGTCGACGAGCCTCCTTGCCAGCTTCCGTGGCCGCAACGTACTCCGACTCGGTCGAGGAGAGCGTCGCACACTTGATGCGCTGGCTCGACCAGGAAACTGCGGCCCCTCCGAAGACGAACACATAGCCACCTGTGCTGGTCCGGTTCTGCTTGTCGCCTGCGTCATCTGCGTCCACGTAGCCAACCAGGCACAGCGAATCTGGTCCACCGCCAAACTCCAAGGCAGTGTCACGGGTGTCGGCGAGGTAGTGCAGACAGCGGTCGACCTCGCGCCAGTGGTTATCACTCCGCACCGTCAGGCCGCTTCCCAGCTTGCTGCACGCGAACGCGATGTCCGGCCTCGTCGTCGTTGCCGCGAACTGCAGCGAGCCAACCTTCTGCCTGTACTCTTCCTCCTCGCGCGCTTGAGCATCCTCGTCATCGAATGTCAGTTCCGCATAGGCGTCGACGGAAATCGGCGTCTTCGGGATGCGCCCGGTCTGCTCCTCGTCGATGAAACGCCTGCGCAGCTTGTCGGCGTACGACTGCTGGTGCAGCCACAGCTTCCTTGCCGACCTGTCGCGCACGATCTCCAGCCCAAGGTACCTCTCGACCGGGTTGATCTCGCGCAGCTCAAAAGCAGCCTCCAGCAGCTCCTTCAGCTCCTTAAGCATCGCGAGGCTGCTGCTGGCAGCAAGCAGGTCGTCAACGTAGACAAGCACCCAGCACATCACTCCTCCGTCGCCGACCTTGAAGTAGAGAGCCTCGTCGACCTGGCTCTTCTTCTAGCCAGCGCCCAGCAGCACTCCATCGAGGGCCCTGTACCACAGCAGGGGTGACTGCTTCAGTCCGTAGAGGCTTTTCAACAGCTTGCACACCCGGCCAGTTCCATCATCATAGTAGTATGGCTGGTACATGTACAGCACCCTGTCCAGCTTACTCTGCAGGAATGCATTCTTCATGTCAAGCTGCATCAGGTGCAAGTCGTGGACAGCGACGATGCTGAGGAAGATCCTCAACGTGACGTAGCTGCTGACCGGAGCGTACGTCTCTTCGTAGTCGTCGCCGTACACCTGCGTAAAGCCCTTCACGACCAAGCGTGCTTTCTCGCGAGCGACCGTATCATCGATGTGGTACTTCGTCGTCAGCACCCACCGGTTCTTCATGATGTTCACCCCGCGCGGACGTTCGACCAGCTCCCATGTTCCATTAGCGATGAGGCTGCAAATCTCCTCGTCCATCGCCGCCTTCACTGCCTTGCCTTTCCAGCTCGCCAGGGCCTCCTTCACTGTCATCGTCGCGATGTCCCAGCGATGCTCTGGGTCAGCGTGCACGTCAGGGTCGAGCTCGGGCAGGTCGACGTCGTCCTGCGCATCGTCGAGCAACGTGCTGTAGGAGGTGGGGGGCAAGCAAGCATGGTAGCTCAGCTTCTCGCGAGGCTTCCCAAAGTTGACACGAGTGGAACGTCGCAACGGAGGCTCGTCAGCTTTGACTTCCACCACATCGCTGTCAGTGGACTGCTCCCCTGCCGACAGCTCCCCTTCATCGTCATCAGGTTCACCAATGACCTCCACAACGTCACTCGATGAACCATCGTCGAACTGCTCCCCTGTCGGCGGTTCCTCTGCAGACGCTTCTTTCGTCAATGGCTCCCCTGTCAGCTGCATCTTTTCCACCCGCAGCTCCCCTGCCGTCGAAGGCTTCGCACCCTCGTCGACGAGCTTGACATCACGTCGGCCGCTGGCGATGCCCCTGGACGGCGCCACAGGCAACGTCCGCAGGCTCCCCTCGTCGCCAGTGGCTGACGAAGGTGTCTGCTCAGGCAAGTCGGCGACAACAGGTGGTGCAGTAGGAACAGGAGGAGGAGGAGTAGGATGGACCTCCTCGACATCCTTGTCAGCAGCCTCGTCAATCTCGGCGAGCAGTGGAAACGTCGCCGTCGAGGAGTCAGTCGGAGAGTGGGTCTGTGCCCGTGCAGACGCTGGCCCATGCGTCACCTTCCACACCTCCAGAGACATCGTCTCGTAGAAGATAGCCTCGACCGTTGTGACAAGCTTGTTGTCAGTCAGGTCGAGCACTTCCCATCCCTTGCTCTCTGGTGACACACCCAGGTGTAGCCCCCAACGAGCCTTCGACGCCAGCTTCCCACCACGCTGCTGCTCAGGGACCATGAACTGCACCATGCAGCCCCACACCCTCGCCAGAGTGAGATCAGGCTTCTTGCCTGTCAGCAGCTGGTGCGGCGTCGTCCCCAGAGGCAGCGTCGTCTCCAAGCAGTTGCGCACCCAGACGGCCTGTCGCAGGGCGAGATGCCACCAGTGGTGCTGCACGCCCATGTGCAGCAGCATCGTCCGCACGGCCTCGACGACCGTCCGCATCTCCCTCTCCGCCATGCCGTTCTGCTGCGGAGTGTACGGACAGGTCAGGTCGTGGACGATGCCTTTGCCGTTGACGAAGTTGGTGAAGTCCTTCCCCAGGAACTCGCCTCCGCGGTCAGAGCGGAGCATCATCACCGACTTCTTGGTTTGCCTCTCCACGACCAACAGCCACTGCTTAAACACTTCCAGGACGTCGCTTTTCTTGGCGACCGGCCTCACCCACACGTAGCGAGTCTTTCGATCCTTCAGCAGAAGGAAGTAGTAGCTGCCATCCTTGGCAGCCACTCGGAACGGTCCGCACAAGTCAATGTGCACAACGGCAAGGGCTTCCTCCGCATCCGAACCTTTGTCGGGGAAGGTATGCCGTGCAAGTTTGCCACCTACGCAGGAGACGCACGGCAAATCGGTCCCTGTGGAAGGCGTGATGTCCAGGCCAGTGGCAACATTGTGCTTCGCCGAGCTCTTGATGATGTCGACACCAACATGCGCAAGCCTCACGTGCCACCTGGGCGGCGTCGACTTCGTTGCCGAAGCAATCGTTCGCAGAGCCACCACCTCAGTCGACTTCGATGACAGCTTTGTCGAGAAGGGTTGAAGGTTGGTGCAGAGGACGCGGCCGCTATAGCGTGCTCGACCGAGCACCTCCCAAGTCGCGTTGACGAGCATCGTCTCGTCACCGTCGTCCTGCAGCTGCACACCATTCTCCTTCAGCTGACCAGCTGACAGCAGGTTCGCCTGCACGCCCGGGACGTAGAGCACGTCGGGGATGAGGACCTGCTTCCCGGCCTCCCCTTGCAGAGCGACGGTGCCTCGGCCCTCGACGGTCTGCAGAGCCCCGTTGAAGCCACGCACATGCTTCACATTGCCGCTCGGCCCCATGTCGACGAAGGCCTCCTTCGTCCCCATGAGGTGGTGTGAGCAACCGCTGTCGAGCAGAACCACCATTGGATTTGCCTGCACGGCTGCGGCGACCGCTTTGAAGTCTTCGCCGGCCTCTGGTGCCAGCAAAACAGTCTGCTCCACCATGCTGACCATTGAGCAGGCCGCCTCTCCATCACCTTGCCCCTTGCCGCTGGAGGAGTCGACCTCCTTCGTCGACGACGTCTTCTTTGACGTCTGCTTCTCCTTGCGCGGCTTCTCGTCCCGACTTTGACGACCGTTGGCCGACCTTCCGCGGCCTCCCTTGTGGTCATCGTCGTCAGTGTCTTCTCGGTCAGGGCAGTTATAGGAGAGGTGGTCGGCGCTTCCGCAGACCCAGCACTCACGCCGTCGACCACCCTTGTCGCGACCACTGTCACGAGTTGATTTCGCCTGGTCGGCGTCCTTCGCCGACCTCCCACCTCCGCTACCACCTCCGCCAGACTTTCCTCGCTGCCCCTGCGGACGATTCTGCTTCGTCGGTGCAGCGTAACTCGCCTGCGGAAGGAGCTCCGTGGGCTGCTCTGCCTCCTGCATAGCCTCATCTTGAAGGATGTAGCTGGTGATTGAGTCCTCGTCGAGTGACTCCCGCGTGCCGGGCACCATCATCATCCTCTTCATGAGGTTGTAGCTACGCGGCAGGCCCTTGACAACGTGGGTGATGTAGGACGCCGTAGAGTATTCGGCGCCCGCCATCCGCATTTCGGCCAGTATCCGTCGAGCACGGTTGCAGTAGTCCGTCGCCGACTCCTGCTCACCCATCCGAAGATGTGTCATCTTCTCCTCTAGCTGTCCGATGTACAGGTCGTCCTTCGCCTGGTACGTCGACAGGATGAAGTGCCATGCTTGGTGACCAGCATCCAGACGCTCTCGACAGCTCCTGAGCGCAAGCTGCACCACCGGCGAGCAGCACCTCGAGATGACCATGAAAGTGAGCAAGTGAGCAGCACGAAACTCCCCGCGCAGCTCGACATCGCCCTCGTGCGGAATTGGCACAGTGCCGTCGGCGAAGCCCTTTAGCCCGGCGACCTCCAGCTGTGGTTCTATCGACTCCCTCCAAGTGATGAGGTCCCGTCGACCTTGCAGAGGTGCGACGGTGATCTTGTCCGGCGAAAACTTGAAGTAGCCATACGCCGGCGCGATCCCGCCCGCTGTCACATGCGTCGTTGACGAGGGACTTCCACTGCTTCGTTGAGGTGCCATCGACCGCTGCACTGGTGCGTGACTCCCGCCAACACCACCGTCAACAGACCTGAGCACTCCTATCTGCCTCGTGCCCTTGTTGCCATGTACTCGTGCACCGCCGTCGACCTCCTCGTCGACGCCACCTTCGTTGCGTGTCGGTCGAGGAGATGCAGGACGGGAAGGGTGCTCCGTCGCCCACTGCGCCCGGATGCCCAGCTCGACGAACTCCAAGGGGATCGTCCCGTACTCGCCAGCCTCGTGGCGTCTCCTCGCATTAGCTAGTCGTGTCTCCAAGGTGTCCGCTACACCCGCGTCAACTACGGGGTCGACCATGGTGACTTAAAAGGCTGCCGGCCTACGAACGACTTAGTAGGTGCAAAAGTTGGCTCCTATCTGAAGGTCGCGTGTTCGTTCCACGCTCACCGCACCATGAGGAGATAAACTCTACAACGGTGGGAGCTAGACTACAGGGTGGGCACTGGTTGTAGGACTGATCGTAGCTCTGTTAGTGTTCTCTAGGACTTGTGTTTTTACAGGGCAAAACAGCAAGAGTTTCACTAAGGAAAAGTTGAGAATACAGAGTTCAGAATGATAACAAGCAATGGAAAAGATTGACTACATCACATGCAAGGTTTGCTAGTGCTCAGGCAGGTCGACTGCCAGCGTGACAGAGTTGTCGACCTGCCAACGTAGCAAGTCTGCGGTCCGCCAACGCAGCTTGTGTGCGACTTGCCAACGCTGCAGATGGCGGCCTGCCAACGCTGCACCCGCGCGGCTTGCCAACGCAGCATCCGCGCGGCTTGCCAACATTGCATCCGCAGGTGATTGTAAGCACATGTGCAGGCACCTACTTCGCAGGTGCTTGTAGACAGTTATGCACGACGTGCACTGTCACACACATTGCGCAGGTTGTCAGCCACATGCTGACGGTTGCACATGATGAGCCACGTCGACCACGTGCTGCCACGTCGGTCGACTTCGCCACAACAGCCTCGACGACGTTCGCACACCTTCGCGCACTCGTCGAGCAGGTAACTTGGTCAACCAGACGAAGTCCTTGACATCTCTGCAAGATGATGACCTTCGTCATCACCGGTTGACGACCTTCGTCGTCGCGGGTTGACGACCTTCGTCGTCGCTGCTCGACGACCTTCGTCGAGCACCCTCGTTGAGCACCTCGGTTGACATTTCAAAATGTCAGCCCCTGATTGGTCGAAATTAGGGCACATTCGAATTTCTGGCCAAAATTCGCTTGTGCAGTCTCAAGGTTGCGCAGGGTCAGACGCGACCCTGCGCAGACGAACACCCGCGAACTTCTGCACGAGCTGTGCAACTTGTACATGCGCACGGGAAGACTGTGTTGCACTCGCGGATGCTTCAATTACTCTTGCATGGATTCCCTAGTACACCTCGTGTACAGGCAACCCTCGAACACCTGGAGAAGGTCGGCTGCACCTCCCGCACACCCGACCATGAAGTCAGTTTTGCCCATGCGAGGGCGGGGCCAACTTCCTTCAACACGTCTGAGCGTCAGATGAAAATTTATGGCTAGTCTGGAAATTCAGACGAAATATTTTACCAAGTCTGTAAAATCAGATGAAAACGAAACATATGTCTGAGGATGACAAACATGTAAAACTTTAGTTCCCAAAATCGCATGCCTTTGTAGTGGAATATCTGCTTGAAATTCGGAAGTGTGGCGGAAAGGCTATGAGAGCAGAGAGAATCTCCCCCTCAGCAGCAAATGTGCCTGCGTGTCAGTCAGCGAATGTGTTGATGTGTCAGAGAACCATTTGATGCGTCAGAGTGAGCCTTTTGACGCGTAAGGGAACATTTTGACGCGTCAGAGTTAACAATTTGACGCGTCAGAGTTGACATTTTGACGCGTCAGAGAACACTTTGGCGCGTCAGTGAATGCACCCCTCTGCAAATTTACACGTGGCCTAGTGGGGGGTATCGTTGGTCTCAGACGAAATAATCCGCGTTGTCTGTGAATTCAGACAAACTGTACAAGCTCGTCTGAAAAATCAGACGAATAAATTTAGCACGTCTAGTGATTCAGATGAAAATTAATTCACTGTCTGCAAATTCAGATGAACACTAAAAAATATTAGAATGGACTAAGCTACTAGCGGAAGCTTTAGTAGTCTTAGAACCTCCTCCTAAAGCCTAGGAATCTTAGGAGCCCACTTGGGCATGAACCATGCTAGAACCAAAGTGGTTTCCAAGAAGTGAAGTTCCAACAAGAGAGAACCCTAACCTATAGGGTTTGGGAGGTGGTCCACTCTATAGAGTGTACACCACAAGTTCTCCCAACCTAACCAGTGTATTCTACACTACTATAGTGTAGATGTATCACTACATATGTTTATTGGAGCAACCCAAATTAACCTTAGTTCCAACACCCCCCCTTGCTCCATTAAGCATTAAGGTGCACCCATAAATCAAAACACAACCCCTCCAGCGAATGAAGCCTTGGCCTTCGCAGCCATCGCTCGTATGCCGATGCGCTCCAGGTTCTCATGCAGCTGCAAGCTTGGAAGAGCTTTGGTGAGCATGTCGGCATCCTGGAGGTGGGAACGTACTGAGTGCACCTCGACCTCCTGCTGGCGCACCGCATCCCGTACAAAGTGCCATGCCACCTTAATGTGCTTGGTGCGCTGATGGAGAACGGGATTGTGGGCAAGGGAGACAGCAGCCTCATTATCACAGAGCAATGGAATAGCCCCCCCATCCCCCACATGCATCTCTGCCAACAAACTCCTCAACCAAATGGTCTCCTTGGCCCCCTCCGATAGAGCTTTGTACTCAGCTTCAGAAACGATTGCTGCGACACTGTCTTGCTTTTTGCTATACCAGCTGATTGCTCCTCCTCCCAGCTTAAAGATGTAGGCAGAGCGACTCTTGCCATCAGTCTCACCACCCCAATCCGAGTCTGTGTACCCAACAACCTGCTCACCACCTTGGCGCTCATACCTGATGACACGATCAGCTGTGTCGACCAAGTACCTGAGTGCTCTCAGTGCAGCGCGCATGTGAATGCGTCTTGGTGCCACGCAGGACTGTGCAAGGGTGTTGACAGTGAAAGACATGTCAGGACGGGTGGTCACAGCAGCATACATCAAGCTGCCAATGAGACTCTGGTACACCTTGACATCAGCTGCAACACCTTCCTCAGGCGACCAAGTACCATTTCTGATCTTAGAGAGATCATTGGGTGACATTGGAGTATGCACCCTATGGGTCTCCTTCAGCAGATCACCAAACCTTCCCTGGAGACCACGGACATACTTCTCCTGACCAATCTCCAACCACCCATCCTTGACCGACCTGCGAACCTCCACACCAAGGTACGTGGATACCTCACCTAGATCCTTCATCTGGTACCTCTGAGCAAGCACCTCCTTGACCTGACCGATCAGCTCCAAGCGTGGAGACACAAGCAAGAGGTCATCCACATACACCAATACATACACTGGCTCTTCATCCACAAACCTGATGTACAGAGCCTCATCACATGCACTACGGTCAAACCCTGCTGCAATCAGGGTGGTACCAATCTCCTCATTCCAAGCACGAGGCGCTTGCTTGAGCCCATAGAGAGCTTTGCGCAAGCGATACACCCCACCTGTACCATCATCAAATCCCTCAGGTTGCCTCACATACACCTCCTCTTGAAGGACTGCATTGAGGTAAGCATGATTAAGATCCTCCTGTTGTACATGCCACCCTTTTACCGCGGCTTCTGCAAGAAGCACCCGACCTGAGGTGAGCTTGCCCACAGGGGCAAATACCTGATCATAGTCCTTCTCGGGCTCCTGAGTGTACCCCTTAGCAACAAGGCGAACCTTGTGCTGTACCACCTTATCCTCCTTGTCAGTTTTCCTGCGGAAAACGTACCTGACCCCAATGGCCTTCTTACCTGGAGGTAAGTCGACCGGCTCTGGATCCCATACACCCATAGTGCGCATTGCATTTACCTCCTTCTCAGCGCCTGCCTTCCACGCAGGGCCCTCAGGGCCACGCAGGGCCTCAGCGAGTGTGCGTGGGACATCACCGGTGCTCACACCTGCCAGTGCAACACCTTCCACCTCCCTGGCCAAACACAGCATGCCCTCAACCACACCAGCATCCCCCCCTACCTCCTCACCACCTGTACCAGACTGGATACCAAGCACCTGCAAACCCGTAACCGGTGGTGGGGAGGTAGTCGCTGGTGACGGAGGGGTACCCGTAGAGAGAGGGACAGAGCGCTGACCAGAGGAGGAGGAAGAGGAAGTAGCCTGTGTAGCGGATCTCCGCTGAATGACCGAGGGGCCACTGAGCTGCTGCAGAGGGGTGGGCAGCTGCTGCACCGACACACTCAGCGGTGCCGGTGGCAGTGATGAAGGTGGCATCTCAACGTCGTCAGCCGTTGCGGAGGGTGGCGAGAGTGGAAGAGGGAGGAGTTGGGAAATTGCAGCTGCATCCTGCAGAAGCTCCCCAAATCCCTTTGCCTTGTCCCAATCCTTCCACATCACATTCTCAAGAAAATCAACATCCCGAGCAATGCGAATGCGCATGAGAGAAGGGTCCAGCATGCGCCAACCCTTGCTCTCCATGTCCACCCCAACACAGACACACATGACAGCCCGTGCATCAAGCTTGCCACCCTTCTCATGCCCATGCAGCATGACACTCCCCATGCAACCCCAAATCCGAGCCATGCCCACATGCGGCTTCTGGCCAGACCACGCCTCCATTGGTGTGATGGAGGCAGGCAAAGCACTGTGGGTGACCCTTTTCTTAACCCACACGACCCACATCAATGCTTCACCCCACAAGCGAGCAGGGAGACCACTGTCGACCAACAATGTGCGAATCCCCTCTGCCATCGTCCTGTGCCACCTCTCCACGACCCCATTCTGTTGCGGTGTATCTGCGACGCTCAATTGAGTTTTAATGCCAAACTCCGCCTTCCATGCCTTTACAGCTTCCCCCAAGAACTCGCCACCCCTGTCCGAGCGAACAGCCTTCAGCTTCCGCCCACACTCCAACTCCACGTCCTTATGCCACTGGCGAAGGACTTTTGCAACTGTGGCCGATTCCTTGTTGGGGAGGGGGAACGACCAAACTCGTCTGGTGAAGTCGTCAATGAGACTGAGGACATTCACCGCTCCTCCCAGTGACGGTGTGCGCACTGGCCCCCACAAATCCATGTGGACCTCATCCAAAGGCCCAAGTGCCCGAGACGCCTCGTGGGGAAACGGCTTCCGAGCCGACTTTCCCAATAAGCAAGGCTCACATGGGGAGCAATCAGTGCTCCCCCCCCCAATCTCCAAGCCCAGTACACTGTTCCCCCGAGCCATCTGTTGCAATGTTGTGGGGGCGGTATGACCAAGGCGGCGATGGGCAAGGGTCAATGGGGAAAATGAGGAGGAGGACCCAGCTGCAAGAGCACTGCCTTGTGTGCCCCGAGCAAGTGGAAGAAACATCCGCACCAATCCATGGTCCCTTCCCTTCTCCTTTTCTCCAATCGCCAACACCCGCTCCCCCCGTTGAAGGACACATTTCTTGCCCTTGAATGTGACAATGACATCTCGAGAGGTGAGGTGTGGGACTGACAGCAGACGCGTGTGCATCTCAGGCACAAGGTGGACCTTTTGAATCCTCAGCAGCTGACCTCCAGCACCAACCACTGGCACCTCACCCATGCCAACAGCTTTCACCACCCGTCCATCTCCCAATCTAACTCCCCGAACCTCTGGTGGCTGAAGCTTACTTTTGAAGTCTGACGCATAAGGAGTAAAGTTGTGGCTGGCCCCACTGTCAATCCACCACCCCTCTTGCGGCTGCTCCTCTCCCACTGCTGCAACTGCCTCTCCAACCACTGCCTCTTCCTTGTCATCCTGCTCCTCCTCATCCGCCACCTGTGCCTTGCCGTTGGACCCACGACCCCCCCGCTTTAAGAATGCCGGAATGCCTCCCTTAGGTCGATGAGGACATCGCTGCCATGCATGTCCCTCATCCCAACAGCCATGACACAACCCCCGAGGAGCCATGCCCTTGGACCCCCAGGGGAAATCAAGCACTCCCACTTTGCCTTTCCCTTGACCCCCCCTGCCCGAGTTGGTGTCACTGCTGCTACCGCTGCCTCCATGCTTTCCTCCCTTGTCCCAATTTCCCCTGCCGCTGCTGCCCACTTTCGTACCCGCTCCAAAGGTGGCTACACCATCCGATCTTGGTGCGACACCAATCCGCATCTCCTCGCTCCTCAAGGAGGTAAGCAGCTGATCCTTAGTGAGTGGTGATGACTGGTTGTTCAGCACCACCTTCAGCATCTCAAAGTGAGGAGGTAGTCCTTTGAGTACCCTCATCATCCACTCCTCAACCTCCTCCTTCCCTCCTGCAGCCAAGTACTTGGACCTCAAGTCCTCGGCACGCGCCCAGTATGCAGTCATCCCCTCTCCCTCTTTCATCTTCAATGAGGAGAGCTCCTCAGAGAGTGCCATCCGATTACACAATCCACGCTGAAGGTAGAACTCCTTCACTCGTGTGTATGCCGCTGCTGTGCCTGCAGGAACCCGGGTGACTGCTCTTGCTGCGCCATCAACAGGTGCGCTGCCCAACTCGGTCTTGCCGCCGAACTCCCGTACCAAGCGAATCAGCTCATCTGGCACCAAGGCATTGCAAAATTGGGCGAATGCCTTCTGATTTTTCCTCTCCCACTTCAGCCGTGCGTCACCCGTTGCAGGTCGCTCCTCCGAGCCGTCAAAGTACCCCCATAGATCGTGCGCCTCTGCCCATTGTTCGAATCGAAAGCTCCAAGTCCAATAGTCGCTCCCATCAAACTTTGGCGCACTCTCCAGCTTCCCTTCGCCTGAGTCGTGATCCATTTGTGGCGCAAGCACTGAAGATTGACGTTGAGGTGGTGGTGGAGGCAACGGCGGTGGCGGTGAAGACGATGCGGGCAGATTCACCCCCTCTTGGTTTTTGGAGCGTAACTCCGCGCTCGAACCTCCGAATGATGAGCCGTCAGATTCTGATGAATCCTCGCTTCGAGCCCGTTCCAATGATGTATCGCGCTCCGGGATCCCACGTCCGAGCTGTCCGCTTAAACTCGTCGAAGTTGGCCGAGTTTCCGTCGACAAAGACTCAACCGTTTCGCCCGATTTTTGGCTTGTTGGATGCGCTCTGGTGTTCTCTATTGGCGCTCGCCCTCCAATTTCTTTTCCGCGCTTTAAATCGTCCCCGATTTGCAATTTTCCAATTCGGCCGCCGGCAGTTTTTCGCGAATTGCGTCCGATCCGCTCGTCGATTGGTGACGACTCCGAGGCAATTGTTGTAGACCGTGCTGAGACCTTTCCAACGGTGTGCTGCACGTCTTGATCGGCCAAAGTTGACTGAGCGCCTCTGTGAATGGATGTCGCTCTTCTCGTCCTCCCGAACGGATCCACATGATTTCCAGCAGTTTTCTTCTCTCCTCCTCCCTTCCCACGTCCAGAGTCCGCCACGGTGCAATTTCGGCAGCCTTTCGGGAGGGATGGAAGCTAAATAGCTTCCACCAAGATATTATGGTCCGATGTCTTGAGTAACTCCTATTCCAACAGATTGCTAGGCCTTCCTAGCTCTGATACCATATTAGAATGGACTAAGCTACTAGCGGAAGCTTTAGTAGTCTTAGAACCTCCTCCTAAAGCCTAGGAATCTTAGGAGCCCACTTGGGCATGAACCATGCTAGAACCAAAGTGGTTTCCAAGAAGTGAAGTTACAACAAGAGAGAACCCTAACCGATAGGGTTTGGGAGGTGGTCCACTCTATAGAGTGTACACCACAAGTTCTCCCAACCCAACCAATGTATTCTACACTACTATAGTGTAGATGTATCACTACATATGTTTATTGGAGCAACCCAAATTAACCTTAATTCCAACAAAAAACGAGTCTGATTTTCAGACCATCAGACGAATTTCGTCTGATATCGACGTCCCTGGGTACAGGTTTGCCAAGCAAGCGGTTCTTAAGAATATGTAGCCGTGCCATCTCCTGTACGCCAGGCCCTCAGATTCGTTTTGGGCCACACTTTCTCATCAGTGTTGGTAAAAAAAAAAAAGCTTTCTGTCAGGGTCGTTACAAAAATAAACCCTGGAAAATCAGTGTTGTCACATAAAAAAAACTTTCTTATCAGGGCTGGTACATTTTTTAACGCTGATGTAACCAGCCTTCATCATAATGTGACGGGAACGGGGGGAGGGAGACAGTGGTGGTGCAGCAATGGTGGTCCAGGTTAGGCAATCGCGTGTGCTAAAGGTCCATGTTTTGTCACGCTCAAACATACGAGACAAAAACAAACGCTCGCAAGCAACAGTCGGGAATGTTCCTCAACAACCTTTCGGGAACGTTGCGCAGTGCCACGTCACCCCACGCTTTCTGTCTCGCACTTTGCCAATCAACAAAACGTGAAATGAAGAGTCGGTTTAAACCAAACAAATGGTCTCTGATGCGAGTCTGACAAGATGTAGATAGGGGGGGTGTAGGATTCACGTGATTGACAGTGATGGCGGAGATTTTGGGCGATATTTTTTGCCAGATTCATCGAATCTAGGCAATTTCGCTAACAAGGATGGCCCCAGGGTCCCCTAGCAAAAGTAGGCTGGCATTTCAGGCCTGGTACAAGAAAGGTAGCTGAAAAAACAGTGTAGGCATAAATAAAAAAACTTTCTCATCAGGGTTGGGACCTAAAAATACCATGAAAATCAGGGTTCAAAGACAAAATCAGGGTAAAATTCCTGCAATCTGAGGGCCTGCTGTACACCCGAGACCCTGTCCTACTGGTGGATGCACTGAATCTTCTTTCGGTAGCCGTCGAAGAAGATGAACCCAGCCTGTGGCCCGAATTAGCACAGAAGAGGGCCAGGTATCTGAAGGAGCTAACGCCAGCGGCAGGACAATCAGCACGTAGCACAGTTGAGAGATGCGTAGCAGTATCAGCAGCGCAAGGAAGGAGGAAATGGAGGGCAGCGAGAGGGCATAGCATCAGGTTAGGAGGTTTAATTAAGGAAGGCGAAATGGGACACCTTGGACTTGGCAGTGGGTCCAGAGCGGTGGAAGGTGAAGGAAGTGAGAGGGTCAGGAGTGTTAGTGCTGGAGGATCAGCAAGGGGGAAACCTCAAGGATCACGTGACAAACGTGGCCAGACCGAAGGGAGGGAGGCTTCAGGCTGGAGGTCCCGTGACCCGAGCCACCAGGTTTGAGGCTCAGGCACGGGAGGGGGCAGGGCAGCCTGATACACAAGGAGGAGGAAAGATCAAGTTAATCACCTATGCCTGGAGGAACAAGGGTCAAGGCAGTTCACCTGGAGCAGGGAAGGGAGAGTAATGGAAGGAAGGAAGGTCAGGGAGGTACTTCACGACAAGTCCAGCCGGGAGGAACTTCACGACAAGTCCAGCCGGGAGGTACTTCACGACAAGTCCAGCCGGCAAGGTACTTCATGAGTGGTACAAGTCCACGACAACACCCCCCGACTCCCCACCTTTTTGTCTTTTTTTGCACGCCTTGCTTCCCCCTTGTGCCCCTCTCACACCCCCCTGCGCCCCACCTTCCTTCCCCTTTTTGCACGCCTTGCTTCCCCCTTGTGCCCGTCTCACACCCCCCTGCTCCCCACCTTCCTTCCCCTTTTTGCACGCCTTGCTTCCCCTTGTGCCCGTCTCACACCCCCCTGCTCCCCACCTTCCGTCCCCTTTTTGCACGCCTTGCTTCCCCCTTGTGCCCGTCTCACACCTCCCTGCTCCCCCACCTTCCTTCCTGCCTGCACGTTTCGTGACCTTGTTCACATGTCAAATTGTTTCCCGCGTTGTGAGCTACACTGCACAGAGGGGTTACAAGCGTCACTTTTCGTTTGCCACAACCAATCAGTAATATTAGTTATAACAATCTCAATCGCAAACCAATCATGTTCAGGCACAATCTTTTTTTTTTTTTAACGCTTTTGTGTCTGACCACAAAGGAACTTTCCCACATTCCCCTGAAAAAGCACCACCACCCAAGGCCCGCCGAGAGAGTCTCGGCCATTTCAAGCTGGGCACCACCACACAATTTTGCATTATTGCAGAGAAACAATAAGCATCTGTTGGCCTCTAAATTGTCCCATTCTCTATTAAATCATGCTTGCTTTCAAGCGCACCCGTGAATTTCCACAGATGCCATGCGGACTCGGTGTTGCCTTCTGGCATCCCAACATCTGGTACCATCATCCATGCTCATAGATACCACCAGCCCCCCAGATTGGTTTGAGGGCATGCTGATGGATCAGAATCATATGATCTTAAAAACAACAGCTCATCTCGCGTCTCAGGAAGAGCAGGTTCAGCGCGTTCAGTGCCGTGTGCACATCTGCCAGGACGTGAAGGAAGAAATGGAATTTGAACGATGTGACCACGCAGTACATCGTTTCGTCTGTCAGTTCGAGAAGAACGATGACATCAGGCAGAACCCGCACGAGGCGTGCGATCGCCTCGCCGCGGCTCAACCAGCGGACGACATGAATCCACTGGACCCCGAGATTCGTCTACGTGAATATCTCCCGCAGCTCCTTGAATTTGAGGTGGGAGTTGTTCGACCTGCCAAGATCTTCCGCCACCGAGCGGATGACCGCGTCTATCATGCCAAGCTCGGGTAGTGCCCTAGCAGCATCACCTGCTGCTAGCGCCTCCCTGCTAAAGGGGGAAGGGCACAATCCAAGCGTTAGTGTCAACACATGTAGAAAAACAAGGAACATCGATAAATAAACAAGTATACCTGTGCGCGATGCAGTGACTGGCCACCACGTGAGGAATCTGCAGCCGAAGACGCCCAACAAGGCCATTGTCCTTGCCAATCATCATCGGAGCCCCATCGGTTCTGATTCCCGCCACCTTCTCCAATGGAAGGCTGATACTGTCGAGGTATCCACTAAGCACGGCATGAAGCGAAGCTGCGTCACACTTCTCAATGGAAAGGTTTGTTAGAAACTCGGTGACGACAGCATGGTCACAAAGAAACGTAACAAACACTATCATGTGCTTCCCTCTGACGCGGTCTGTGCTCTCGTCGCAGCTCAGACCAATGTACAGACTTGAGTCAATGTACTCTCGCTGGCGCGCATGAAGGTAAGTCGCGGTTGCGGCGGTAAGCGCTTGGAATCCGTAACTGCACTGTCGCAAAATGAAGTAGTTAGTTATAACATCCAACAATTGAAACACTGTACAGACATTGTCAGAACTTATATTTGTAACTGCCTGTAGCTGTAGTTAGTGTAGTTATTATAAACTTTGTTTGGTGGTGCACCTTATTTGTTTCCTTTGCTATATGTTCTTCGAAACCTATAGTGAAACCATCCTTTCCAACTTTCTCGACTCTCACCCTAGGCACAAACTACTCGACATCCTAGTTGGGCCTAGGCTCCTAAGCCTAGGCCCTAGTTAAACTTGATCATCCCTCGTTTCTTCTCATGGTATCAGAGCTTAACGTTCCTGGCCTGTGGGCCCACTCGATTCCGCTGCCCTACTGTGTGTCGCGCGCCCCGTGGCGCGCGACATCCCATTTTTCTTCCCGCCACGCGCTCGGAGCGCGTGGCGGTTTTCTGCCCGCCGTGCGCCCCGAGGCGCGCGGCGGGTTCCTACCTCGTCGCGGCGTCTTAGGGGCCCGCGCACTGGCCCCGACCGTCGCCTCGTCGAGGCGTTTTGGGGGCCTGCACGCAGGTCCCTCCCGTCGCCTCGTCGCGGCACTTTCGGGGCCCGCGAGCCGGCCCCTCCCGTTGCCTCGTCGCGGCGCCTTAGGGGCCTGCGCGCGGTCCCCTCTCGTTGCCAGTCGAGGCACTTTTGGGGACCTGCGCGGCTCCCTAGCACATCGCCCGTCAGGGCACAATGGGGGCCGCGCCCTTCCCCTCCCCTCCCTCCTACTTTCCGCTGCAGCAGCCGCCCCTGGAGCCGCCGCCCCTGAAGCAGCCGCCCCTGGAGCGGCCTGCCTTGCAACAGCAGCCGCCCCTGGAGCAGCCGCCCCAGCAGCAGCAGCCCCTGGAGCAGCCGCCCCAGCAGCAGCAACCCCTGGAGCCGCCGCCACTGCAGCGGCCGCCCCAGCAGCAGCAGCCCCTGAAGCAGCCGCCCCAGCAGTAGCAGCCCCTGGAGCAGCCGCCCCAGCAGCAGCAGCCTCTGGAGCAGCCGCCCCAGCAGCAGCAGCCCCTGGAGCAGCCGCCCCAGCAGCAGCAGCCCCTGGAGCAGCCGCCCCAGCAGCAGCCGCCCCAGCAGCAGCAGCCCCAGCAGCAGCAGCCCCTGGAGCAGCCGCCCCAGCAGCAGCAGCACCTGGAGCAGCCGCCCCAGCAGCATCAGCCCCAGCAGCAGCAGCCCCTAGAGCAGCCGCCCCAGCAGCAGCGGCACCTGGAGCAGCCGCCCCAGCAGCAGCAGCCCCTGGAGCAGCCGCCCCAGCAGCAGCCGCCCCAGCAGCAGCAGCCCCTGGAGCAGCCGCCCCAGCAGCAGCAGCCCCTGGAGCAGCCGCCCCAGCAGCAGCAGCCCCTGGAGCAGCCGCCCCAGCAGCAGCAGCCCCTGGAGCAGCCGCCTCAGCAGCAGCAGCCCCTGGAGCAGCCGCCCCAGCAGCAGCAGCCCCTGGAGCAGCCGCCCCAGCAGCAGCCGCCCCTGGCCCCTGCAGCAGCCGCTCCTGGACCCGGTGCAGCCGTGGGGGGGTGGGTGTGGGGGTGATGGTTGTGGGGGTGTCGGTTGTGCGTGCCGTTCCCTCCTCCTCCTCCTCCTTCGTCTCCCACTGCTGCAGCTCTCGCTGAGGGGGGTGGATGTGTGGGAGTCTGGGGTTTAGGGTTTAAGGGGGTGCTGTGGGTGTAGGGCTAGGGTTTGAGCAGGGGGTGTGTGAGAAGGGCGTTAGGCAGCTGGGGAGGTCGAGTGGAGGCAGCAGTCTTGTCGTCAGCAGCAGCAGCAGTCCGGAGGCTACAATCTCCGGTAGTCGCCAGTCGCCCGTGGGTCCGTAGCTCGTCTGCCGCTACTTTTAGCCGCGGGGCCAGTTACCCCAGTAGTCCGGAGCGCTGTTCCGGTAGCCACTGAGCCAGCAGCTCGTCTGTGTGTCTGCAGCGTCAGCAGTCGCCTCCCATCTTCTCTCCCCCACAGTCTCTCCTCCTCCTCACTTGCCCTCTGTGATTAGCTCTAGCCTTACTTACCTATTGTGAACTCTTGCTCTATGCTTGCTCATTGTGCTGATTACACCCCACTTTGGCTATGGGGGTGTGTCAGAATGTATTTGCTGTCTAGCCTGCAGTGGGGTACTCTGTAATGAGTACAACCCAATTTAGGGTGTTGTACTTGTATCCCAACTCTTGCTAGTGAAACCCCATTCCTCTCCTTCCAAACCTCTCGATACTTTTCCTAAACTCGAACTCAACTACCAAGGCTCCTAAACTATGGCTCCTAAGCCAAACTCACGCTAGGATTCTGTCATGCTATCAGAGCGAGTTACGTCCTGGCCTGTGGGCCCGCCTCATGCTTCCGCTGCTACGTTTTTCCGGTCGCGCGCCTAGGGCGCGTGGCAATTTTCTATTGTCCCGCCCCCGGTTGGCGAGTGACTCCTACTCTGCCCGTCGCGCGCCCCGTGGCACGCGACGGTGCCCTAAACCTGCCCGTCGTGCGCCCCGTGGCACGCGACGGTGCCCTGCTCGTCGTGCGCCCCGAGGCACACGACGGTGCCCTTACCTTAAACTTACCTGTCGTGCGCCCCGTGGCACGCGACGCGCCTCTCCGCACCTGCTCTCACTGCAGCCGCCCCTGACCTACCTGCGCCGACACATTGTAGTCGCTCTGCGGCTTTCTTCCCGCCCACCCCCTCCTCCTTTGTCTCCCTGCAGCCGTGGGGGGGAGGGTATGGGGGTGGCGGGTGTTGGAGCGTTGGGTCGTATCCTTCCCTTCCCCTCCTCCTCCTTTCGTTCCCACTGCTGCAGCTGTCGCTGGGGGGGAGGGTGTGAGGGTGTGGGGGAGACGGGGGAGTGGCACCGGGGTGGCGGGTGTGAGGCAACCAGCAGCCGTCCCTCCACCTCTCCTCTCTTCCCCCCCCTCTCTGCTGCTCCTGCAGCAGTGTGGGGGAAGGGAAGGAGGAGGGTGAGGAGATGGAGGGGGTGACCAGCTAGTGTTAGCCCGCCTGCAGTACCTGCTGTTGCTTGTTTATTATTTTGCATGTGTACCCCTGCAGGTTGTATTCTGCACAAACTCCTGATGCAGGCAGTTATGGGGGAGTGTCAGAACTTATTTTTGTAACTGCCTGTAGCTGTAGTTAGTGTAGTTATTATAAACTTTGTTTGGTGGTGCACCTTATTTGTTTCCTTTGCTATATGTTCTTCGAAACCTATAGTGAAACCATCCTTTCCAACTTTCTCGACTCTCACCCTAGGCACAAACTACTCGACATCCTAGTTGGGCCTAGGCTCCTAAGCCTAGGCCCTAGTTAAACTTGATCATCCCTCGTTTCTTCTCAGACATCGCATTAAACCATATAACTCACGTTGTGTAATAACTGCCGTATCCGTTCTTTGGGAAGCCTGGAGTGGCCCGCTCCGCCAGATGTCGGGCAAGATCCACCCACATCTTGACGGGTGCGTTCGATTTGGCGATGGACAACAGGGTTTCAAGGAGTGCGATCACGTGCTCCTTCTCAATGTCATTCGCCTTGGGGTTGTCGTCAATCCGTCAGTTTGCCTTGAGTGCTGCCAAGGCCGTCGCATGTTTAGCAGAGCTCGACGGTGCTTCCTTGTGCGCTAGTGCTCCCGCGTAGCCTGGGTCTGCACATCGGTCGCCCCGTCACCTTTGCGGACGAAGTTCGTTCCAACGCCAGCGTGCCCAATGCAGACGGTGCACTTCATGGACAGGAAGAAGCCTGCGCTCGTTTGACAAATAACAAGCCACGGATAGTCATCAGACCACTGCTTCTTCTACATAAACAACGCTTTTTCGTACTTTTCCTCTGCAGTGTCGGGCAGTTTAGTATCAGAAGAGACATCAACCGCTTCCGATACGACTTTACGCTTTGGAGCCTTCGGGGAGGAGTTCCCGAGACCAGACGTGAGCGACGCTTGACTGGAACCCCACTGGATCTTTGTCTGGTGGTACTTCACTTTGATTCCCTTTTTTATTCACGTGGGTAGAACCGGCAGCGACAAGCGGACGACCTCGTGTAAAACCGGAAACAATTGGAGGGTCAACGAGGGTTGAAGCGGTAGCGACATGCTTCGAACACTCTCCCTGCGTCCAAATCGTATGTTCTTCGGGGCCCGAATAATCGAATACTACTGCGGGAACTGTGGGCGAGACTAAGGACGGATCGGCTGAAAGCCCCAGTAAGAAATCAAGTCCTGTAAGGCCGACCGGCCTGTTGGAAGCCATGGAGTTAGGGCCGTCGCCTGCGGGCGACAAGTCCGCCATGGCCGCTAAGCTCGGCCCAATGTGCCGAGCTTGAGAGGGATGGTTCTGTGTGCCAAGAAAGCTAGCGCTGCAACAGTGTTGTGAACAGGGGAAAACGTTAAGGGCAGGAAGGAATAGATGGGGGTACCCTCTCTCGCGCCGCTATGAGAGGAATCTTGTTCCAACCCACTCTCACCCTGGCCGTGTTTCGAGGCAAGATGGAGACAAGAACCACACTACCATCCTTTGCCGTGATGACGCGAATCCTGCCTCCGGTGGTGTGCTGTCCCTCTTCTTATTGGGCAGTCCTGAACATGGTGTGTGGCCTTGTCGCTGTGGGAGTTCCAGCGATGCAAATCACGTCGGTGCGCATGTCCTATCTGTACAGCGCATGGAATAAATTTCCAAGTGTGTGGGTAGGGTTTCCTAAATCCCGGGCCAGGTACAAACTGTACACGCGTACCCTATCCCTCCCCCCCCCCCCCCACCTCCCCCCCCCCCCCCACTCACTCACTACACCTTACTGATGCTTCAGTGTTACTTGTACACACGCGCGAATTGGTCAGGGTGGTCCATACAGTTTATACTGAAATTTCAGTGCATAGTTAAACAAGATGCTGAATTATCAGGGAAAACGAAAATAATGCAAGAAAGGCATGCTGACAGCGTTGCGGAAGCTTGATTGTAGAACAGAATAGTAAGGAATATTTGCAATTGAATGAATTGATGGTAATGGAGATGTCCACCCATCCACACCAATAATTGCACCTCCAATAATGCTACGTCCAATAGAGGAGTAGCAATAATTCTACCCCAATGACTCTAGACTCCAATAATGCAACCCCTACAATAATTGTAGGGCCTAAAGTATTGTAAAGGGGATTACACTAAAATCTAAGGGTACATTCCTGGATCGACACAAATGTCTCAATCCTTTTGTGACACGCAAAAACAACATATACTGTATTGTGTCACAATCGCGCGTCGCCCTAATGATACTTCTACTGTATTTTACATTGGTTAGCGTTGAATGCGCTAAAGTCGCGGACGAGTTGGACGTTGCCCCGTCACGTCCAGGCTAGCGCACACGTGTCGAAATGTCAAGGTCTCAGAAGACCTGACCGCATGCATCCGGACACCCCACGAAGTGCCAGATTCGCGCGGGAAAAGAAACCCGCTCTCCTCAGGCAGCCCAATGCACAGTGCAGTCAAGTCCAGACTTGCACCGTGCCCTCGCGCAATACTGCCCGCCGAAACCACTCCACCTCCAGACCCCATACCTACCCCTCCCTCTTCGTCGTGTTTGTATTCCATCTCTTCCAAATTCCAGCTCTTGTTTCTCTCCCATCTGCCTCTCTAGATCTAATCTACCTGCTAGCCATGACGCGTAAGCGCAAGAACGCTGTGGAGACCCATGACCCTCAATGAGATCCCGTACATCGGCTGGATGAACAAGCAGATCGCCGCTGGTCGCAAGCCCGCTGGCCCTGTACCCGAAGGTACTCCTTCGCCTAGAGGCACCTCCTTTAAAGCCGCGCGCGACGTCCTGTCCTGCGTGCATCGTGGAGCGAGTGGCATCGTCTCGCACCGTTGACGACGGCACCTTCGTGAACGAGGAGGACGACTTCGAACACAACGAGTACGGCGTTGGCACGGATGACGAGGACGAATCTGGTGATGAGGGGGACAAGGGCATGTCCGACGACGACGAAGATGCTGAGAGCGACGACGACGAGGCTCCGGAGGAAGCGCAGCCAGAGACTCCGGCAGCTCGTCGCGGCCGTACCAATCCCGCCGGCGGAGGTAAGGACGCAGCCAAGTGGTGAACCCCCACACCGCCAGTCGAAGACGCTCGACCAAATCCCTATCAAGCGGAGCTGCTGGTCCCAGCAGGAGAATGACATATTCGTCGTGGCATGCTGGTTCAGGAAGGACGAACTCGAGCCGCTCATCGAGAAGCAGGGCTCACACTATTGGGCCTGCCTCGTGCGTCACATCGAGAAGGAGATCCCCGGTTGGGTTCGCGGCGTTAACGCGGTGCAGAAGCAGTGGCGCAACCTTGTGCAAGTCTTCAAGCAGTTGAAGAAGGGGGAGAAGGCGTCGGGGAAAGGTGCGGTGTGTAAGCTTCCGTGCTTCCCCTACATGGAGCTATACCAGATAAACCGTGCTACAGCTGACCCGCACGTAGTGGACGGTGGCGGTGCGACCAACGTCAAGGTGCCATGCGGGTTTGCGGTGCCGTTCACTTCCGCGCCATGCACGTCCACTCCTACGTTCACAGGTGTGTCTTTCTTCTTGTCGGTTCATTTGGTTCCTATCGTGTTAACTGTTTATTGCAAGTGCAATCTTGAGAGATGCCGTGCATATTGCATTACACATGTGGCTCATAACATGTCCTCTCGTCTACGTTTCTTTCCCTCCAGCCCGCCCTCCGCAGAGTACCCCTACCTCCAAGCGTCCTCGCGTTGCTGAGACTGCCACCATGGCGGCAGCCAAGCTGGTCTGTGACACCATCAAGGGGTGCCACGTTGACGCGATGTCCAAGCTTGAGGGCCTCGTGCGCGCCTGGATGTAGCAGGATGAGCGGCTTGCGCGCGAGCGCATGCAGCAGACCGCCCCGGCTCCACCACCGCGCTATGACGTTCCAGAAGGGGCGGCAGCCCAGCCCGCGACAGCCGGCGCCGAAGGGGCCGACGACGGATGGTACCGTCGCGCGCAGCCTGGAGATGGTATCGCTAACCAAGATGCGGACGAGGAGGAGGTATGGGTTCGGCGCCGACGAGTAAGGTAAGACGACTCAATCGCCTCACCAAGCCGTTTGCGCTGTTCACGCAATGTTGCTTGCGTGCATGGGACACACTGCTCCCACTTGAACTCGGATACGGCGCCCCTTGTGCACCATGGGTCCCTGTTTCGGGGTTGGTTGGCCCACCCGATGTTGATGCGCCTGACCTCTCCCATCGTTTCGCACATGTTGTGCAGGATTACGCAACAGGAGGCTCCTGCAAGCACGCGCCACAGCTTGCAGTCGTTGCGGCCCGCGAATAGACGCCATCTGCCCTTGAAGGCGCCGATGCAGTGCTCTATTGCCATGCGCGTTACGCTCTGGCAGTAGTTGAAGCACTGCTCCCAGTCCTCCATTAGGCCCTCCCGTGGTGGATGTAGTGGGGTCAGGCAGAAATCTCTGAGTGGGTAGGCCGCGTCTCCCACAATTTGATATGGCGATATGTCGCCGTTAAGCAACCTTTCATGTAACGCATTGTTCATGATTACACATTGATCGTGTGCACTCCGTGGGTAACCAATAAGGTTTTCCTAGATGATCCCTCGGGCGTCACATGTCAGTTGCAGTTGTACGGCATACGCCGACTTGCACGTGTAGTACTCCTGGCGATGCCCCTCCATTCCTTTCATTTGTATGTGTGTCCCATCAATAGCCCCCACCACAGCAGGAACCTCCTTGACAGCGCGGAACTCCTCGGCCATCTCGTCCAGGTCGTCGCGGGTGGGGAAGTGCACCCAGTCCCCCTTGAAGACGGACGGGAAGTGCATAAAGAAGGCGCGACTAGCGCATGACACAACGTCTTCGATACGCCAAACATGTGAGCCATGTCCACGTACGACATCCCCACCAGCACAGCCACCTCATGTGTAATGTGGCTGCGCTCGACATAGGGTTGCATGTAGTACTGCATACCCGCAGTGATGTACTCCAGGAGTGCGCGCCTGGATGCAGTAGGATGAGCGGCTTGCGCACGAGCGCATGCAACAGACCGCCCCAGCTCCACCACCGCGCTATGACGTTCCAGAAGGGGCGGCAGCCCAGCCCGCGACAGCCGGCGTCGAAGTGGCCAACGACGGATGGTACCGTCGCACGCAGCCTGGAGATGGTACCGCTAACCAAGATGCGGGCAAGGAGGAGGTGTAGGTTCGGCGCCGACGAGTAAGGTAAGACGACTCAATCGCCTCACCAAGCCGTTTGCGCCGTTCACGCAATGTCGCTTGCGTGCATGAGACACACTGCTCCCACTTGAACTCGGATACGGCGCCCCTTGTCCACCATGGGTCCCTGTTTCGGGGTTGGTTGGCCCACCCGATGTTGATGCGCCTGACCTCTCCCATCGTTTCGCACATGTTGTGCATGATTACGCAACAGGAGCCCCCTGCAAGCACGCGCCACAGCTTGCAGTCGTTGCGGCCCGCGAATAGACGCCATCTGCCCTTGAAGGCGCCGATGCAGTGCTCTATTGCCAAGCGCGTTGCGCTCTGGCAGTAGTTGAAGCACTGCCCCCTGTCAAACATTGTATATGTTTATATTCTGTAGGCTATAGTGGGTTTAGCCTTAGGGGGTACAACATTCTAGGGTTTCCTACTTGTACTCCCAATCTTGTTAGTTCAATCACTCTTGTTCATTCTGACATGGTATCACGAGCCTAGGTTGCCACCTAGGACCGCTTTCTACTATTCGTGCGCCCTACCTTACGTGCGCCCTCGTGCGCCTTTCTCTGCTCGTGCGCCTTTCTCTGCTCGTGCGCCCTCGTGCGCCCTTTTTTCTGCTAGTGCGCCCTCGCGCGCCTCGCCCTTCGTTCTGCCCGCGTGCCATCCTGCAGCCCTCGCGCTGCCTCCTGCTGCCCTAGGCCAGTGCGACGCCCCTGCAAGCTAGTACGGCCCTCGAGCCGCCCCTGCAGGTCCGTCAGGCCCCCGAGCCGCCCCTGCAGGTCCGTCAGGCCCCCGAGCCGCCTCTGCAGGCCCGTCAGGCCCTCGAGCCGCCTCTGCAGGCCCGTCAGGCCCCCGAGCCGCCTCTGCAGGCCCGTCAGGCCCGAGAGCCGCCCCTACAGACCCGTCAGGCCCGCGCGCAGCCTCTGCCCGACCGCGCGCCGCCCCTGCAGGCCCTCGCCGCCCGCACGCAGCCTCTGCAGGCCCCTTCAGGTCGCAATCGCGGCCCCTCCGACGCGGACGCGGCCCCTCCCTGCAGTAACGCGGCCGCGCCCCACTACTGACGCGGCCGCGCCCACCTGCCCGCGGCGTCGCCACCTACCCGCGGCGTCGCCACCTGCCCGCGGCGTCGCCACCTGCCCGCGGCGTCGCCACCTGCCCGCGGCGTCGCCACCTGCCCGCCGCGTCGCCCTGCCCGCGGCGTCGCCACCTGCCCGCGGCGTCGCCCCTGCCCGCCGCGTCGCCCTGCCCGCCGCGTCGCCCCTGCCCGCCGCGTCGCCCCTGCCCGCCGCGTCGCCCTGCCCGCCGCGTCGCCCCTGCCCGCGGCGTCGCCCCTGCCCGCCGCGTCGCCCCTGCCCGCGCGTCGCCCCTGACAGCTGCGTCGCCCTGACCTACCCCGCGCCTGGCCCCTGGAGCAGCCGCCTCTGGAGCAGCCGCCCCTGCAGCAGCCGCCCCTGGCCACTGGAGCAGCCGCCCCTGCAGCAGCCGCCCCTGGCCACTGGAGCAGCCGCCCCTGGAGCAGCCGCCCCTGGAGCAGCCGCCCCTGGAGCAGCCGCCCCTGGCCACTGGAGCAGCCGCCACTGCAGGAGCCGCCCCTGGCCCCTGGAGCAGCCGCCCCTGGAGCAGCCGCCCCTGCACCAGCCGCCCCTGGCCCCTGGAGCAGCCGCCCCTGCAGCAGCCGCCCCTGGCCACTGGAGCAGCCGCCCCTGGCCATTGGAGCAGCCGCCACTGCAGGAGCCGCCCCTGGCCCCTGGAGCAGCCGTCCCTGGAGCAGCCGCCCCTGGAGCAGCCGCTGTGGCGGCCCCGCAGTCGCCTCCGTCGTGCGCCTGCCCTTCCCACCACTGGTGAGCACTGCCCTGCCCGTGCTGCTACTGCTGTTACTGCCGCTGCTACTACTTCTACTGCTGCTCCTGGCGTGGCCAGATGCAGCTCCAGGGCCGTCCGCGTGTGTCCCTCACGCCCCAGGAGCTTCGTGAGTGGTACGCCAGTTGGGGTTGTCGGGGTGGCAGTAGTGGGAGTCGTCCTGGAGTGGGTAGTTTGGGAGTTTCTTGTAGCGGCCCGGTGCAGCAACAGCGTCGTCTGCGCGAGGCTCTTTCGCCCCAGCAGCTTCGTGAGTGTTACGCTCAGAGTAGAGGGTCACTGAGTACTGCTCGCTGCCCGTACGTCATTCGCACAGGTGTCCGAACTGGTCAGCCTTGCGGGACACGTGGTCACACAGAGTCCCACTGCTTCGCCCGTCTGGGCGACGCTTGGCGTACAGAGTTTGGCGACGCCGCTGAGCTCCCCTCCTGGCTGGAGCTGCTTAGACAGACGGTAGATATCTTTGCTCTTGACTATGATGCTATTCTCACTGCAATGTATGCATTGTCTACTAGTGCCGAGGGAGCCTGTCACCTGTGTGTGCCGCCTGACCCCGGTATCCAGTCTGCTGCTCCAGGTGCCGGTGAGGCTGCCGCTCTAGGTGCCAGTACGTCTGCTGCCCCAGGTCCTGGTGAGGCTGCTGCTCTAGGTGCTCGTGAGTCTGCCCCCTCTGGTACTGCGTCTACTGAGGCACTGCACACCTTCACACTGGACTCAGGTGCTTCCCGCTGTTTCTTTCGTGACCGCACTGCCCTTGAGCAGCTTGCTCGGCCGGTTGCAGTCTCCCTCGCTGACCCCTCTGGGGGCCCGGTCATTGCGACCTCCTCTACTGTTCTCCCTTGTCCTGCGGTCCCGTCGGGCACACTGTCAGGTCTCTACCTCCCCTCGTTCTCTACGAACTTGGTGGCGGGTAGTGCGCTCCAGGACGGGGTGTCCACCAGTTCACCCCTGCCTACGAGCGCGTGACACACTGCACGTGTGCTCGGACGGGTCGCCACCTGGCTACCTTCACTCGGCAGCCGGGGTCGGACCTGTACACACTGACCACTGAGTCCCCTCAGGTAGCTGCGTCTGCGTCTGCGTCAGGTCAGCTGTCGGCCCCCTGCTCGTGTCGCTCCCTGGCGCACGAGACCGTCCTCTGGCACCACCGCCTTGGTCACCCGTCAGTGCAGCGCCTTCGTGGCATGCACTCCCGGTACCTTGTCTCTGGTCTTCACAGGGTTCTCCCTCCCCTCCCACCCTCGCCTGCTCCTCCTTGTCTTCCCTGTGTCGAGGGGCGGCAGCGCGCCGCTCCTCACTCCTCCTCGTTTCCCCCGACGACTGCTCCCCTGCAGACGCTCCACATGGACGTGTGGGGCCCAGCCCGCGTCCGTGGACAGGGTCACGAGAGGTACTTCTTGATAGTTGTTGACGACTACTCGCGCTACACCACGGTCTTCCCCTTGCGCACCAAGGGTGAAGTCCCTGATGTTTTGATCCCTTGGATCCGCGCTGCCCGTCTCCAGCTCAGCGAGAGGTTCCACTCGGACTTTCCTGTCCTGCGTCTGCACTCTGACAGAGGTGGGGAGTTTTCCTCCGACCTCTTGAGGGCCTACTTTCAGGGGCAGGGCATTGAGCAGTCGTTCACGCTTCCGGCCTCTCCACAGCAGAATGGGGTTGCTGAGCGCCGCATTGGCCTGGTCATGGAGGTCGCTCGTACCTCCTTGATCCATGCAGCTGCCCCCCACTTTCTGTGGCCGTTTGCGGTCCGATACGCTGCGCATCAGCTCAACCTCTGGCCCCGTGTCTCCGTTCCGGAGACTTCGCCGACACTGCGTTGGATGGGAGAGGTTGGCGATGCGTCTCGTTTCCGGGTCTGGGGATCTCGAGCTTTTGTTCGCGATACGTCCGCGGACAAGCTCTCCTCCCGCGCTGTTCCTTGTGTCTTCCTTGGCTTTGTCCCGGACGCGTCTGGTTGGCAGTTTTACCACGCCACCTCGCGCCGTGTCCTGCCTTCTCAGGACGTCACGTTCGACGAGTCGGTCCCCTACTACCGCCTCTTCCCCTACCGCACTGCCCCGCTCCCCCCCCCGCCTCTCTTCCTCGCACCAGGTGCTGCTGTGGTAGACCCCCTCCCCCCTCAGGGTGCCGCTCCCTCAGGTGTGTCCCAGGTAGACCCGGTTGAGCCTGTCGAGGTAGCTGTCGACTCTCGTCCTGCTAGGGGTGCTGAGCCTGAGCGTGCGGAGCCTGGGGGTGCAGAGCCTGGGGGTGCTGAGCCTGAGGTTGCTGAGTCTGGGGGTGCTGAGCCTGCGGGTACGGAGCCTGGGGGTGCTGAGCCTGAGGGTGCTGAGCCTGAGAGTGCTACGTCTGAGGGTACTGAGCCTGGGGGTGCTGCGACTGACCGTGCGGCGCCTGGAGGCGCTCCCTCTTCACAGCAGCTGCGTGAGTGGTACTCGCGGTACTGCAGCCTCAGGAGGGGCGCTTCTGGGGCTAGGGGTGCTGCTGGAGCTGGTGTTCGTGGTTCCCCGCCTAGGCGGGAGCCGCCCTCTCCCCAGCGGCTCCGAGAGTGGTACGCTCGGCGCTGCAGTCTCCGGAGTGGCGCTGGAGGTGGAGTTGGAGCTGCTGCTGGTGCTGAGGACCCTGGAGCTGGAGCCGCTGCTGGTGTTGCGGACCCTGGAGCTGGTGCTGCTGACGCAGGAGCTGCTGGTGGTGCTGCTGGAGGTGCTGCTGGTGCTGGAGGTACTGCTGGTGCTGCTGGAGGTGCTGCTGGAGCTACTGGAGGTACTGCTGGTGCTGGAGCTGCTGGAGCCGCTGGTTCTGGAGGTGCTCGTGCTGGAGGTCCTGGAGCTGCTGGGGTTACTGGTGGTGCTGCGGGAGTTGTAGCTGGAGACCCTGGGGCTGAGGGTACTGGTGCTGTCTCTGCTGGTTCAGGAGGTGCTGAGCGGCCGCGGCCGTACTACGTTCCGCTCCTTCAGCAGGTTCTTGGCCTCCCGCCCTCTCCTGGTCCTACTCCTCCCCTACTGAGTCCACCGCCTGTCCAGTCGTAGTCACAGTTACAGCCAGCCTCTCCACTGCCTGGTCCTTCTCCTTACGCTGAGCCGACGGGAGGTTTTACAGAGCGTCGTGAGCCTGAGTCTCGTCCTCCGTCGCCTGAGTCTCGTCCAGAGTCGTCTGAGTCGCGTCCAGAGTCGCCTGTCCGCGCTGCCCGCGCTGGTCGTCGTGCTCCGCGTCAGCGTCCTCCTCCTGTCCTTGGCACTCACTATATGACCCTGCGTCCTTCCACTGCTCCACAGCGTGTCCCTCTGCCGTCTCCTCCAGCGTCCTCTCTTCCTGCTCTTGCTGACCCGGAGTCTGACTCTCTTCGTGCTGCCACTCCTACTGTCACGCGTCTCCTCGCCACTGTTGTCACTGACCCTTCTTTTGAGTCCTCTGCTGCGTCTGCTCTAGTCGCTGAGCTTGTTGACTTTGCTGCCGCCTGTCGTCTAGACTACGCCGCTAGCCTTGTTGCTGAGTCTGAGTCTGTCTGTCCTCCGTCCGTCGGGGGTGAGTGTGCTCTTAGCACGGACGTCCTTGAGGACAGACAGGAGGAGTTTGAGTGCTTTGCCGCTGCTTTACCCCATCTCGTGTCCATGCTGATTGCCCCCGAGGGAGACCCGGATGCACCAGACATCCCGACCCCACGCTCTTACGCAGAGGCGATGGAGGGTCCCTACTCCTCTCAGTGGCAGACAGCCATGGACGCAGAGATGGCTTCCTGGAAGTCCACAGGCACCTACGTAGACGAGGTTCCCCCACCTGGGGCGAACATCGTCAGTGGCATGTGGATTTTCAGGGTAAAGCGGCCGCCGGGTTCTCCGCCTGTCTTCAAGGCGCGTTACGTTGCACGAGGCTTCAGTCAGCGAGAGGGAGTTGACTTCTTCCAGACCTTCTCCCCGACCCCGAAGATGACCACTCTTCGGGTTCTGCTGCACGTTGCCGCTCAGCGTGACTACGAGCTCCACTCTCTTGACTTCAGCACTGCGTTCCTACAGGGCAGCCTGCACGAGGAGATCTGGCTGCGCCGCCCACCTGGCTTCACTGGGTCGTTCCCTCCTGGTACCCAGTGGAGCCTCCGGCGGCCAGTCTACGGTCTCCGCCAGGCACCCCGTGAGTGGCACGACACACTGAGGACTACTCTTGCTGCTCTTGGGTTTGCTCCTTCTACTGCTGACCCGTCGCTGTTTCTACGCACCGACACCACTCTGCCGCCGTTCTACGTTCTCGTGTACGTAGACGACTTGGTCTTTGCTACTGCTGACACTGAGGCACTCGCCCACGTGAAGTCGGAGCTGCAGAAGAGACACACGTGCACAGACCTGGGTGAACTGACAAGCTATCTTGGCTTGCGGATCACCCGGGACAGAGCACAGCGCACCATCACCTTGACTCAGTCACACATGGTGCAGCAGGTCCTTCAGCGCTTCCGCTTCACGTACTCCTCGCCTCAGCCCACTCCTCTGCCTACCGGTCACTCGCTCTCAGCTCTGCCTTCGGATGAGTCCGTAGAGCCGAGTGGCCCGTATCCAGAGCTTGTGGGCTGCCTCATGTACCTGATGACCTGCACTCGACCTGACCTTGCATACCCTCTTAGCATCCTAGCACGCTATGTCGCTCCTGGCCGTCACCGGAAGGAGCACATGGATGCAGCTAAGAGGGTGTTGCGCTGCTTGTGCAGTACGTCGGGCATGGGGCTTGTGCTTGGAGGACGGGCTCGAGTTGTCCTCACTAGGCACTCAGACGCTTCTTGGGCTGACGACCAGGCTACGCAGCGGTCGTCTCAGGGTTACACCTTCAGCCTTGGCTCTGGTTCAGTTTCTTGGCGTTCTACACGCTCGTCTTCAGTTCTCAGCTCCAGTTGTGAGGCTGAGATCTACGCCACAGCCATGGCTGCACAGGAGTTACGCTGGCTCACCTACCTGCTGACCGACCTGGGAGAGCGGCCTCGTTCTCCTCCAGTGCTGTACGTCGACAACAAGGCCGCCATTGCCTTGTGTCAGGAGCACAGACTGGAGCACAGAACGAAGCACATCGCTCTGCGCTACTTCCTTGCTCGAGAGCTGCAGCAGCGTGGTCAGCTTCGTCTTGCTTACGTGGCCACTCGGGCCAACACTGCTGATGTGTTCACCAAGGCGCTTCAGCCTTGTGATCATCAGCGTTTCTGTACTGTTCTAGGCCTTGTGCCTACTGTGCCTCACTTGCTCACTTCTTGACTCTGCTTGTACTGTGATCTCTATATATATACCTGCATGCTTACACTTGCTAGGTTGTGATCAATGTACCTCTTGTTATGTTATCAAACTGCATGTGAACTGGTCTTGTGACCGCTTGCTTGTGCTCGGAATTTGTGTGGTATCCTTGAGATCCACCCTGAGCTTGTTTTGCTTTGTTTTTCTTTGACTGGTCTTGTGACCATCTGGTTGTCTCCCACTTAGCCTATGGGGGTGTGTCAAACATTGTATATGTTTATATTCTGTAGGCTATAGTGGGTTTAGCCTTAAGGGGTACAACATTCTAGGGTTTCCTACTTGTACTCCCAATCTTGTTAGTTCAATCACTCTTGTTCATTCTGACACCCCCAGTCTTCCATTACATCCTCCCGTGGTGGATGTAGTGGGGTCAGGCAGAAATCCCTGAGTGGGTAGGCCGCGTCTCCCACGATTTGATATGGCTCTATGTCGCCGCTAAGCAACCTTTCATGTAACGCACTGTTCATGAATACACGTTGATCGTGTGCACTCCGTGGGTAACCAATAAGGTTTTCCCAGATGATCCCTCAGGCGTCACATGTCAGTTGCAGTTGTACGGCATACGCCGACTTGCACGTGTAGTACTCCTGGCGATGCCCCTCCATTCCTTTCATTTGTATGTGTGTCCCATCAATAGCCCCCACCACAGCAAGAATCTCCTTGACAGCGCGGAACTCCTCGGCCATCTCGTCCAGGTCGTCGCGGGTGGGGAAGTGCACCCAGTCCCCCTTGAAGACGGACAGGAAGTGCATCAAGAAGGCGTCGACTAGCGCATGACACAACGTCTTCGATACACCAAAACATGTGAGCCATGTCCACGTACGACATCCCCACCAGCACAGCCACCTCATGTGTAATGTGGTTGCGCTCGACATAGGGTTGCATGTAGTACTGCATACCCGCAGTGATGTACTCCAGGATTGCCCGGTTTATCCTGAAAATGTCTCTAAACTCGTCGTCGCGCATGCCTTGCAGGTCTTCAAGCCATAGCTGGAAGCGACGAGCGCGCAGGCGTGAACGTCTCGTCCGCTCAGCCGTCCTGTTGGAACGGGACGAGCTGGTGGGAGACGAGCTGTCCGTGAAGACATCGCTCTGTAGCAAGCCTTCTACCGCCCTGGAGACTGCGTCCATAAAGATGGTGTAGTAGAAAGTGATCCAGGCGATCAGCAGACGCAGTAGGAAAGGCACAGCGCGTGGCTCTGCCATACTAGCTACTGGGCAATGTGTGTGCTGTGCTGTTTTTTGTACTTGACAGGAGACTGGGATCGTTGTGATGGGCATGGTGTGTACTTCTTCCTGCAATGAAGGCAACATTTACAAGTTGCGTTACAGAGACCCGCTTCGAGGGTACCGATTGTTGCACAATTGTTTTGTGTCCCTGCCCGGCGCCGAACGCTGAAGTCGCCAACCATGTTGACTCACCCAATGAGACGCTAACAACTGCACACGATGCCAGGTCGCACAGTGTCGCGGTACATTTACAGTTTGTGACGCGAGGTTGGGCAAATGTGCAGACGCGACTCGGGAAATTTGGGATTGAGACATTTGTGTCGATACAGGAATGTGCCCTAACAGCATATAACCTTTATTATGTTTTATATTTCCAACAAATGACAGCTTCAAAATCAGCGAATTCAATCAGTATCTTTTACGCTGATAAATGAGGGCCTGGATACCAAAGTTGGACACATTCTACTGAAGGAAACCTACCGGTACCGGTACCAAGGTCTCTATTGTACGGTAAAAGAAAGTGAAGATTTGTTTGCAACTGAGAAAAAGGCCATCCCCCAAGGGTGTCTATTCGTGTGACTGCAGTAACACGACACCGGCTTTGTGGTATTCACAAAGAAACAACACAGATGGCTGCCTTACCACTGGTGGTGCATTATAAACGGCAACTTCATACGGTGGTTACTGCACACTTGTACGGTATGTGGCCCGACATCCATGGTTGGTAAAAGCCCCTAAATTCAGAATTGATTTCCTAAGCGCCTCTAGGCGCGAATAACCCACCATGACATAGCACGTGCAGGGCACGTATGGATGGAACACGTATGGGACGCATGAAGGGCACATGTGGGACATGCATAGGGCACGCGTGGAGCACTTGTGCAGCATGTGTGGCGCATGTGTGAGACATGTGCGGGGCATGTGCGGGGCATGTGTGAGACATGTGCGGGGCATGTGCAGGGCATGTGCGGGGCACGTATGGATGAAACACGTATGGGACACATGCGGGCATGTGTGGGGCATGCGTGGGGCATGCATAGGGCACGTGTGGGCCACATGTGGGGCAGGCATGGACATGCATGAAGACTAGCGGGCAGCGGGTTGGGTGAGGAGGATGTTGTGGCTCTCCCTGCCCTGGAAGAATTCGTTGAGCAGCGAGTCCAGGCCCTCCTCCTTGAAGCGAATGTACTTGCTGGCCGCATAGCTGCTGCGCCCAAACCGCCCGCCGCTCTCCAACACCGGGCTGATGGAGGGAGAGGGTGAGACGAAATGAGAAACAAGGGACAGGCGTGAATTGAAACACTGCCTCCATTCTCCAGACCGGGCGGATGGTGGGGAAGGAGGGGGAGGAGGGATGGGGATCTTCCACATGCACTCAAGAGTGTGACCACACACCCAACACCCTGTACTCAACTCACATCCATCCCTGCACCGAGATCTTCCACATGCACTCAAGAGTGTGACCACACACCCAACACCCTGTACTCAACTCACATCCATCCCTGCACCGAGATCTTCCACATGCACTCAAGAGTGTGACCACACACCCAACACCCTGTACTCAACTCACATCCATCCCTGCACCGAGATCTTCCACATGCACTCAAGAGTGTGACCACACACCCAACACCCTGTACTCAACTCACATCCATCCCTGCACCGAGATCTTCCACATGCACTCAAGAGTGTGACCACACACCCAACACCCTGTACTCAACTCACATCCATCCCTGCACCGAGATCTTCCACATGCACTCAAGAGTGTGACCACACACCCAACACCCTGTACTCAACTCACATCCATCCCTGCACCGAGATCTTCCACATGCACTCAAGAGTGTGACCACACACCCAACACCCTGTACTCAACTCACATCCATCCCTGCACCGAGATCTTCCACATGCACTCAAGAGTGTGACCACACACCCAACACCCTGTACTCAACTCACATCCATCCCTGCACCGAGATCTTCCACATGCACTCAAGAGTGTGACCACACACCCAACACCCTGTACTCAACTCACATCCATCCCTGCACCGAGATCTTCCACATGCACTCAAGAGTGTGACCACACACCCAACACCCTGTACTCAACTCACATCCATCCCTGCACCGAGATCTTCCACATGCACTCAAGAGTGTGACCACACACCCAACACCCTGTACTCAACTCACATCCATCCCTGCACCGAGATCTTCCACATGCACTCAAGAGTGTGACCACACACCCAACACCCTGTACTCAACTCACATCCATCCCTGCACCGAGATCTTCCACATGCACTCAAGAGTGTGACCACACACCCAACACCCTGTACTCAACTCACATCCATCCCTGCACCGAGATCTTCCACATGCACTCAAGAGTGTGACCACACACCCAACACCCTGTACTCAACTCACATCCATCCCTGCACCGAGATCTTCCACATGCACTCAAGAGTGTGACCACACACCCAACACCCTGTACTCAACTCACATCCATCCCTGCACCGAGATCTTCCACATGCACTCAAGAGTGTGACCACACACCCAACACCCTGTACTCAACTCACATCCATCCCTGCACCGAGATCTTCCACATGCACTCAAGAGTGTGACCACACACCCAACACCCTGTACTCAACTCACATCCATCCCTGCACCGAGATCTTCCACATGCACTCAAGAGTGTGACCACACACCCAACACCCTGTACTCAACTCACATCCATCCCTGCACCGAGATCTTCCACATGCACTCAAGAGTGTGACCACACACCCAACACCCTGTACTCAACTCACATCCATCCCTGCACCGAGATCTTCCACATGCACTCAAGAGTGTGACCACACACCCAACACCCTGTACTCAACTCACATCCATCCCTGCACCGAGATCTTCCACATGCACTCAAGAGTGTGACCACACACCCAACACCCTGTACTCAACTCACATCCATCCCTGCACCGAGATCTTCCACATGCACTCAAGAGTGTGACCACACACCCAACACCCTGTACTCAACTCACATCCATCCCTGCACCGAGATCTTCCACATGCACTCAAGAGTGTGACCACACACCCAACACCCTGTACTCAACTCACATCCATCCCTGCACCGAGATCTTCCACATGCACTCAAGAGTGTGACCACACACCCAACACCCTGTACTCAACTCACATCCATCCCTGCACCGAGATCTTCCACATGCACTCAAGAGTGTGACCACACACCCAACACCCTGTACTCAACTCACATCCATCCCTGCACCGAGATCTTCCACATGCACTCAAGAGTGTGACCACACACCCAACACCCTGTACTCAACTCACATCCATCCCTGCACCGAGATCTTCCACATGCACTCAAGAGTGTGACCACACACCCAACACCCTGTACTCAACTCACATCCATCCCTGCACCGAGATCTTCCACATGCACTCAAGAGTGTGACCACACACCCAACACCCTGTACTCAACTCACATCCATCCCTGCACCGAGATCTTCCACATGCACTCAAGAGTGTGACCACACACCCAACACCCTGTACTCAACTCACATCCATCCCTGCACCGAGATCTTCCACATGCACTCAAGAGTGTGACCACACACCCAACACCCTGTACTCAACTCACATCCATCCCTGCACCGAGATCTTCCACATGCACTCAAGAGTGTGACCACACACCCAACACCCTGTACTCAACTCACATCCATCCCTGCACCGAGATCTTCCACATGCACTCAAGAGTGTGACCACACACCCAACACCCTGTACTCAACTCACATCCATCCCTGCACCGAGATCTTCCACATGCACTCAAGAGTGTGACCACACACCCAACACCCTGTACTCAACTCACATCCATCCCTGCACCGAGATCTTCCACATGCACTCAAGAGTGTGACCACACACCCAACACCCTGTACTCAACTCACATCCATCCCTGCACCGAGATCTTCCACATGCACTCAAGAGTGTGACCACACACCCAACACCCTGTACTCAACTCACATCCATCCCTGCACCGAGATCTTCCACATGCACTCAAGAGTGTGACCACACACCCAACACCCTGTACTCAACTCACATCCATCCCTGCACCGAGATCTTCCACATGCACTCAAGAGTGTGACCACACACCCAACACCCTGTACTCAACTCACATCCATCCCTGCACCGAGATCTTCCACATGCACTCAAGAGTGTGACCACACACCCAACACCCTGTACTCAACTCACATCCATCCCTGCACCGAGATCTTCCACATGCACTCAAGAGTGTGACCACACACCCAACACCCTGTACTCAACTCACATCCATCCCTGCACCGAGATCTTCCACATGCACTCAAGAGTGTGACCACACACCCAACACCCTGTACTCAACTCACATCCATCCCTGCACCGAGATCTTCCACATGCACTCAAGAGTGTGACCACACACCCAACACCCTGTACTCAACTCACATCCATCCCTGCACCGAGATCTTCCACATGCACTCAAGAGTGTGACCACACACCCAACACCCTGTACTCAACTCACATCCATCCCTGCACCGAGATCTTCCACATGCACTCAAGAGTGTGACCACACACCCAACACCCTGTACTCAACTCACATCCATCCCTGCACCGAGATCTTCCACATGCACTCAAGAGTGTGACCACACACCCAACACCCTGTACTCAACTCACATCCATCCCTGCACCGAGATCTTCCACATGCACTCAAGAGTGTGACCACACACCCAACACCCTGTACTCAACTCACATCCATCCCTGCACCGAGATCTTCCACATGCACTCAAGAGTGTGACCACACACCCAACACCCTGTACTCAACTCACATCCATCCCTGCACCGAGATCTTCCACATGCACTCAAGAGTGTGACCACACACCCAACACCCTGTACTCAACTCACATCCATCCCTGCACCGAGATCTTCCACATGCACTCAAGAGTGTGACCACACACCCAACACCCTGTACTCAACTCACATCCATCCCTGCACCGAGATCTTCCACATGCACTCAAGAGTGTGACCACACACCCAACACCCTGTACTCAACTCACATCCATCCCTGCACCGAGATCTTCCACATGCACTCAAGAGTGTGACCACACACCCAACACCCTGTACTCAACTCACATCCATCCCTGCACCGAGATCTTCCACATGCACTCAAGAGTGTGACCACACACCCAACACCCTGTACTCAACTCACATCCATCCCTGCACCGAGATCTTCCACATGCACTCAAGAGTGTGACCACACACCCAACACCCTGTACTCAACTCACATCCATCCCTGCACCGAGATCTTCCACATGCACTCAAGAGTGTGACCACACACCCAACACCCTGTACTCAACTCACATCCATCCCTGCACCGAGATCTTCCACATGCACTCAAGAGTGTGACCACACACCCAACACCCTGTACTCAACTCACATCCATCCCTGCACCGAGATCTTCCACATGCACTCAAGAGTGTGACCACACACCCAACACCCTGTACTCAACTCACATCCATCCCTGCACCGAGATCTTCCACATGCACTCAAGAGTGTGACCACACACCCAACACCCTGTACTCAACTCACATCCATCCCTGCACCGAGATCTTCCACATGCACTCAAGAGTGTGACCACACACCCAACACCCTGTACTCAACTCACATCCATCCCTGCACCGAGATCTTCCACATGCACTCAAGAGTGTGACCACACACCCAACACCCTGTACTCAACTCACATCCATCCCTGCACCGAGATCTTCCACATGCACTCAAGAGTGTGACCACACACCCAACACCCTGTACTCAACTCACATCCATCCCTGCACCGAGATCTTCCACATGCACTCAAGAGTGTGACCACACACCCAACACCCTGTACTCAACTCACATCCATCCCTGCACCGAGATCTTCCACATGCACTCAAGAGTGTGACCACACACCCAACACCCTGTACTCAACTCACATCCATCCCTGCACCGAGATCTTCCACATGCACTCAAGAGTGTGACCACACACCCAACACCCTGTACTCAACTCACATCCATCCCTGCACCGAGATCTTCCACATGCACTCAAGAGTGTGACCACACACCCAACACCCTGTACTCAACTCACATCCATCCCTGCACCGAGATCTTCCACATGCACTCAAGAGTGTGACCACACACCCAACACCCTGTACTCAACTCACATCCATCCCTGCACCGAGATCTTCCACATGCACTCAAGAGTGTGACCACACACCCAACACCCTGTACTCAACTCACATCCATCCCTGCACCGAGATCTTCCACATGCACTCAAGAGTGTGACCACACACCCAACACCCTGTACTCAACTCACATCCATCCCTGCACCGAGATCTTCCACATGCACTCAAGAGTGTGACCACACACCCAACACCCTGTACTCAACTCACATCCATCCCTGCACCGAGATCTTCCACATGCACTCAAGAGTGTGACCACACACCCAACACCCTGTACTCAACTCACATCCATCCCTGCACCGAGATCTTCCACATGCACTCAAGAGTGTGACCACACACCCAACACCCTGTACTCAACTCACATCCATCCCTGCACCGAGATCTTCCACATGCACTCAAGAGTGTGACCACACACCCAACACCCTGTACTCAACTCACATCCATCCCTGCACCGAGATCTTCCACATGCACTCAAGAGTGTGACCACACACCCAACACCCTGTACTCAACTCACATCCATCCCTGCACCGAGATCTTCCACATGCACTCAAGAGTGTGACCACACACCCAACACCCTGTACTCAACTCACATCCATCCCTGCACCGAGATCTTCCACATGCACTCAAGAGTGTGACCACACACCCAACACCCTGTACTCAACTCACATCCATCCCTGCACCGAGATCTTCCACATGCACTCAAGAGTGTGACCACACACCCAACACCCTGTACTCAACTCACATCCATCCCTGCACCGAGATCTTCCACATGCACTCAAGAGTGTGACCACACACCCAACACCCTGTACTCAACTCACATCCATCCCTGCACCGAGATCTTCCACATGCACTCAAGAGTGTGACCACACACCCAACACCCTGTACTCAACTCACATCCATCCCTGCACCGAGATCTTCCACATGCACTCAAGAGTGTGACCACACACCCAACACCCTGTACTCAACTCACATCCATCCCTGCACCGAGATCTTCCACATGCACTCAAGAGTGTGACCACACACCCAACACCCTGTACTCAACTCACATCCATCCCTGCACCGAGATCTTCCACATGCACTCAAGAGTGTGACCACACACCCAACACCCTGTACTCAACTCACATCCATCCCTGCACCGAGATCTTCCACATGCACTCAAGAGTGTGACCACACACCCAACACCCTGTACTCAACTCACATCCATCCCTGCACCGAGATCTTCCACATGCACTCAAGAGTGTGACCACACACCCAACACCCTGTACTCAACTCACATCCATCCCTGCACCGAGATCTTCCACATGCACTCAAGAGTGTGACCACACACCCAACACCCTGTACTCAACTCACATCCATCCCTGCACCGAGATCTTCCACATGCACTCAAGAGTGTGACCACACACCCAACACCCTGTACTCAACTCACATCCATCCCTGCACCGAGATCTTCCACATGCACTCAAGAGTGTGACCACACACCCAACACCCTGTACTCAACTCACATCCATCCCTGCACCGAGATCTTCCACATGCACTCAAGAGTGTGACCACACACCCAACACCCTGTACTCAACTCACATCCATCCCTGCACCGAGATCTTCCACATGCACTCAAGAGTGTGACCACACACCCAACACCCTGTACTCAACTCACATCCATCCCTGCACCGAGATCTTCCACATGCACTCAAGAGTGTGACCACACACCCAACACCCTGTACTCAACTCACATCCATCCCTGCACCGAGATCTTCCACATGCACTCAAGAGTGTGACCACACACCCAACACCCTGTACTCAACTCACATCCATCCCTGCACCGAGATCTTCCACATGCACTCAAGAGTGTGACCACACACCCAACACCCTGTACTCAACTCACATCCATCCCTGCACCGAGATCTTCCACATGCACTCAAGAGTGTGACCACACACCCAACACCCTGTACTCAACTCACATCCATCCCTGCACCGAGATCTTCCACATGCACTCAAGAGTGTGACCACACACCCAACACCCTGTACTCAACTCACATCCATCCCTGCACCGAGATCTTCCACATGCACTCAAGAGTGTGACCACACACCCAACACCCTGTACTCAACTCACATCCATCCCTGCACCGAGATCTTCCACATGCACTCAAGAGTGTGACCACACACCCAACACCCTGTACTCAACTCACATCCATCCCTGCACCGAGATCTTCCACATGCACTCAAGAGTGTGACCACACACCCAACACCCTGTACTCAACTCACATCCATCCCTGCACCGAGATCTTCCACATGCACTCAAGAGTGTGACCACACACCCAACACCCTGTACTCAACTCACATCCATCCCTGCACCGAGATCTTCCACATGCACTCAAGAGTGTGACCACACACCCAACACCCTGTACTCAACTCACATCCATCCCTGCACCGAGATCTTCCACATGCACTCAAGAGTGTGACCACACACCCAACACCCTGTACTCAACTCACATCCATCCCTGCACCGAGATCTTCCACATGCACTCAAGAGTGTGACCACACACCCAACACCCTGTACTCAACTCACATCCATCCCTGCACCGAGATCTTCCACATGCACTCAAGAGTGTGACCACACACCCAACACCCTGTACTCAACTCACATCCATCCCTGCACCGAGATCTTCCACATGCACTCAAGAGTGTGACCACACACCCAACACCCTGTACTCAACTCACATCCATCCCTGCACCGAGATCTTCCACATGCACTCAAGAGTGTGACCACACACCCAACACCCTGTACTCAACTCACATCCATCCCTGCACCGAGATCTTCCACATGCACTCAAGAGTGTGACCACACACCCAACACCCTGTACTCAACTCACATCCATCCCTGCACCGAGATCTTCCACATGCACTCAAGAGTGTGACCACACACCCAACACCCTGTACTCAACTCACATCCATCCCTGCACCGAGATCTTCCACATGCACTCAAGAGTGTGACCACACACCCAACACCCTGTACTCAACTCACATCCATCCCTGCACCGAGATCTTCCACATGCACTCAAGAGTGTGACCACACACCCAACACCCTGTACTCAACTCACATCCATCCCTGCACCGAGATCTTCCACATGCACTCAAGAGTGTGACCACACACCCAACACCCTGTACTCAACTCACATCCATCCCTGCACCGAGATCTTCCACATGCACTCAAGAGTGTGACCACACACCCAACACCCTGTACTCAACTCACATCCATCCCTGCACCGAGATCTTCCACATGCACTCAAGAGTGTGACCACACACCCAACACCCTGTACTCAACTCACATCCATCCCTGCACCGAGATCTTCCACATGCACTCAAGAGTGTGACCACACACCCAACACCCTGTACTCAACTCACATCCATCCCTGCACCGAGATCTTCCACATGCACTCAAGAGTGTGACCACACACCCAACACCCTGTACTCAACTCACATCCATCCCTGCACCGAGATCTTCCACATGCACTCAAGAGTGTGACCACACACCCAACACCCTGTACTCAACTCACATCCATCCCTGCACCGAGATCTTCCACATGCACTCAAGAGTGTGACCACACACCCAACACCCTGTACTCAACTCACATCCATCCCTGCACCGAGATCTTCCACATGCACTCAAGAGTGTGACCACACACCCAACACCCTGTACTCAACTCACATCCATCCCTGCACCGAGATCTTCCACATGCACTCAAGAGTGTGACCACACACCCAACACCCTGTACTCAACTCACATCCATCCCTGCACCGAGATCTTCCACATGCACTCAAGAGTGTGACCACACACCCAACACCCTGTACTCAACTCACATCCATCCCTGCACCGAGATCTTCCACATGCACTCAAGAGTGTGACCACACACCCAACACCCTGTACTCAACTCACATCCATCCCTGCACCGAGATCTTCCACATGCACTCAAGAGTGTGACCACACACCCAACACCCTGTACTCAACTCACATCCATCCCTGCACCGAGATCTTCCACATGCACTCAAGAGTGTGACCACACACCCAACACCCTGTACTCAACTCACATCCATCCCTGCACCGAGATCTTCCACATGCACTCAAGAGTGTGACCACACACCCAACACCCTGTACTCAACTCACATCCATCCCTGCACCGAGATCTTCCACATGCACTCAAGAGTGTGACCACACACCCAACACCCTGTACTCAACTCACATCCATCCCTGCACCGAGATCTTCCACATGCACTCAAGAGTGTGACCACACACCCAACACCCTGTACTCAACTCACATCCATCCCTGCACCGAGATCTTCCACATGCACTCAAGAGTGTGACCACACACCCAACACCCTGTACTCAACTCACATCCATCCCTGCACCGAGATCTTCCACATGCACTCAAGAGTGTGACCACACACCCAACACCCTGTACTCAACTCACATCCATCCCTGCACCGAGATCTTCCACATGCACTCAAGAGTGTGACCACACACCCAACACCCTGTACTCAACTCACATCCATCCCTGCACCGAGATCTTCCACATGCACTCAAGAGTGTGACCACACACCCAACACCCTGTACTCAACTCACATCCATCCCTGCACCGAGATCTTCCACATGCACTCAAGAGTGTGACCACACACCCAACACCCTGTACTCAACTCACATCCATCCCTGCACCGAGATCTTCCACATGCACTCAAGAGTGTGACCACACACCCAACACCCTGTACTCAACTCACATCCATCCCTGCACCGAGATCTTCCACATGCACTCAAGAGTGTGACCACACACCCAACACCCTGTACTCAACTCACATCCATCCCTGCACCGAGATCTTCCACATGCACTCAAGAGTGTGACCACACACCCAACACCCTGTACTCAACTCACATCCATCCCTGCACCGAGATCTTCCACATGCACTCAAGAGTGTGACCACACACCCAACACCCTGTACTCAACTCACATCCATCCCTGCACCGAGATCTTCCACATGCACTCAAGAGTGTGACCACACACCCAACACCCTGTACTCAACTCACATCCATCCCTGCACCGAGATCTTCCACATGCACTCAAGAGTGTGACCACACACCCAACACCCTGTACTCAACTCACATCCATCCCTGCACCGAGATCTTCCACATGCACTCAAGAGTGTGACCACACACCCAACACCCTGTACTCAACTCACATCCATCCCTGCACCGAGATCTTCCACATGCACTCAAGAGTGTGACCACACACCCAACACCCTGTACTCAACTCACATCCATCCCTGCACCGAGATCTTCCACATGCACTCAAGAGTGTGACCACACACCCAACACCCTGTACTCAACTCACATCCATCCCTGCACCGAGATCTTCCACATGCACTCAAGAGTGTGACCACACACCCAACACCCTGTACTCAACTCACATCCATCCCTGCACCGAGATCTTCCACATGCACTCAAGAGTGTGACCACACACCCAACACCCTGTACTCAACTCACATCCATCCCTGCACCGAGATCTTCCACATGCACTCAAGAGTGTGACCACACACCCAACACCCTGTACTCAACTCACATCCATCCCTGCACCGAGATCTTCCACATGCACTCAAGAGTGTGACCACACACCCAACACCCTGTACTCAACTCACATCCATCCCTGCACCGAGATCTTCCACATGCACTCAAGAGTGTGACCACACACCCAACACCCTGTACTCAACTCACATCCATCCCTGCACCGAGATCTTCCACATGCACTCAAGAGTGTGACCACACACCCAACACCCTGTACTCAACTCACATCCATCCCTGCACCGAGATCTTCCACATGCACTCAAGAGTGTGACCACACACCCAACACCCTGTACTCAACTCACATCCATCCCTGCACCGAGATCTTCCACATGCACTCAAGAGTGTGACCACACACCCAACACCCTGTACTCAACTCACATCCATCCCTGCACCGAGATCTTCCACATGCACTCAAGAGTGTGACCACACACCCAACACCCTGTACTCAACTCACATCCATCCCTGCACCGAGATCTTCCACATGCACTCAAGAGTGTGACCACACACCCAACACCCTGTACTCAACTCACATCCATCCCTGCACCGAGATCTTCCACATGCACTCAAGAGTGTGACCACACACCCAACACCCTGTACTCAACTCACATCCATCCCTGCACCGAGATCTTCCACATGCACTCAAGAGTGTGACCACACACCCAACACCCTGTACTCAACTCACATCCATCCCTGCACCGAGATCTTCCACATGCACTCAAGAGTGTGACCACACACCCAACACCCTGTACTCAACTCACATCCATCCCTGCACCGAGATCTTCCACATGCACTCAAGAGTGTGACCACACACCCAACACCCTGTACTCAACTCACATCCATCCCTGCACCGAGATCTTCCACATGCACTCAAGAGTGTGACCACACACCCAACACCCTGTACTCAACTCACATCCATCCCTGCACCGAGATCTTCCACATGCACTCAAGAGTGTGACCACACACCCAACACCCTGTACTCAACTCACATCCATCCCTGCACCGAGATCTTCCACATGCACTCAAGAGTGTGACCACACACCCAACACCCTGTACTCAACTCACATCCATCCCTGCACCGAGATCTTCCACATGCACTCAAGAGTGTGACCACACACCCAACACCCTGTACTCAACTCACATCCATCCCTGCACCGAGATCTTCCACATGCACTCAAGAGTGTGACCACACACCCAACACCCTGTACTCAACTCACATCCATCCCTGCACCGAGATCTTCCACATGCACTCAAGAGTGTGACCACACACCCAACACCCTGTACTCAACTCACATCCATCCCTGCACCGAGATCTTCCACATGCACTCAAGAGTGTGACCACACACCCAACACCCTGTACTCAACTCACATCCATCCCTGCACCGAGATCTTCCACATGCACTCAAGAGTGTGACCACACACCCAACACCCTGTACTCAACTCACATCCATCCCTGCACCGAGATCTTCCACATGCACTCAAGAGTGTGACCACACACCCAACACCCTGTACTCAACTCACATCCATCCCTGCACCGAGATCTTCCACATGCACTCAAGAGTGTGACCACACCACCCAACACCCTGTACTCAACTCACATCCATCCCTGCACCGAGATCTTCCACATGCACTCAAGAGTGTGACCACACACCCAACACCCTGTACTCAACTCACATCCATCCCTGCACCGAGATCTTCCACATGCACTCAAGAGTGTGACCACACACCCAACACCCTGTACTCAACTCACATCCATCCCTGCACCGAGATCTTCCACATGCACTCAAGAGTGTGACCACACACCCAACACCCTGTACTCAACTCACATCCATCCCTGCACCGAGATCTTCCACATGCACTCAAGAGTGTGACCACACACCCAACACCCTGTACTCAACTCACATCCATCCCTGCACCGAGATCTTCCACATGCACTCAAGAGTGTGACCACACACCCAACACCCTGTACTCAACTCACATCCATCCCTGCACCGAGATCTTCCACATGCACTCAAGAGTGTGACCACACACCCAACACCCTGTACTCAACTCACATCCATCCCTGCACCGAGATCTTCCACATGCACTCAAGAGTGTGACCACACACCCAACACCCTGTACTCAACTCACATCCATCCCTGCACCGAGATCTTCCACATGCACTCAAGAGTGTGACCACACACCCAACACCCTGTACTCAACTCACATCCATCCCTGCACCGAGATCTTCCACATGCACTCAAGAGTGTGACCACACACCCAACACCCTGTACTCAACTCACATCCATCCCTGCACCGAGATCTTCCACATGCACTCAAGAGTGTGACCACACACCCAACACCCTGTACTCAACTCACATCCATCCCTGCACCGAGATCTTCCACATGCACTCAAGAGTGTGACCACACACCCAACACCCTGTACTCAACTCACATCCATCCCTGCACCGAGATCTTCCACATGCACTCAAGAGTGTGACCACACACCCAACACCCTGTACTCAACTCACATCCATCCCTGCACCGAGATCTTCCACATGCACTCAAGAGTGTGACCACACACCCAACACCCTGTACTCAACTCACATCCATCCCTGCACCGAGATCTTCCACATGCACTCAAGAGTGTGACCACACACCCAACACCCTGTACTCAACTCACATCCATCCCTGCACCGAGATCTTCCACATGCACTCAAGAGTGTGACCACACACCCAACACCCTGTACTCAACTCACATCCATCCCTGCACCGAGATCTTCCACATGCACTCAAGAGTGTGACCACACACCCAACACCCTGTACTCAACTCACATCCATCCCTGCACCGAGATCTTCCACATGCACTCAAGAGTGTGACCACACACCCAACACCCTGTACTCAACTCACATCCATCCCTGCACCGAGATCTTCCACATGCACTCAAGAGTGTGACCACACACCCAACACCCTGTACTCAACTCACATCCATCCCTGCACCGAGATCTTCCACATGCACTCAAGAGTTGTGACCACACACCCAACACCCTGTACTCAACTCACATCCATCCCTGCACCGAGATCTTCCACATGCACTCAAGAGTGTGACCACACACCCAACACCCTGTACTCAACTCACATCCATCCCTGCACCGAGATCTTCCACATGCACTCAAGAGTGTGACCACACACCCAACACCCTGTACTCAACTCACATCCATCCCTGCACCGAGATCTTCCACATGCACTCAAGAGTGTGACCACACACCCAACACCCTGTACTCAACTCACATCCATCCCTGCACCGAGATCTTCCACATGCACTCAAGAGTGTGACCACACACCCAACACCCTGTACTCAACTCACATCCATCCCTGCACCGAGATCTTCCACATGCACTCAAGAGTGTGACCACACACCCAACACCCTGTACTCAACTCACATCCATCCCTGCACCGAGATCTTCCACATGCACTCAAGAGTGTGACCACACACCCAACACCCTGTACTCAACTCACATCCATCCCTGCACCGAGATCTTCCACATGCACTCAAGAGTGTGACCACACACCCAACACCCTGTACTCAACTCACATCCATCCCTGCACCGAGATCTTCCACATGCACTCAAGAGTGTGACCACACACCCAACACCCTGTACTCAACTCACATCCATCCCTGCACCGAGATCTTCCACATGCACTCAAGAGTGTGACCACACACCCAACACCCTGTACTCAACTCACATCCATCCCTGCACCGAGATCTTCCACATGCACTCAAGAGTGTGACCACACACCCAACACCCTGTACTCAACTCACATCCATCCCTGCACCGAGATCTTCCACATGCACTCAAGAGTGTGACCACACACCCAACACCCTGTACTCAACTCACATCCATCCCTGCACCGAGATCTTCCACATGCACTCAAGAGTGTGACCACACACCCAACACCCTGTACTCAACTCACATCCATCCCTGCACCGAGATCTTCCACATGCACTCAAGAGTGTGACCACACACCCAACACCCTGTACTCAACTCACATCCATCCCTGCACCGAGATCTTCCACATGCACTCAAGAGTGTGACCACACACCCAACACCCTGTACTCAACTCACATCCATCCCTGCACCGAGATCTTCCACATGCACTCAAGAGTGTGACCACACACCCAACACCCTGTACTCAACTCACATCCATCCCTGCACCGAGATCTTCCACATGCACTCAAGAGTGTGACCACACACCCAACACCCTGTACTCAACTCACATCCATCCCTGCACCGAGATCTTCCACATGCACTCAAGAGTGTGACCACACACCCAACACCCTGTACTCAACTCACATCCATCCCTGCACCGAGATCTTCCACATGCACTCAAGAGTGTGACCACACACCCAACACCCTGTACTCAACTCACATCCATCCCTGCACCGAGATCTTCCACATGCACTCAAGAGTGTGACCACACACCCAACACCCTGTACTCAACTCACATCCATCCCTGCACCGAGATCTTCCACATGCACTCAAGAGTGTGACCACACACCCAACACCCTGTACTCAACTCACATCCATCCCTGCACCGAGATCTTCCACATGCACTCAAGAGTGTGACCACACACCCAACACCCTGTACTCAACTCACATCCATCCCTGCACCGAGATCTTCCACATGCACTCAAGAGTGTGACCACACACCCAACACCCTGTACTCAACTCACATCCATCCCTGCACCGAGATCTTCCACATGCACTCAAGAGTGTGACCACACACCCAACACCCTGTACTCAACTCACATCCATCCCTGCACCGAGATCTTCCACATGCACTCAAGAGTGTGACCACACACCCAACACCCTGTACTCAACTCACATCCATCCCTGCACCGAGATCTTCCACATGCACTCAAGAGTGTGACCACACACCCAACACCCTGTACTCAACTCACATCCATCCCTGCACCGAGATCTTCCACATGCACTCAAGAGTGTGACCACACACCCAACACCCTGTACTCAACTCACATCCATCCCTGCACCGAGATCTTCCACATGCACTCAAGAGTGTGACCACACACCCAACACCCTGTACTCAACTCACATCCATCCCTGCACCGAGATCTTCCACATGCACTCAAGAGTGTGACCACACACCCAACACCCTGTACTCAACTCACATCCATCCCTGCACCGAGATCTTCCACATGCACTCAAGAGTGTGACCACACACCCAACACCCTGTACTCAACTCACATCCATCCCTGCACCGAGATCTTCCACATGCACTCAAGAGTGTGACCACACACCCAACACCCTGTACTCAACTCACATCCATCCCTGCACCGAGATCTTCCACATGCACTCAAGAGTGTGACCACACACCCAACACCCTGTACTCAACTCACATCCATCCCTGCACCGAGATCTTCCACATGCACTCAAGAGTGTGACCACACACCCAACACCCTGTACTCAACTCACATCCATCCCTGCACCGAGATCTTCCACATGCACTCAAGAGTGTGACCACACACCCAACACCCTGTACTCAACTCACATCCATCCCTGCACCGAGATCTTCCACATGCACTCAAGAGTGTGACCACACACCCAACACCCTGTACTCAACTCACATCCATCCCTGCACCGAGATCTTCCACATGCACTCAAGAGTGTGACCACACACCCAACACCCTGTACTCAACTCACATCCATCCCTGCACCGAGATCTTCCACATGCACTCAAGAGTGTGACCACACACCCAACACCCTGTACTCAACTCACATCCATCCCTGCACCGAGATCTTCCACATGCACTCAAGAGTGTGACCACACACCCAACACCCTGTACTCAACTCACATCCATCCCTGCACCGAGATCTTCCACATGCACTCAAGAGTGTGACCACACACCCAACACCCTGTACTCAACTCACATCCATCCCTGCACCGAGATCTTCCACATGCACTCAAGAGTGTGACCACACACCCAACACCCTGTACTCAACTCACATCCATCCCTGCACCGAGATCTTCCACATGCACTCAAGAGTGTGACCACACACCCAACACCCTGTACTCAACTCACATCCATCCCTGCACCGAGATCTTCCACATGCACTCAAGAGTGTGACCACACACCCAACACCCTGTACTCAACTCACATCCATCCCTGCACCGAGATCTTCCACATGCACTCAAGAGTGTGACCACACACCCAACACCCTGTACTCAACTCACATCCATCCCTGCACCGAGATCTTCCACATGCACTCAAGAGTGTGACCACACACCCAACACCCTGTACTCAACTCACATCCATCCCTGCACCGAGATCTTCCACATGCACTCAAGAGTGTGACCACACACCCAACACCCTGTACTCAACTCACATCCATCCCTGCACCGAGATCTTCCACATGCACTCAAGAGTGTGACCACACACCCAACACCCTGTACTCAACTCACATCCATCCCTGCACCGAGATCTTCCACATGCACTCAAGAGTGTGACCACACACCCAACACCCTGTACTCAACTCACATCCATCCCTGCACCGAGATCTTCCACATGCACTCAAGAGTGTGACCACACACCCAACACCCTGTACTCAACTCACATCCATCCCTGCACCGAGATCTTCCACATGCACTCAAGAGTGTGACCACACACCCAACACCCTGTACTCAACTCACATCCATCCCTGCACCGAGATCTTCCACATGCACTCAAGAGTGTGACCACACACCCAACACCCTGTACTCAACTCACATCCATCCCTGCACCGAGATCTTCCACATGCACTCAAGAGTGTGACCACACACCCAACACCCTGTACTCAACTCACATCCATCCCTGCACCGAGATCTTCCACATGCACTCAAGAGTGTGACCACACACCCAACACCCTGTACTCAACTCACATCCATCCCTGCACCGAGATCTTCCACATGCACTCAAGAGTGTGACCACACACCCAACACCCTGTACTCAACTCACATCCATCCCTGCACCGAGATCTTCCACATGCACTCAAGAGTGTGACCACACACCCAACACCCTGTACTCAACTCACATCCATCCCTGCACCGAGATCTTCCACATGCACTCAAGAGTGTGACCACACACCCAACACCCTGTACTCAACTCACATCCATCCCTGCACCGAGATCTTCCACATGCACTCAAGAGTGTGACCACACACCCAACACCCTGTACTCAACTCACATCCATCCCTGCACCGAGATCTTCCACATGCACTCAAGAGTGTGACCACACACCCAACACCCTGTACTCAACTCACATCCATCCCTGCACCGAGATCTTCCACATGCACTCAAGAGTGTGACCACACACCCAACACCCTGTACTCAACTCACATCCATCCCTGCACCGAGATCTTCCACATGCACTCAAGAGTGTGACCACACACCCAACACCCTGTACTCAACTCACATCCATCCCTGCACCGAGATCTTCCACATGCACTCAAGAGTGTGACCACACACCCAACACCCTGTACTCAACTCACATCCATCCCTGCACCGAGATCTTCCACATGCACTCAAGAGTGTGACCACACACCCAACACCCTGTACTCAACTCACATCCATCCCTGCACCGAGATCTTCCACATGCACTCAAGAGTGTGACCACACACCCAACACCCTGTACTCACTCACATCCATCCCTGCACCGAGATCTTCCACATGCACTCAAGAGTGTGACCACACACCCAACACCCTGTACTCAACTCACATCCATCCCTGCACCGAGATCTTCCACATGCACTCAAGAGTGTGACCACACACCCAACACCCTGTACTCAACTCACATCCATCCCTGCACCGAGATCTTCCACATGCACTCAAGAGTGTGACCACACACCCAACACCCTGTACTCAACTCACATCCATCCCTGCACCGAGATCTTCCACATGCACTCAAGAGTGTGACCACACACCCAACACCCTGTACTCAACTCACATCCATCCCTGCACCGAGATCTTCCACATGCACTCAAGAGTGTGACCACACACCCAACACCCTGTACTCAACTCACATCCATCCCTGCACCGAGATCTTCCACATGCACTCAAGAGTGTGACCACACACCCAACACCCTGTACTCAACTCACATCCATCCCTGCACCGAGATCTTCCACATGCACTCAAGAGTGTGACCACACACCCAACACCCTGTACTCAACTCACATCCATCCCTGCACCGAGATCTTCCACATGCACTCAAGAGTGTGACCACACACCCAACACCCTGTACTCAACTCACATCCATCCCTGCAACCGAGATCTTCCACATGCACTCAAGAGTGTGACCACACACCCAACACCCTGTACTCAACTCACATCCATCCCTGCACCGAGATCTTCCACATGCACTCAAGAGTGTGACCACACACCCAACACCCTGTACTCAACTCACATCCATCCCTGCACCGAGATCTTCCACATGCACTCAAGAGTGTGACCACACACCCAACACCCTGTACTCAACTCACATCCATCCCTGCACCGAGATCTTCCACATGCACTCAAGAGTGTGACCACACACCCAACACCCTGTACTCAACTCACATCCATCCCTGCACCGAGATCTTCCACATGCACTCAAGAGTGTGACCACACACCCAACACCCTGTACTCAACTCACATCCATCCCTGCACCGAGATCTTCCACATGCACTCAAGAGTGTGACCACACACCCAACACCCTGTACTCAACTCACATCCATCCCTGCACCGAGATCTTCCACATGCACTCAAGAGTGTGACCACACACCCAACACCCTGTACTCAACTCACATCCATCCCTGCACCGAGATCTTCCACATGCACTCAAGAGTGTGACCACACACCCAACACCCTGTACTCAACTCACATCCATCCCTGCACCGAGATCTTCCACATGCACTCAAGAGTGTGACCACACACCCAACACCCTGTACTCAACTCACATCCATCCCTGCACCGAGATCTTCCACATGCACTCAAGAGTGTGACCACACACCCAACACCCTGTACTCAACTCACATCCATCCCTGCACCGAGATCTTCCACATGCACTCAAGAGTGTGACCACACACCCAACACCCTGTACTCAACTCACATCCATCCCTGCACCGAGATCTTCCACATGCACTCAAGAGTGTGACCACACACCCAACACCTGTACTCAACTCACATCCATCCCTGCACCGAGATCTTCCACATGCACTCAAGAGTGTGACCACACACCCAACACCCTGTACTCAACTCACATCCATCCCTGCACCGAGATCTTCCACATGCACTCAAGAGTGTGACCACACACCCAACACCCTGTACTCAACTCACATCCATCCCTGCACCGAGATCTTCCACATGCACTCAAGAGTGTGACCACACACCCAACACCCTGTACTCAACTCACATCCATCCCTGCACCGAGATCTTCCACATGCACTCAAGAGTGTGACCACACACCCAACACCCTGTACTCAACTCACATCCATCCCTGCACCGAGATCTTCCACATGCACTCAAGAGTGTGACCACACACCCAACACCCTGTACTCAAACTCACATCCATCCCTGCACCGAGATCTTCCACATGCACTCAAGAGTGTGACCACACACCCAACACCCTGTACTCAACTCACATCCATCCCTGCACCGAGATCTTCCACATGCACTCAAGAGTGTGACCACACACCCAACACCCTGTACTCAACTCACATCCATCCCTGCACCGAGATCTTCCACATGCACTCAAGAGTGTGACCACACACCCAACACCCTGTACTCAACTCACATCCATCCCTGCACCGAGATCTTCCACATGCACTCAAGAGTGTGACCACACACCCAACACCCTGTACTCAACTCACATCCATCCCTGCACCGAGATCTTCCACATGCACTCAAGAGTGTGACCACACACCCAACACCCTGTACTCAACTCACATCCATCCCTGCACCGAGATCTTCCACATGCACTCAAGAGTGTGACCACACACCCAACACCCTGTACTCAACTCACATCCATCCCTGCACCGAGATCTTCCACATGCACTCAAGAGTGTGACCACACACCCAACACCCTGTACTCAACTCACATCCATCCCTGCACCGAGATCTTCCACATGCACTCAAGAGTGTGACCACACACCCAACACCCTGTACTCAACTCACATCCATCCCTGCACCGAGATCTTCCACATGCACTCAAGAGTGTGACCACACACCCAACACCCTGTACTCAACTCACATCCATCCCTGCACCGAGATCTTCCACATGCACTCAAGAGTGTGACCACACACCCAACACCCTGTACTCAACTCACATCCATCCCTGCACCGAGATCTTCCACATGCACTCAAGAGTGTGACCACACACCCAACACCCTGTACTCAACTCACATCCATCCCTGCACCGAGATCTTCCACATGCACTCAAGAGTGTGACCACACACCCAACACCCTGTACTCAACTCACATCCATCCCTGCACCGAGATCTTCCACATGCACTCAAGAGTGTGACCACACACCCAACACCCTGTACTCAACTCACATCCATCCCTGCACCGAGATCTTCCACATGCACTCAAGAGTGTGACCACACACCCAACACCCTGTACTCAACTCACATCCATCCCTGCACCGAGATCTTCCACATGCACTCAAGAGTGTGACCACACACCCAACACCCTGTACTCAACTCACATCCATCCCTGCACCGAGATCTTCCACATGCACTCAAGAGTGTGACCACACACCCAACACCCTGTACTCAACTCACATCCATCCCTGCACCGAGATCTTCCACATGCACTCAAGAGTGTGACCACACACCCAACACCCTGTACTCAACTCACATCCATCCCTGCACCGAGATCTTCCACATGCACTCAAGAGTGTGACCACACACCCAACACCCTGTACTCAACTCACATCCATCCCTGCACCGAGATCTTCCACATGCACTCAAGAGTGTGACCACACACCCAACACCCTGTACTCAACTCACATCCATCCCTGCACCGAGATCTTCCACATGCACTCAAGAGTGTGACCACACACCCAACACCCTGTACTCAACTCACATCCATCCCTGCACCGAGATCTTCCACATGCACTCAAGAGTGTGACCACACACCCAACACCCTGTACTCAACTCACATCCATCCCTGCACCGAGATCTTCCACATGCACTCAAGAGTGTGACCACACACCCAACACCCTGTACTCAACTCACATCCATCCCTGCACCGAGATCTTCCACATGCACTCAAGAGTGTGACCACACACCCAACACCCTGTACTCAACTCACATCCATCCCTGCACCGAGATCTTCCACATGCACTCAAGAGTGTGACCACACACCCAACACCCTGTACTCAACTCACATCCATCCCTGCACCGAGATCTTCCACATGCACTCAAGAGTGTGACCACACACCCAACACCCTGTACTCAACTCACATCCATCCCTGCACCGAGATCTTCCACATGCACTCAAGAGTGTGACCACACACCCAACACCCTGTACTCAACTCACATCCATCCCTGCACCGAGATCTTCCACATGCACTCAAGAGTGTGACCACACACCCAACACCCTGTACTCAACTCACATCCATCCCTGCACCGAGATCTTCCACATGCACTCAAGAGTGTGACCACACACCCAACACCCTGTACTCAACTCACATCCATCCCTGCACCGAGATCTTCCACATGCACTCAAGAGTGTGACCACACACCCAACACCCTGTACTCAACTCACATCCATCCCTGCACCGAGATCTTCCACATGCACTCAAGAGTGTGACCACACACCCAACACCCTGTACTCAACTCACATCCATCCCTGCACCGAGATCTTCCACATGCACTCAAGAGTGTGACCACACACCCAACACCCTGTACTCAACTCACATCCATCCCTGCACCGAGATCTTCCACATGCACTCAAGAGTGTGACCACACACCCAACACCCTGTACTCAACTCACATCCATCCCTGCACCGAGATCTTCCACATGCACTCAAGAGTGTGACCACACACCCAACACCCTGTACTCAACTCACATCCATCCCTGCACCGAGATCTTCCACATGCACTCAAGAGTGTGACCACACACCCAACACCCTGTACTCAACTCACATCCATCCCTGCACCGAGATCTTCCACATGCACTCAAGAGTGTGACCACACACCCAACACCCTGTACTCAACTCACATCCATCCCTGCACCGAGATCTTCCACATGCACTCAAGAGTGTGACCACACACCCAACACCCTGTACTCAACTCACATCCATCCCTGCACCGAGATCTTCCACATGCACTCAAGAGTGTGACCACACACCCAACACCCTGTACTCAACTCACATCCATCCCTGCACCGAGATCTTCCACATGCACTCAAGAGTGTGACCACACACCCAACACCCTGTACTCAACTCACATCCATCCCTGCACCGAGATCTTCCACATGCACTCAAGAGTGTGACCACACACCCAACACCCTGTACTCAACTCACATCCATCCCTGCACCGAGATCTTCCACATGCACTCAAGAGTGTGACCACACACCCAACACCCTGTACTCAACTCACATCCATCCCTGCACCGAGATCTTCCACATGCACTCAAGAGTGTGACCACACACCCAACACCCTGTACTCAACTCACATCCATCCCTGCACCGAGATCTTCCACATGCACTCAAGAGTGTGACCACACACCCAACACCCTGTACTCAACTCACATCCATCCCTGCACCGAGATCTTCCACATGCACTCAAGAGTGTGACCACACACCCAACACCCTGTACTCAACTCACATCCATCCCTGCACCGAGATCTTCCACATGCACTCAAGAGTGTGACCACACACCCAACACCCTGTACTCAACTCACATCCATCCCTGCACCGAGATCTTCCACATGCACTCAAGAGTGTGACCACACACCCAACACCCTGTACTCAACTCACATCCATCCCTGCACCGAGATCTTCCACATGCACTCAAGAGTGTGACCACACACCCAACACCCTGTACTCAACTCACATCCATCCCTGCACCGAGATCTTCCACATGCACTCAAGAGTGTGACCACACACCCAACACCCTGTACTCAACTCACATCCATCCCTGCACCGAGATCTTCCACATGCACTCAAGAGTGTGACCACACACCCAACACCCTGTACTCAACTCACATCCATCCCTGCACCGAGATCTTCCACATGCACTCAAGAGTGTGACCACACACCCAACACCCTGTACTCAACTCACATCCATCCCTGCACCGAGATCTTCCACATGCACTCAAGAGTGTGACCACACACCCAACACCCTGTACTCAACTCACATCCATCCCTGCACCGAGATCTTCCACATGCACTCAAGAGTGTGACCACACACCCAACACCCTGTACTCAACTCACATCCATCCCTGCACCGAGATCTTCCACATGCACTCAAGAGTGTGACCACACACCCAACACCCTGTACTCAACTCACATCCATCCCTGCACCGAGATCTTCCACATGCACTCAAGAGTGTGACCACACACCCAACACCCTGTACTCAACTCACATCCATCCCTGCACCGAGATCTTCCACATGCACTCAAGAGTGTGACCACACACCCAACACCCTGTACTCAACTCACATCCATCCCTGCACCGAGATCTTCCACATGCACTCAAGAGTGTGACCACACACCCAACACCCTGTACTCAACTCACATCCATCCCTGCACCGAGATCTTCCACATGCACTCAAGAGTGTGACCACACACCCAACACCCTGTACTCAACTCACATCCATCCCTGCACCGAGATCTTCCACATGCACTCAAGAGTGTGACCACACACCCAACACCCTGTACTCAACTCACATCCATCCCTGCACCGAGATCTTCCACATGCACTCAAGAGTGTGACCACACACCCAACACCCTGTACTCAACTCACATCCATCCCTGCACCGAGATCTTCCACATGCACTCAAGAGTGTGACCACACACCCAACACCCTGTACTCACTCACATCCATCCCTGCACCGAGATCTTCCACATGCACTCAAGAGTGTGACCACACACCCAACACCCTGTACTCAACTCACATCCATCCCTGCACCGAGATCTTCCACATGCACTCAAGAGTGTGACCACACACCCAACACCCTGTACTCAACTCACATCCATCCCTGCACCGAGATCTTCCACATGCACTCAAGAGTGTGACCACACACCCAACACCCTGTACTCAACTCACATCCATCCCTGCACCGAGATCTTCCACATGCACTCAAGAGTGTGACCACACACCCAACACCCTGTACTCAACTCACATCCATCCCTGCACCGAGATCTTCCACATGCACTCAAGAGTGTGACCACACACCCAACACCCTGTACTCAACTCACATCCATCCCTGCACCGAGATCTTCCACATGCACTCAAGAGTGTGACCACACACCCAACACCCTGTACTCAACTCACATCCATCCCTGCACCGAGATCTTCCACATGCACTCAAGAGTGTGACCACACACCCAACACCCTGTACTCAACTCACATCCATCCCTGCACCGAGATCTTCCACATGCACTCAAGAGTGTGACCACACACCCAACACCCTGTACTCAACTCACATCCATCCCTGCACCGAGATCTTCCACATGCACTCAAGAGTGTGACCACACACCCAACACCCTGTACTCAACTCACATCCATCCCTGCACCGAGATCTTCCACATGCACTCAAGAGTGTGACCACACACCCAACACCCTGTACTCAACTCACATCCATCCCTGCACCGAGATCTTCCACATGCACTCAAGAGTGTGACCACACACCCAACACCCTGTACTCAACTCACATCCATCCCTGCACCGAGATCTTCCACATGCACTCAAGAGTGTGACCACACACCCAACACCCTGTACTCAACTCACATCCATCCCTGCACCGAGATCTTCCACATGCACTCAAGAGTGTGACCACACACCCAACACCCTGTACTCAACTCACATCCATCCCTGCACCGAGATCTTCCACATGCACTCAAGAGTGTGACCACACACCCAACACCCTGTACTCAACTCACATCCATCCCTGCACCGAGATCTTCCACATGCACTCAAGAGTGTGACCACACACCCAACACCCTGTACTCAACTCACATCCATCCCTGCACCGAGATCTTCCACATGCACTCAAGAGTGTGACCACACACCCAACACCCTGTACTCAACTCACATCCATCCCTGCACCGAGATCTTCCACATGCACTCAAGAGTGTGACCACACACCCAACACCCTGTACTCAACTCACATCCATCCCTGCACCGAGATCTTCCACATGCACTCAAGAGTGTGACCACACACCCAACACCCTGTACTCAACTCACATCCATCCCTGCACCGAGATCTTCCACATGCACTCAAGAGTGTGACCACACACCCAACACCCTGTACTCAACTCACATCCATCCCTGCACCGAGATCTTCCACATGCACTCAAGAGTGTGACCACACACCCAACACCCTGTACTCAACTCACATCCATCCCTGCACCGAGATCTTCCACATGCACTCAAGAGTGTGACCACACACCCAACACCCTGTACTCAACTCACATCCATCCCTGCACCGAGATCTTCCACATGCACTCAAGAGTGTGACCACACACCCAACACCCTGTACTCAACTCACATCCATCCCTGCACCGAGATCTTCCACATGCACTCAAGAGTGTGACCACACACCCAACACCCTGTACTCAACTCACATCCATCCCTGCACCGAGATCTTCCACATGCACTCAAGAGTGTGACCACACACCCAACACCCTGTACTCAACTCACATCCATCCCTGCACCGAGATCTTCCACATGCACTCAAGAGTGTGACCACACACCCAACACCCTGTACTCAACTCACATCCATCCCTGCACCGAGATCTTCCACATGCACTCAAGAGTGTGACCACACACCCAACACCCTGTACTCAACTCACATCCATCCCTGCACCGAGATCTTCCACATGCACTCAAGAGTGTGACCACACACCCAACACCCTGTACTCAACTCACATCCATCCCTGCACCGAGATCTTCCACATGCACTCAAGAGTGTGACCACACACCCAACACCCTGTACTCAACTCACATCCATCCCTGCACCGAGATCTTCCACATGCACTCAAGAGTGTGACCACACACCCAACACCCTGTACTCAACTCACATCCATCCCTGCACCGAGATCTTCCACATGCACTCAAGAGTGTGACCACACACCCAACACCCTGTACTCAACTCACATCCATCCCTGCACCGAGATCTTCCACATGCACTCAAGAGTGTGACCACACACCCAACACCCTGTACTCAACTCACATCCATCCCTGCACCGAGATCTTCCACATGCACTCAAGAGTGTGACCACACACCCAACACCCTGTACTCAACTCACATCCATCCCTGCACCGAGATCTTCCACATGCACTCAAGAGTGTGACCACACACCCAACACCCTGTACTCAACTCACATCCATCCCTGCACCGAGATCTTCCACATGCACTCAAGAGTGTGACCACACACCCAACACCCTGTACTCAACTCACATCCATCCCTGCACCGAGATCTTCCACATGCACTCAAGAGTGTGACCACACACCCAACACCCTGTACTCAACTCACATCCATCCCTGCACCGAGATCTTCCACATGCACTCAAGAGTGTGACCACACACCCAACACCCTGTACTCAACTCACATCCATCCCTGCACCGAGATCTTCCACATGCACTCAAGAGTGTGACCACACACCCAACACCCTGTACTCAACTCACATCCATCCCTGCACCGAGATCTTCCACATGCACTCAAGAGTGTGACCACACACCCAACACCCTGTACTCAACTCACATCCATCCCTGCACCGAGATCTTCCACATGCACTCAAGAGTGTGACCACACACCCAACACCCTGTACTCAACTCACATCCATCCCTGCACCGAGATCTTCCACATGCACTCAAGAGTGTGACCACACACCCAACACCCTGTACTCAACTCACATCCATCCCTGCACCGAGATCTTCCACATGCACTCAAGAGTGTGACCACACACCCAACACCCTGTACTCAACTCACATCCATCCCTGCACCGAGATCTTCCACATGCACTCAAGAGTGTGACCACACACCCAACACCCTGTACTCAACTCACATCCATCCCTGCACCGAGATCTTCCACATGCACTCAAGAGTGTGACCACACACCCAACACCCTGTACTCGACTCACATCCATCCCTGCACCGAGATCTTCCACATGCACTCAAGAGTGTGACCACACACCCAACACCCTGTACTCAACTCACATCCATCCCTGCACCGAGATCTTCCACATGCACTCAAGAGTGTGACCACACACCCAACACCCTGTACTCAACTCACATCCATCCCTGCACCGAGATCTTCCACATGCACTCAAGAGTGTGACCACACACCCAACACCCTGTACTCAACTCACATCCATCCCTGCACCGAGATCTTCCACATGCACTCAAGAGTGTGACCACACACCCAACACCCTGTACTCAACTCACATCCATCCCTGCACCGAGATCTTCCACATGCACTCAAGAGTGTGACCACACACCCAACACCCTGTACTCAACTCACATCCATCCCTGCACCGAGATCTTCCACATGCACTCAAGAGTGTGACCACACACCCAACACCCTGTACTCAACTCACATCCATCCCTGCACCGAGATCTTCCACATGCACTCAAGAGTGTGACCACACACCCAACACCCTGTACTCAACTCACATCCATCCCTGCACCGAGATCTTCCACATGCACTCAAGAGTGTGACCACACACCCAACACCCTGTACTCAACTCACATCCATCCCTGCACCGAGATCTTCCACATGCACTCAAGAGTGTGACCACACACCCAACACCCTGTACTCAACTCACATCCATCCCTGCACCGAGATCTTCCACATGCACTCAAGAGTGTGACCACACACCCAACACCCTGTACTCAACTCACATCCATCCCTGCACCGAGATCTTCCACATGCACTCAAGAGTGTGACCACACACCCAACACCCTGTACTCAACTCACATCCATCCCTGCACCGAGATCTTCCACATGCACTCAAGAGTGTGACCACACACCCAACACCCTGTACTCAACTCACATCCATCCCTGCACCGAGATCTTCCACATGCACTCAAGAGTGTGACCACACACCCAACACCCTGTACTCAACTCACATCCATCCCTGCACCGAGATCTTCCACATGCACTCAAGAGTGTGACCACACACCCAACACCCTGTACTCAACTCACATCCATCCCTGCACCGAGATCTTCCACATGCACTCAAGAGTGTGACCACACACCCAACACCCTGTACTCAACTCACATCCATCCCTGCACCGAGATCTTCCACATGCACTCAAGAGTGTGACCACACACCCAACACCCTGTACTCAACTCACATCCATCCCTGCACCGAGATCTTCCACATGCACTCAAGAGTGTGACCACACACCCAACACCCTGTACTCAACTCACATCCATCCCTGCACCGAGATCTTCCACATGCACTCAAGAGTGTGACCACACACCCAACACCCTGTACTCAACTCACATCCATCCCTGCACCGAGATCTTCCACATGCACTCAAGAGTGTGACCACACACCCAACACCCTGTACTCAACTCACATCCATCCCTGCACCGAGATCTTCCACATGCACTCAAGAGTGTGACCACACACCCAACACCCTGTACTCAACTCACATCCATCCCTGCACCGAGATCTTCCACATGCACTCAAGAGTGTGACCACACACCCAACACCCTGTACTCAACTCACATCCATCCCTGCACCGAGATCTTCCACATGCACTCAAGAGTGTGACCACACACCCAACACCCTGTACTCAACTCACATCCATCCCTGCACCGAGATCTTCCACATGCACTCAAGAGTGTGACCACACACCCAACACCCTGTACTCAACTCACATCCATCCCTGCACCGAGATCTTCCACATGCACTCAAGAGTGTGACCACACACCCAACACCCTGTACTCAACTCACATCCATCCCTGCACCGAGATCTTCCACATGCACTCAAGAGTGTGACCACACACCCAACACCCTGTACTCAACTCACATCCATCCCTGCACCGAGATCTTCCACATGCACTCAAGAGTGTGACCACACACCCAACACCCTGTACTCAACTCACATCCATCCCTGCACCGAGATCTTCCACATGCACTCAAGAGTGTGACCACACACCCAACACCCTGTACTCAACTCACATCCATCCCTGCACCGAGATCTTCCACATGCACTCAAGAGTGTGACCACACACCCAACACCCTGTACTCAACTCACATCCATCCCTGCACCGAGATCTTCCACATGCACTCAAGAGTGTGACCACACACCCAACACCCTGTACTCAACTCACATCCATCCCTGCACCGAGATCTTCCACATGCACTCAAGAGTGTGACCACACACCCAACACCCTGTACTCAACTCACATCCATCCCTGCACCGAGATCTTCCACATGCACTCAAGAGTGTGACCACACACCCAACACCCTGTACTCAACTCACATCCATCCCTGCACCGAGATCTTCCACATGCACTCAAGAGTGTGACCACACACCCAACACCCTGTACTCAACTCACATCCATCCCTGCACCGAGATCTTCCACATGCACTCAAGAGTGTGACCACACACCCAACACCCTGTACTCAACTCACATCCATCCCTGCACCGAGATCTTCCACATGCACTCAAGAGTGTGACCACACACCCAACACCCTGTACTCAACTCACATCCATCCCTGCACCGAGATCTTCCACATGCACTCAAGAGTGTGACCACACACCCAACACCCTGTACTCAACTCACATCCATCCCTGCACCGAGATCTTCCACATGCACTCAAGAGTGTGACCACACACCCAACACCCTGTACTCAACTCACATCCATCCCTGCACCGAGATCTTCCACATGCACTCAAGAGTGTGACCACACACCCAACACCCTGTACTCAACTCACATCCATCCCTGCACCGAGATCTTCCACATGCACTCAAGAGTGTGACCACACACCCAACACCCTGTACTCAACTCACATCCATCCCTGCACCGAGATCTTCCACATGCACTCAAGAGTGTGACCACACACCCAACACCCTGTACTCAACTCACATCCATCCCTGCACCGAGATCTTCCACATGCACTCAAGAGTGTGACCACACACCCAACACCCTGTACTCAACTCACATCCATCCCTGCACCGAGATCTTCCACATGCACTCAAGAGTGTGACCACACACCCAACACCCTGTACTCAACTCACATCCATCCCTGCACCGAGATCTTCCACATGCACTCAAGAGTGTGACCACACACCCAACACCCTGTACTCAACTCACATCCATCCCTGCACCGAGATCTTCCACATGCACTCAAGAGTGTGACCACACACCCAACACCCTGTACTCAACTCACATCCATCCCTGCACCGAGATCTTCCACATGCACTCAAGAGTGTGACCACACACCCAACACCCTGTACTCAACTCACATCCATCCCTGCACCGAGATCTTCCACATGCACTCAAGAGTGTGACCACACACCCAACACCCTGTACTCAACTCACATCCATCCCTGCACCGAGATCTTCCACATGCACTCAAGAGTGTGACCACACACCCAACACCCTGTACTCAACTCACATCCATCCCTGCACCGAGATCTTCCACATGCACTCAAGAGTGTGACCACACACCCAACACCCTGTACTCAACTCACATCCATCCCTGCACCGAGATCTTCCACATGCACTCAAGAGTGTGACCACACACCCAACACCCTGTACTCAACTCACATCCATCCCTGCACCGAGATCTTCCACATGCACTCAAGAGTGTGACCACACACCCAACACCCTGTACTCAACTCACATCCATCCCTGCACCGAGATCTTCCACATGCACTCAAGAGTGTGACCACACACCCAACACCCTGTACTCAACTCACATCCATCCCTGCACCGAGATCTTCCACATGCACTCAAGAGTGTGACCACACACCCAACACCCTGTACTCAACTCACATCCATCCCTGCACCGAGATCTTCCACATGCACTCAAGAGTGTGACCACACACCCAACACCCTGTACTCAACTCACATCCATCCCTGCACCGAGATCTTCCACATGCACTCAAGAGTGTGACCACACACCCAACACCCTGTACTCAACTCACATCCATCCCTGCACCGAGATCTTCCACATGCACTCAAGAGTGTGACCACACACCCAACACCCTGTACTCAACTCACATCCATCCCTGCACCGAGATCTTCCACATGCACTCAAGAGTGTGACCACACACCCAACACCCTGTACTCAACTCACATCCATCCCTGCACCGAGATCTTCCACATGCACTCAAGAGTGTGACCACACACCCAACACCCTGTACTCAACTCACATCCATCCCTGCACCGAGATCTTCCACATGCACTCAAGAGTGTGACCACACACCCAACACCCTGTACTCAACTCACATCCATCCCTGCACCGAGATCTTCCACATGCACTCAAGAGTGTGACCACACACCCAACACCCTGTACTCAACTCACATCCATCCCTGCACCGAGATCTTCCACATGCACTCAAGAGTGTGACCACACACCCAACACCCTGTACTCAACTCACATCCATCCCTGCACCGAGATCTTCCACATGCACTCAAGAGTGTGACCACACACCCAACACCCTGTACTCAACTCACATCCATCCCTGCACCGAGATCTTCCACATGCACTCAAGAGTGTGACCACACACCCAACACCCTGTACTCAACTCACATCCATCCCTGCACCGAGATCTTCCACATGCACTCAAGAGTGTGACCACACACCCAACACCCTGTACTCGACTCACATCCATCCCTGCACCGAGATCTTCCACATGCACTCAAGAGTGTGACCACACACCCAACACCCTGTACTCGACTCACATCCATCCCTGCACCGAGATCTTCCACATGCACTCAAGAGTGTGACCACACACCCAACACCCTGTACTCAACTCACATCCATCCCTGCACCGAGATCTTCCACATGCACTCAAGAGTGTGACCACACACCCAACACCCTGTACTCAACTCACATCCATCCCTGCACCGAGATCTTCCACATGCACTCAAGAGTGTGACCACACACCCAACACCCTGTACTCAACTCACATCCATCCCTGCACCGAGATCTTCCACATGCACTCAAGAGTGTGACCACACACCCAACACCCTGTACTCAACTCACATCCATCCCTGCACCGAGATCTTCCACATGCACTCAAGAGTGTGACCACACACCCAACACCCTGTACTCAACTCACATCCATCCCTGCACCGAGATCTTCCACATGCACTCAAGAGTGTGACCACACACCCAACACCCTGTACTCAACTCACATCCATCCCTGCACCGAGATCTTCCACATGCACTCAAGAGTGTGACCACACACCCAACACCCTGTACTCAACTCACATCCATCCCTGCACCGAGATCTTCCACATGCACTCAAGAGTGTGACCACACACCCAACACCCTGTACTCAACTCACATCCATCCCTGCACCGAGATCTTCCACATGCACTCAAGAGTGTGACCACACACCCAACACCCTGTACTCAACTCACATCCATCCCTGCACCGAGATCTTCCACATGCACTCAAGAGTGTGACCACACACCCAACACCCTGTACTCAACTCACATCCATCCCTGCACCGAGATCTTCCACATGCACTCAAGAGTGTGACCACACACCCAACACCCTGTACTCAACTCACATCCATCCCTGCACCGAGATCTTCCACATGCACTCAAGAGTGTGACCACACACCCAACACCCTGTACTCAACTCACATCCATCCCTGCACCGAGATCTTCCACATGCACTCAAGAGTGTGACCACACACCCAACACCCTGTACTCAACTCACATCCATCCCTGCACCGAGATCTTCCACATGCACTCAAGAGTGTGACCACACACCCAACACCCTGTACTCAACTCACATCCATCCCTGCACCGAGATCTTCCACATGCACTCAAGAGTGTGACCACACACCCAACACCCTGTACTCAACTCACATCCATCCCTGCACCGAGATCTTCCACATGCACTCAAGAGTGTGACCACACACCCAACACCCTGTACTCAACTCACATCCATCCCTGCACCGAGATCTTCCACATGCACTCAAGAGTGTGACCACACACCCAACACCCTGTACTCAACTCACATCCATCCCTGCACCGAGATCTTCCACATGCACTCAAGAGTGTGACCACACACCCAACACCCTGTACTCAACTCACATCCATCCCTGCACCGAGATCTTCCACATGCACTCAAGAGTGTGACCACACACCCAACACCCTGTACTCAACTCACATCCATCCCTGCACCGAGATCTTCCACATGCACTCAAGAGTGTGACCACACACCCAACACCCTGTACTCAACTCACATCCATCCCTGCACCGAGATCTTCCACATGCACTCAAGAGTGTGACCACACACCCAACACCCTGTACTCAACTCACATCCATCCCTGCACCGAGATCTTCCACATGCACTCAAGAGTGTGACCACACACCCAACACCCTGTACTCAACTCACATCCATCCCTGCACCGAGATCTTCCACATGCACTCAAGAGTGTGACCACACACCCAACACCCTGTACTCAACTCACATCCATCCCTGCACCGAGATCTTCCACATGCACTCAAGAGTGTGACCACACACCCAACACCCTGTACTCAACTCACATCCATCCCTGCACCGAGATCTTCCACATGCACTCAAGAGTGTGACCACACACCCAACACCCTGTACTCAACTCACATCCATCCCTGCACCGAGATCTTCCACATGCACTCAAGAGTGTGACCACACACCCAACACCCTGTACTCAACTCACATCCATCCCTGCACCGAGATCTTCCACATGCACTCAAGAGTGTGACCACACACCCAACACCCTGTACTCAACTCACATCCATCCCTGCACCGAGATCTTCCACATGCACTCAAGAGTGTGACCACACACCCAACACCCTGTACTCAACTCACATCCATCCCTGCACCGAGATCTTCCACATGCACTCAAGAGTGTGACCACACACCCAACACCCTGTACTCAACTCACATCCATCCCTGCACCGAGATCTTCCACATGCACTCAAGAGTGTGACCACACACCCAACACCCTGTACTCAACTCACATCCATCCCTGCACCGAGATCTTCCACATGCACTCAAGAGTGTGACCACACACCCAACACCCTGTACTCAACTCACATCCATCCCTGCACCGAGATCTTCCACATGCACTCAAGAGTGTGACCACACACCCAACACCCTGTACTCAACTCACATCCATCCCTGCACCGAGATCTTCCACATGCACTCAAGAGTGTGACCACACACCCAACACCCTGTACTCAACTCACATCCATCCCTGCACCGAGATCTTCCACATGCACTCAAGAGTGTGACCACACACCCAACACCCTGTACTCGACTCACATCCATCCCTGCACCGAGATCTTCCACATGCACTCAAGAGTGTGACCACACACCCAACACCCTGTACTCAACTCACATCCATCCCTGCACCGAGATCTTCCACATGCACTCAAGAGTGTGACCACACACCCAACACCCTGTACTCAACTCACATCCATCCCTGCACCGAGATCTTCCACATGCACTCAAGAGTGTGACCACACACCCAACACCCTGTACTCAACTCACATCCATCCCTGCACCGAGATCTTCCACATGCACTCAAGAGTGTGACCACACACCCAACACCCTGTACTCAACTCACATCCATCCCTGCACCGAGATCTTCCACATGCACTCAAGAGTGTGACCACACACCCAACACCCTGTACTCAACTCACATCCATCCCTGCACCGAGATCTTCCACATGCACTCAAGAGTGTGACCACACACCCAACACCCTGTACTCAACTCACATCCATCCCTGCACCGAGATCTTCCACATGCACTCAAGAGTGTGACCACACACCCAACACCCTGTACTCAACTCACATCCATCCCTGCACCGAGATCTTCCACATGCACTCAAGAGTGTGACCACACACCCAACACCCTGTACTCAACTCACATCCATCCCTGCACCGAGATCTTCCACATGCACTCAAGAGTGTGACCACACACCCAACACCCTGTACTCAACTCACATCCATCCCTGCACCGAGATCTTCCACATGCACTCAAGAGTGTGACCACACACCCAACACCCTGTACTCAACTCACATCCATCCCTGCACCGAGATCTTCCACATGCACTCAAGAGTGTGACCACACACCCAACACCCTGTACTCAACTCACATCCATCCCTGCACCGAGATCTTCCACATGCACTCAAGAGTGTGACCACACACCCAACACCCTGTACTCAACTCACATCCATCCCTGCACCGAGATCTTCCACATGCACTCAAGAGTGTGACCACACACCCAACACCCTGTACTCAACTCACATCCATCCCTGCACCGAGATCTTCCACATGCACTCAAGAGTGTGACCACACACCCAACACCCTGTACTCAACTCACATCCATCCCTGCACCGAGATCTTCCACATGCACTCAAGAGTGTGACCACACACCCAACACCCTGTACTCAACTCACATCCATCCCTGCACCGAGATCTTCCACATGCACTCAAGAGTGTGACCACACACCCAACACCCTGTACTCAACTCACATCCATCCCTGCACCGAGATCTTCCACATGCACTCAAGAGTGTGACCACACACCCAACACCCTGTACTCAACTCACATCCATCCCTGCACCGAGATCTTCCACATGCACTCAAGAGTGTGACCACACACCCAACACCCTGTACTCAACTCACATCCATCCCTGCACCGAGATCTTCCACATGCACTCAAGAGTGTGACCACACACCCAACACCCTGTACTCAACTCACATCCATCCCTGCACCGAGATCTTCCACATGCACTCAAGAGTGTGACCACACACCCAACACCCTGTACTCAACTCACATCCATCCCTGCACCGAGATCTTCCACATGCACTCAAGAGTGTGACCACACACCCAACACCCTGTACTCAACTCACATCCATCCCTGCACCGAGATCTTCCACATGCACTCAAGAGTGTGACCACACACCCAACACCCTGTACTCAACTCACATCCATCCCTGCACCGAGATCTTCCACATGCACTCAAGAGTGTGACCACACACCCAACACCCTGTACTCAACTCACATCCATCCCTGCACCGAGATCTTCCACATGCACTCAAGAGTGTGACCACACACCCAACACCCTGTACTCAACTCACATCCATCCCTGCACCGAGATCTTCCACATGCACTCAAGAGTGTGACCACACACCCAACACCCTGTACTCAACTCACATCCATCCCTGCACCGAGATCTTCCACATGCACTCAAGAGTGTGACCACACACCCAACACCCTGTACTCAACTCACATCCATCCCTGCACCGAGATCTTCCACATGCACTCAAGAGTGTGACCACACACCCAACACCCTGTACTCAACTCACATCCATCCCTGCACCGAGATCTTCCACATGCACTCAAGAGTGTGACCACACACCCAACACCCTGTACTCAACTCACATCCATCCCTGCACCGAGATCTTCCACATGCACTCAAGAGTGTGACCACACACCCAACACCCTGTACTCAACTCACATCCATCCCTGCACCGAGATCTTCCACATGCACTCAAGAGTGTGACCACACACCCAACACCCTGTACTCAACTCACATCCATCCCTGCACCGAGATCTTCCACATGCACTCAAGAGTGTGACCACACACCCAACACCCTGTACTCAACTCACATCCATCCCTGCACCGAGATCTTCCACATGCACTCAAGAGTGTGACCACACACCCAACACCCTGTACTCAACTCACATCCATCCCTGCACCGAGATCTTCCACATGCACTCAAGAGTGTGACCACACACCCAACACCCTGTACTCAACTCACATCCATCCCTGCACCGAGATCTTCCACATGCACTCAAGAGTGTGACCACACACCCAACACCCTGTACTCAACTCACATCCATCCCTGCACCGAGATCTTCCACATGCACTCAAGAGCTGTGACCACACACCCAACACCCTGTACTCAACTCACATCCATCCCTGCACCGAGATCTTCCACATGCACTCAAGAGCGTGACCACACACCCAACACCCTGTACTCAACTCACATCCATCCCTGCACCGAGATCTTCCACATGCACTCAAGAGTGTGACCACACACCCAACACCCTGTACTCAACTCACATCCATCCCTGCACCGAGATCTTCCACATGCACTCAAGAGTGTGACCACACACCCAACACCCTGTACTCAACTCACATCCATCCCTGCACCGAGATCTTCCACATGCACTCAAGAGCGTGACCACACACCCAACACCCTGTACTCAACTCACATCCATCCCTGCACCGAGATCTTCCACATGCACTCAAGAGCGTGACCACACACCCAACACCCTGTACTCAACTCACATCCATCCCTGCACCGAGATCTTCCACATGCACTCAAGAGTGTGACCACACACCCAACACCCTGTACTCAACTCACATCCATCCCTGCACCGAGATCTTCCACATGCACTCAAGAGTGTGACCACACACCCAACACCCTGTACTCAACTCACATCCATCCCTGCACCGAGATCTTCCACATGCACTCAAGAGCTGTGACCACACACCCAACACCCTGTACTCAACTCACATCCATCCCTGCACCGAGATCTTCCACATGCACTCAAGAGTGTGACCACACACCCAACACCCTGTACTCAACTCACATCCATCCCTGCACCGAGATCTTCCACATGCACTCAAGAGTGTGACCACACACCCAACACCCTGTACTCAACTCACATCCATCCCTGCACCGAGATCTTCCACATGCACTCAAGAGTGTGACCACACACCCAACACCCTGTACTCAACTCACATCCATCCCTGCACCGAGATCTTCCACATGCACTCAAGAGTGTGACCACACACCCAACACCCTGTACTCAACTCACATCCATCCCTGCACCGAGATCTTCCACATGCACTCAAGAGTGTGACCACACACCCAACACCCTGTACTCAACTCACATCCATCCCTGCACCGAGATCTTCCACATGCACTCAAGAGTGTGACCACACACCCAACACCCTGTACTCAACTCACATCCATCCCTGCACCGAGATCTTCCACATGCACTCAAGAGCGTGACCACACACCCAACACCCTGTACTCAACTCACATCCATCCCTGCACCGAGATCTTCCACATGCACTCAAGAGCGTGACCACACACCCAACACCCTGTACTCAACTCACATCCATCCCTGCACCGAGATCTTCCACATGCACTCAAGAGTGTGACCACACACCCAACACCCTGTACTCAACTCACATCCATCCCTGCACCGAGATCTTCCACATGCACTCAAGAGTGTGACCACACACCCAACACCCTGTACTCAACTCACATCCATCCCTGCACCGAGATCTTCCACATGCACTCAAGAGCGTGACCACACACCCAACACCCTGTACTCAACTCACATCCATCCCTGCACCGAGATCTTCCACATGCACTCAAGAGCGTGACCACACACCCAACACCCTGTACTCAACTCACATCCATCCCTGCACCGAGATCTTCCACATGCACTCAAGAGTGTGACCACACACCCAACACCCTGTACTCAACTCACATCCATCCCTGCACCGAGATCTTCCACATGCACTCAAGAGTGTGACCACACACCCAACACCCTGTACTCAACTCACATCCATCCCTGCACCGAGATCTTCCACATGCACTCAAGAGTGTGACCACACACCCAACACCCTGTACTCAACTCACATCCATCCCTGCACCGAGATCTTCCACATGCACTCAAGAGTGTGACCACACACCCAACACCCTGTACTCAACTCACATCCATCCCTGCACCGAGATCTTCCACATGCACTCAAGAGTGTGACCACACACCCAACACCCTGTACTCAACTCACATCCATCCCTGCACCGAGATCTTCCACATGCACTCAAGAGTGTGACCACACACCCAACACCCTGTACTCAACTCACATCCATCCCTGCACCGAGATCTTCCACATGCACTCAAGAGTGTGACCACACACCCAACACCCTGTACTCAACTCACATCCATCCCTGCACCGAGATCTTCCACATGCACTCAAGAGTGTGACCACACACCCAACACCCTGTACTCAACTCACATCCATCCCTGCACCGAGATCTTCCACATGCACTCAAGAGTGTGACCACACACCCAACACCCTGTACTCAACTCACATCCATCCCTGCACCGAGATCTTCCACATGCACTCAAGAGTGTGACCACACACCCAACACCCTGTACTCAACTCACATCCATCCCTGCACCGAGATCTTCCACATGCACTCAAGAGTGTGACCACACACCCAACACCCTGTACTCAACTCACATCCATCCCTGCACCGAGATCTTCCACATGCACTCAAGAGTGTGACCACACACCCAACACCCTGTACTCAACTCACATCCATCCCTGCACCGAGATCTTCCACATGCACTCAAGAGTGTGACCACACACCCAACACCCTGTACTCAACTCACATCCATCCCTGCACCGAGATCTTCCACATGCACTCAAGAGTGTGACCACACACCCAACACCCTGTACTCAACTCACATCCATCCCTGCACCGAGATCTTCCACATGCACTCAAGAGTGTGACCACACACCCAACACCCTGTACTCAACTCACATCCATCCCTGCACCGAGATCTTCCACATGCACTCAAGAGTGTGACCACACACCCAACACCCTGTACTCAACTCACATCCATCCCTGCACCGAGATCTTCCACATGCACTCAAGAGCTGTGACCACACACCCAACACCCTGTACTCAACTCACATCCATCCCTGCACCGAGATCTTCCACATGCACTCAAGAGTGTGACCACACACCCAACACCCTGTACTCAACTCACATCCATCCCTGCACCGAGATCTTCCACATGCACTCAAGAGTGTGACCACACACCCAACACCCTGTACTCAACTCACATCCATCCCTGCACCGAGATCTTCCACATGCACTCAAGAGTGTGACCACACACCCAACACCCGTGTACTCAACTCACATCCATCCCTGCACCGAGATCTTCCACATGCACTCAAGAGTGTGACCACACACCCAACACCCTGTACTCAACTCACATCCATCCCTGCACCGAGATCTTCCACATGCACTCAAGAGTGTGACCACACACCCAACACCCTGTACTCAACTCACATCCATCCCTGCACCGAGATCTTCCACATGCACTCAAGAGCGTGACCACACACCCAACACCCTGTACTCAACTCACATCCATCCCTGCACCGAGATCTTCCACATGCACTCAAGAGCGTGACCACACACCCAACACCCTGTACTCAACTCACATCCATCCCTGCACCGAGATCTTCCACATGCACTCAAGAGCGTGACCACACACCCAACACCCTGTACTCAACTCACATCCATCCCTGCACCGAGATCTTCCACATGCACTCAAGAGTGTGACCACACACCCAACACCCTGTACTCAACTCACATCCATCCCTGCACCGAGATCTTCCACATGCACTCAAGAGTGTGACCACACACCCAACACCCTGTACTCAACTCACATCCATCCCTGCACCGAGATCTTCCACATGCACTCAAGAGCGTGACCACACACCCAACACCCTGTACTCAACTCACATCCATCCCTGCACCGAGATCTTCCACATGCACTCAAGAGTGTGACCACACACCCAACACCCTGTACTCAACTCACATCCATCCCTGCACCGAGATCTTCCACATGCACTCAAGAGTGTGACCACACACCCAACACCCTGTACTCAACTCACATCCATCCCTGCACCGAGATCTTCCACATGCACTCAAGAGCGTGACCACACACCCAACACCCTGTACTCAACTCACATCCATCCCTGCACCGAGATCTTCCACATGCACTCAAGAGCGTGACCACACACCCAACACCCTGTACTCAACTCACATCCATCCCTGCACCGAGATCTTCCACATGCACTCAAGAGTGTGACCACACACCCAACACCCTGTACTCAACTCACATCCATCCCTGCACCGAGATCTTCCACATGCACTCAAGAGTGTGACCACACACCCAACACCCTGTACTCAACTCACATCCATCCCTGCACCGAGATCTTCCACATGCACTCAAGAGCGTGACCACACACCCAACACCCTGTACTCAACTCACATCCATCCCTGCACCGAGATCTTCCACATGCACTCAAGAGTGTGACCACACACCCAACACCCTGTACTCAACTCACATCCATCCCTGCACCGAGATCTTCCACATGCACTCAAGAGTGTGACCACACACCCAACACCCTGTACTCAACTCACATCCATCCCTGCACCGAGATCTTCCACATGCACTCAAGAGCGTGACCACACACCCAACACCCTGTACTCAACTCACATCCATCCCTGCACCGAGATCTTCCACATGCACTCAAGAGCGTGACCACACACCCAACACCCTGTACTCAACTCACATCCATCCCTGCACCGAGATCTTCCACATGCACTCAAGAGCGTGACCACACACCCAACACCCTGTACTCAACTCACATCCATCCCTGCACCGAGATCTTCCACATGCACTCAAGAGCGTGACCACACACCCAACACCCTGTACTCAACTCACATCCATCCCTGCACCGAGATCTTCCACATGCACTCAAGAGTGTGACCACACACCCAACACCCTGTACTCAACTCACATCCATCCCTGCACCGAGATCTTCCACATGCACTCAAGAGCGTGACCACACACCCAACACCCTGTACTCAACTCACATCCATCCCTGCACCGAGATCTTCCACATGCACTCAAGAGTGTGACCACACACCCAACACCCTGTACTCAACTCACATCCATCCCTGCACCGAGATCTTCCACATGCACTCAAGAGTGTGACCACACACCCAACACCCTGTACTCAACTCACATCCATCCCTGCACCGAGATCTTCCACATGCACTCAAGAGCGTGACCACACACCCAACACCCTGTACTCAACTCACATCCATCCCTGCACCGAGATCTTCCACATGCACTCAAGAGCGTGACCACACACCCAACACCCTGTACTCAACTCACATCCATCCCTGCACCGAGATCTTCCACATGCACTCAAGAGCGTGACCACACACCCAACACCCTGTACTCAACTCACATCCATCCCTGCACCGAGATCTTCCACATGCACTCAAGAGTGTGACCACACACCCAACACCCTGTACTCAACTCACATCCATCCCTGCACCGAGATCTTCCACATGCACTCAAGAGTGTGACCACACACCCAACACCCTGTACTCAACTCACATCCATCCCTGCACCGAGATCTTCCACATGCACTCAAGAGTGTGACCACACACCCAACACCCTGTACTCAACTCACATCCATCCCTGCACCGAGATCTTCCACATGCACTCAAGAGTGTGACCACACACCCAACACCCTGTACTCAACTCACATCCATCCCTGCACCGAGATCTTCCACATGCACTCAAGAGTGTGACCACACACCCAACACCCTGTACTCAACTCACATCCATCCCTGCACCGAGATCTTCCACATGCACTCAAGAGTGTGACCACACACCCAACACCCTGTACTCAACTCACATCCATCCCTGCACCGAGATCTTCCACATGCACTCAAGAGTGTGACCACACACCCAACACCCTGTACTCAACTCACATCCATCCCTGCACCGAGATCTTCCACATGCACTCAAGAGCGTGACCACACACCCAACACCCTGTACTCAACTCACATCCATCCCTGCACCGAGATCTTCCACATGCACTCAAGAGTGTGACCACACACCCAACACCCTGTACTCAACTCACATCCATCCCTGCACCGAGATCTTCCACATGCACTCAAGAGTGTGACCACACACCCAACACCCTGTACTCAACTCACATCCATCCCTGCACCGAGATCTTCCACATGCACTCAAGAGCGTGACCACACACCCAACACCCTGTACTCAACTCACATCCATCCCTGCACCGAGATCTTCCACATGCACTCAAGAGTGTGACCACACACCCAACACCCTGTACTCAACTCACATCCATCCCTGCACCGAGATCTTCCACATGCACTCAAGAGTGTGACCACACACCCAACACCCTGTACTCAACTCACATCCATCCCTGCACCGAGATCTTCCACATGCACTCAAGAGTGTGACCACACACCCAACACCCTGTACTCAACTCACATCCATCCCTGCACCGAGATCTTCCACATGCACTCAAGAGTGTGACCACACACCCAACACCCTGTACTCAACTCACATCCATCCCTGCACCGAGATCTTCCACATGCACTCAAGAGTGTGACCACACACCCAACACCCTGTACTCAACTCACATCCATCCCTGCACCGAGATCTTCCACATGCACTCAAGAGTGTGACCACACACCCAACACCCTGTACTCAACTCACATCCATCCCTGCACCGAGATCTTCCACATGCACTCAAGAGTGTGACCACACACCCAACACCCTGTACTCAACTCACATCCATCCCTGCACCGAGATCTTCCACATGCACTCAAGAGTGTGACCACACACCCAACACCCTGTACTCAACTCACATCCATCCCTGCACCGAGATCTTCCACATGCACTCAAGAGTGTGACCACACACCCAACACCCTGTACTCAACTCACATCCATCCCTGCACCGAGATCTTCCACATGCACTCAAGAGCGTGACCACACACCCAACACCCTGTACTCAACTCACATCCATCCCTGCACCGAGATCTTCCACATGCACTCAAGAGTGTGACCACACACCCAACACCCTGTACTCAACTCACATCCATCCCTGCACCGAGATCTTCCACATGCACTCAAGAGTGTGACCACACACCCAACACCCTGTACTCAACTCACATCCATCCCTGCACCGAGATCTTCCACATGCACTCAAGAGCGTGACCACACACCCAACACCCTGTACTCAACTCACATCCATCCCTGCACCGAGATCTTCCACATGCACTCAAGAGTGTGACCACACACCCAACACCCTGTACTCAACTCACATCCATCCCTGCACCGAGATCTTCCACATGCACTCAAGAGTGTGACCACACACCCAACACCCTGTACTCAACTCACATCCATCCCTGCACCGAGATCTTCCACATGCACTCAAGAGTGTGACCACACACCCAACACCCTGTACTCAACTCACATCCATCCCTGCACCGAGATCTTCCACATGCACTCAAGAGTGTGACCACACACCCAACACCCTGTACTCAACTCACATCCATCCCTGCACCGAGATCTTCCACATGCACTCAAGAGTGTGACCACACACCCAACACCCTGTACTCAACTCACATCCATCCCTGCACCGAGATCTTCCACATGCACTCAAGAGTGTGACCACACACCCAACACCCTGTACTCAACTCACATCCATCCCTGCACCGAGATCTTCCACATGCACTCAAGAGTGTGACCACACACCCAACACCCTGTACTCAACTCACATCCATCCCTGCACCGAGATCTTCCACATGCACTCAAGAGTGTGACCACACACCCAACACCCTGTACTCAACTCACATCCATCCCTGCACCGAGATCTTCCACATGCACTCAAGAGCGTGAACACACACCCAACACCCTGTACTCAACTCACATCCATCCCTGCACCGAGATCTTCCACATGCACTCAAGAGTGTGACCACACACCCAACACCCTGTACTCAACTCACATCCATCCCTGCACCGAGATCTTCCACATGCACTCAAGAGTGTGACCACACACCCAACACCCTGTACTCAACTCACATCCATCCCTGCACCGAGATCTTCCACATGCACTCAAGAGCGTGACCACACACCCAACACCCTGTACTCAACTCACATCCATCCCTGCACCGAGATCTTCCACATGCACTCAAGAGTGTGACCACACACCCAACACCCTGTACTCAACTCACATCCATCCCTGCACCGAGATCTTCCACATGCACTCAAGAGTGTGACCACACACCCAACACCCTGTACTCAACTCACATCCATCCCTGCACCGAGATCTTCCACATGCACTCAAGAGCGTGACCACACACCCAACACCCTGTACTCAACTCACATCCATCCCTGCACCGAGATCTTCCACATGCACTCAAGAGTGTGACCACACACCCAACACCCTGTACTCAACTCACATCCATCCCTGCACCGAGATCTTCCACATGCACTCAAGAGTGTGACCACACACCCAACACCCTGTACTCAACTCACATCCATCCCTGCACCGAGATCTTCCACATGCACTCAAGAGTGTGACCACACACCCAACACCCTGTACTCAACTCACATCCATCCCTGCACCGAGATCTTCCACATGCACTCAAGAGTGTGACCACACACCCAACACCCTGTACTCAACTCACATCCATCCCTGCACCGAGATCTTCCACATGCACTCAAGAGTGTGACCACACACCCAACACCCTGTACTCAACTCACATCCATCCCTGCACCGAGATCTTCCACATGCACTCAAGAGTGTGACCACACACCCAACACCCTGTACTCAACTCACATCCATCCCTGCACCGAGATCTTCCACATGCACTCAAGAGTGTGACCACACACCCAACACCCTGTACTCAACTCACATCCATCCCTGCACCGAGATCTTCCACATGCACTCAAGAGTGTGACCACACACCCAACACCCTGTACTCAACTCACATCCATCCCTGCACCGAGATCTTCCACATGCACTCAAGAGTGTGACCACACACCCAACACCCTGTACTCAACTCACATCCATCCCTGCACCGAGATCTTCCACATGCACTCAAGAGTGTGACCACACACCCAACACCCTGTACTCAACTCACATCCATCCCTGCACCGAGATCTTCCACATGCACTCAAGAGTGTGACCACACACCCAACACCCTGTACTCAACTCACATCCATCCCTGCACCGAGATCTTCCACATGCACTCAAGAGTGTGACCACACACCCAACACCCTGTACTCAACTCACATCCATCCCTGCACCGAGATCTTCCACATGCACTCAAGAGTGTGACCACACACCCAACACCCTGTACTCAACTCACATCCATCCCTGCACCGAGATCTTCCACATGCACTCAAGAGTGTGACCACACACCCAACACCCTGTACTCGACTCACATCCATCCCTGCACCGAGATCTTCCACATGCACTCAAGAGTGTGACCACACACCCAACACCCTGTACTCGACTCACATCCATCCCTGCACCGAGATCTTCCACATGCACTCAAGAGTGTGACCACACACCCAACACCCTGTACTCAACTCACATCCATCCCTGCACCGAGTTCTTCCACATGCACTCAAGAGTGTGACCACACACCCAACACCCTGTACTCAACTCACATCCATCCCTGCACCGAGATCTTCCACATGCACTCAAGAGTGTGACCACACACCCAACACCCTGTACTCAACTCACATCCATCCCTGCACCGAGATCTTCCACATGCACTCAAGAGTGTGACCACACACCCAACACCCTGTACTCAACTCACATCCATCCCTGCACCGAGATCTTCCACATGCACTCAAGAGTGTGACCACACACCCAACACCCTGTACTCGACTCACATCCATCCCTGCACCGAGATCTTCCACATGCACTCAAGAGTGTGACCACACACCCAACACCCTGTACTCGACTCACATCCATCCCTGCACCGAGATCTTCCACATGCACTCAAGAGTGTGACCACACACCCAACACCCTGTACTCAACTCACATCCATCCCTGCACCGAGATCTTCCACATGCACTCAAGAGTGTGACCACACACCCAACACCCTGTACTCAACTCACATCCATCCCTGCACCGAGATCTTCCACATGCACTCAAGAGTGTGACCACACACCCAACACCCTGTACTCAACTCACATCCATCCCTGCACCGAGATCTTCCACATGCACTCAAGAGTGTGACCACACACCCAACACCCTGTACTCAACTCACATCCATCCCTGCACCGAGATCTTCCACATGCACTCAAGAGTGTGACCACACACCCAACACCCTGTACTCAACTCACATCCATCCCTGCACCGAGATCTTCCACATGCACTCAAGAGTGTGACCACACACCCAACACCCTGTACTCAACTCACATCCATCCCTGCACCGAGATCTTCCACATGCACTCAAGAGTGTGACCACACACCCAACACCCTGTACTCAACTCACATCCATCCCTGCACCGAGATCTTCCACATGCACTCAAGAGTGTGACCACACACCCAACACCCTGTACTCGACTCACATCCATCCCTGCACCGAGATCTTCCACATGCACTCAAGAGTGTGACCACACACCCAACACCCTGTACTCGACTCACATCCATCCCTGCACCGAGATCTTCCACATGCACTCAAGAGTGTGACCACACACCCAACACCCTGTACTCAACTCACATCCATCCCTGCACCGAGTTCTTCCACATGCACTCAAGAGTGTGACCACACACCCAACACCCTGTACTCAACTCACATCCATCCCTGCACCGAGATCTTCCACATGCACTCAAGAGTGTGACCACACACCCAACACCCTGTACTCGACTCACATCCATCCCTGCACCGAGATCTTCCACATGCACTCAAGAGTGTGACCACACACCCAACACCCTGTACTCAACTCACATCCATCCCTGCACCGAGATCTTCCACATGCACTCAAGAGTGTGACCACACACCCAACACCCTGTACTCGACTCACATCCATCCCTGCACCGAGATCTTCCACATGCACTCAAGAGTGTGACCACACACCCAACACCCTGTACTCGACTCACATCCATCCCTGCACCGAGATCTTCCACATGCACTCAAGAGTGTGACCACACACCCAACACCCTGTACTCGACTCACATCCATCCCTGCACCGAGATCTTCCACATGCACTCAAGAGTGTGACCACACACCCAACACCCTGTACTCGACTCACATCCATCCCTGCACCGAGATCTTCCACATGCACTCAAGAGTGTGACCACACACCCAACACCCTGTACTCAACTCACATCCATCCCTGCACCGAGATCTTCCACATGCACTCAAGAGTGTGACCACACACCCAACACCCTGTACTCAACTCACATCCATCCCTGCACCGAGATCTTCCACATGCACTCAAGAGTGTGACCACACACCCAACACCCTGTACTCGACTCACATCCATCCCTGCACCGAGATCTTCCACATGCACTCAAGAGTGTGACCACACACCCAACACCCTGTACTCAACTCACATCCATCCCTGCACCGAGATCTTCCACATGCACTCAAGAGTGTGACCACACACCCAACACCCTGTACTCAACTCACATCCATCCCTGCACCGAGATCTTCCACATGCACTCAAGAGTGTGACCACACACCCAACACCCTGTACTCGACTCACATCCATCCCTGCACCGAGATCTTCCACATGCACTCAAGAGTGTGACCACACACCCAACACCCTGTACTCGACTCACATCCATCCCTGCACCGAGATCTTCCACATGCACTCAAGAGTGTGACCACACACCCAACACCCTGTACTCAACTCACATCCATCCCTGCACCGAGATCTTCCACATGCACTCAAGAGTGTGACCACACACCCAACACCCTGTACTCAACTCACATCCATCCCTGCACCGAGATCTTCCACATGCACTCAAGAGTGTGACCACACACCCAACACCCTGTACTCGACTCACATCCATCCCTGCACCGAGATCTTCCACATGCACTCAAGAGTGTGACCACACACCCAACACCCTGTACTCAACTCACATCCATCCCTGCACCGAGATCTTCCACATGCACTCAAGAGTGTGACCACACACCCAACACCCTGTACTCGACTCACATCCATCCCTGCACCGAGATCTTCCACATGCACTCAAGAGTGTGACCACACACCCAACACCCTGTACTCGACTCACATCCATCCCTGCACCGAGATCTTCCACATGCACTCAAGAGTGTGACCACACACCCAACACCCTGTACTCGACTCACATCCATCCCTGCACCGAGATCTTCCACATGCACTCAAGAGTGTGACCACACACCCAACACCCTGTACTCGACTCACATCCATCCCTGCACCGAGATCTTCCACATGCACTCAAGAGTGTGACCACACACCCAACACCCTGTACTCAACTCACATCCATCCCTGCACCGAGATCTTCCACATGCACTCAAGAGTGTGACCACACACCCAACACCCTGTACTCAACTCACATCCATCCCTGCACCGAGATCTTCCACATGCACTCAAGAGTGTGACCACACACCCAACACCCTGTACTCGACTCACATCCATCCCTGCACCGAGATCTTCCACATGCACTCAAGAGTGTGACCACACACCCAACACCCTGTACTCAACTCACATCCATCCCTGCACCGAGATCTTCCACATGCACTCAAGAGTGTGACCACACACCCAACACCCTGTACTCGACTCACATCCATCCCTGCACCGAGATCTTCCACATGCACTCAAGAGTGTGACCACACACCCAACACCCTGTACTCGACTCACATCCATCCCTGCACCGAGATCTTCCACATGCACTCAAGAGTGTGACCACACACCCAACACCCTGTACTCAACTCACATCCATCCCTGCACCGAGATCTTCCACATGCACTCAAGAGTGTGACCACACACCCAACACCCTGTACTCAACTCACATCCATCCCTGCACCGAGATCTTCCACATGCACTCAAGAGTGTGACCACACACCCAACACCCTGTACTCAACTCACATCCATCCCTGCACCGAGATCTTCCACATGCACTCAAGAGTGTGACCACACACCCAACACCCTGTACTCAACTCACATCCATCCCTGCACCGAGATCTTCCACATGCACTCAAGAGTGTGACCACACACCCAACACCCTGTACTCAACTCACATCCATCCCTGCACCGAGATCTTCCACATGCACTCAAGAGTGTGACCACACACCCAACACCCTGTACTCAACTCACATCCATCCCTGCACCGAGATCTTCCACATGCACTCAAGAGTGTGACCACACACCCAACACCCTGTACTCAACTCACATCCATCCCTGCACCGAGATCTTCCACATGCACTCAAGAGTGTGACCACACACCCAACACCCTGTACTCAACTCACATCCATCCCTGCACCGAGATCTTCCACATGCACTCAAGAGTGTGACCACACACCCAACACCCTGTACTCAACTCACATCCATCCCTGCACCGAGATCTTCCACATGCACTCAAGAGTGTGACCACACACCCAACACCCTGTACTCAACTCACATCCATCCCTGCACCGAGATCTTCCACATGCACTCAAGAGTGTGACCACACACCCAACACCCTGTACTCGACTCACATCCATCCCTGCACCGAGATCTTCCACATGCACTCAAGAGTGTGACCACACACCCAACACCCTGTACTCGACTCACATCCATCCCTGCACCGAGATCTTCCACATGCACTCAAGAGTGTGACCACACACCCAACACCCTGTACTCGACTCACATCCATCCCTGCACCGAGATCTTCCACATGCACTCAAGAGTGTGACCACACACCCAACACCCTGTACTCAACTCACATCCATCCCTGCACCGAGATCTTCCACATGCACTCAAGAGTGTGACCACACACCCAACACCGCCACGGCTACAGCTGAAGCAACTGCTCGCCTCTTCTTCGACCGCATCATCACCATCCACGGCATCCCCGCTACACTCATCTCAGACAGAGACCAAAAATTCACCAGTAAGTTCTAAAAGGAGCTTGCTGGGCCATGGGTTTGTTGGGGACAAAGCTTGCAATGTCTTCAGCATACCACCCCCAGACTGACGGACAGACAGAGCGACTCAATCAGGTGGTTGAGCAGTTACTGCGCAAAGACGACGTCAGCCACTGGGATTCACAGTTACCGATACCTGAGTTCGCTTACAACAACGCGTCACATGCGGCCACAGGGAAATCTCCTTTCTTCCTGTGCTATGGACGGGAACCACTTACACCAGAGCAGCCAACCACACCGGCACACGTCCAAGCCGCACATGACTTCGTCACCACCATGCAGCAGCTATGGGAGAAGACTCACCGACGTCTTTCCACGATGCTGAACTCCCAGAAGCAGTATGCCGATCGCCAGCGACGTGATCACACCGTAGCAGTCGGAGATCAGGTGCTTCTCGAGACGCACAACTTGAACCTGTCTCACCTACTATCCAAGCTCCGGCCTCGCTTCTGTGGTCCTTTTCGCGTTGAGGCACAGGTGACACCAGTAACATTCCGCTTGCGCTTACCTATTACTTGGAAGCTTCATAACGCTTTCCATGTTTAGCTGCTGAAGCCCTACAAGGACCCCAACCAACAGTTCATGGGACGACAGCTACCGCCACCACCACCTGTTCTCGTACAGGATGAACCAGAGTACGAGGTGGAACGAGTTCTCGCTCATCGACGTAGACGTGGCAACACGCTCGAGTTCTTGATACGCTGGAAGGGATATGACCCGTCGGATGACAGTTGGGTTGCAGAAGCTGATATGGGCAACGCACGCCGTGCTCTCAAGAACTATCTTGTCAAGCAGGGTGTTTCTCACGCCACCCAGCTTTGAGGGGGGGACGTGTGAGAGTACGACGGCTTATGCTGGCTTTGCTAGCTTGCCTGGACTTTATTACGCATTATCTAGCTTAGCTTTATTTTGCTTTGCTTGCTTTTGCTTGATTTCCTAGGTTCGTTGCTTTTACTATAGTTATTATAGTTATAGCACCGAACTAGGTTGAGTGCACCGAATTCTAGGCTTTTCGATTGCCACCGAATTGCCTTCTACCGAATTCGGGAAGGACCCGTTCGGGACGCTTCGCGACCCGCGGAACTTTCTAGTAACACCCGGGTTACTGCCTTTGTGTCGAGCCTATATATAGCCTTGTCTTGTACCCAGGTGAATCATTCAATAGAATCAACTTTCCTGAACCAGATCCTCACACTGGGGTTGCTGAGTCTGAGGGTGCGGAGCCTGGGGGTGCTGAGCTTGGGGGTGCTGAGCCTAAGCGTGCTGAGCCTGGAGGTACTTTGTCTGCTGGAGGTTCTCCGGGTGCCTCGTCACGGCGGGAGTCTCGCTCTCCACCGCAGCTGCGCGAGTGGTTTGCTCGGCTCTGGAGCCTTCGGAGTGGCACTGCTGGAGCTGGAGGGCCTGCCGCTGGAGGCCCTGGTGCTGGAGGCACTGGAGCTGCTGGTCCCGGAGGTGCTCGTACTGGAGGTACTGGAGCTGCTGGAGCCGGTGGTACTGCAGGCACTGGAGCTGGAGACCCTGGAGCTGGAGGCGCTGGAGCTGGAGGTACCGGAGGTGCTGGAGCTGCTGGCCCTGGAGGTGCTGGAGGTATTGGAGGTTCTCCGGGTGCCTCGTCCCGGCGGGAGCCTCTCTCTCCACCGCAGTTGCGCGAGTGGTTTGCTCGGCGCTGGAGTCTTCATAGTGGAGCTGCTGGAGCTGGGGGGCCTGCCTCTGGAGGCCCTGGAGCTGGAGGCCCTAGAGCTGCTGGTCCCGGAGGTGCTCGTACTGGAGGTACTGGAGCTGCTGGAGCTGGTGGTGCTGCAGGTACTGGAGCTACTAGAGCTGGAGCTGCTCGAGGCGCTGGAGCTGGAGCTGCTGGAGGTGCTGGAGCCGCTGGTCCCGGAGGTGCTCGTACTGCAGGTACTGGAGCTACTGGAGCTGGAGGTGCTACAGGCGTTGGAGCTGGAGCTGCTGGAGGTGCTGGAGCCGCTGGTCCCGGAGGTGCTCGTACTGGAGGTACTGGAGCTGCTGGAGCTGGAGGCGCTGCAGGCGTTGGAGCTGGAGACGCTGGAGCTGGAGCTGCTGGAGGTGCTGGAGCCGCTGGTCCCGGAGGTGCTCGTCCTGGAGGTACTGGAGCTGCTGGAGCTGGTGGTGCTGCAGGCGTTGGAGCTGGAGACCCTGGAGCTGGAGACCCTGGAGCTGGGGGTACTGGTGCTCTCGGTGCTGGTTCTGGAGACACTGTGCGGCCGCGACCGTACTTCGTTCCACTGCTTCAGCAGGTTCTTAGTCTCCCGCCTTCTACTGGCCCTACTCCTCCCTTACTGTGTCCACCGCCTGACCAGTCGCAGTAGCAGTTACAGCCAGCCTCCCCACTGCCTGCTCCTTCTCCTTACACAGGGCCGACAGGAGGTCTTGCGGAGCATCGTGGGCCTGAGTCTCGTCCTGCGTCGCCTGTTCGCGCTGTTCGCACTGGTCGTCGTGTTCCACGTCCGCGTCCTCCTCCTGTCCCAGGCACGCACCAGATGGCACTTCGTCCTTCCTCTGTTCCACAGCGTGTCCCTCTGCCGTCTCCTCCTGCGTCCTCTCTTCCTGACGTTGCTGACCCGCCGTCAGACCTTGCTCGTGCTGCCAGTCCTACTATCACACGTCTTCTAGCCACTGTTGTCACTGACCCTTCGTTTGAGTCCACTGCTGCGTCTACTCTAGTTGCTGAGCTTGTTGAGTTTGCTGCCGCCTGTCGCCTCGACTACACCGCTAGTCTTGTTGCTGGGTCTGAGTCTGTCTGTCCTCGATCCGTCGGGGGTGAGTGTGTTCTTGGCACGGACGTCCTTGAGGACAGGCAGGAGGACTTTGAGTGTTTTGCAGCTGCTCTCCCTCATCTCGTGTCCATGCTGCTTGCACCTGAGGGAGACCCGGATGCACCAGACATCCCGACCCCGCGCTCTTACGCAGAGGCGATTGAGGGTCCCTACTCCTCTCAGTGGCAGACAGTCATGGACGCAGAGATGGCTTCCTGGAAGTCCACAGGCACCTACGTCGACGAGGTTCCCCCACCTGGGGCGAACATAGTCGATGGCATGTGGATTTTCAGGGTGAAGCGGCCGCCGGGTTCTCCGCCTGCCTTCAAGGCGCGTTACGTTGCTCGAGGCTTCAGTCAGCGACAGGGAGTTGACTTCTTCCAGACCTTCTCCCCTACCTCGAAGATGACCACTCTTCGGGTGCTGCTGCACGTTGCCGCTCAGCGTGACTACGAGCTTAACTCTCTTGACTTCAGCACAGCCTTCTTACAGGGCACTCTGCACGAGGAGATCTGGCTGCGCCGCCCACCTGGCTTCACTGGGTCGTTTCCTGCAGGTACCCAGTGGAGCCTCCGGCGGCCAGTCTACGGTCTCCGCTAGGCGCCTCGCGAGTGGCACGACACACTGAGGACGACGCTTGCGGCTCTTGGGTTTGCTCCTTCGACTGCTGACCCGTCGCTGTTTCTACGCACCGACACTTCTCTGCCGCCGTTCTACATCCTCGTGTATGTCGACGACTTGGTCTTTGCCACTGCTGACACTGCCGGACTGGCCTTTGTGAAGTCGGAGCCGCAGAAGAGACACACGTGCACAGACCTGGGTGAGCTACGCAGCTATCTTGGCTTGCAGATCACCCGGGACAGAGCACAGCGCACCATTACCCTGACTCAGTCACACATGGTGCAACAGGTCCTTCAGCGTTTCCGCTTCACGTACTCCTCGCCACAGTCCACTCCTCTGCCTACCGGTCACTCGCTCTCAGCTCTGCCTTCGGATGAGTCCGTAGAGCCGAGTGGCCCGTATCCAGAGCTTGTGGCATGCCTCATGTACCTGATGACCTGCACTCGACCTGACCTTGCCTTCCCTCTTAGCATCCTGGCACGCTATGTTGCTCATGGGAGACACCGACCAGAGCACATGGAGGCCGCTAAGAGGGTGTTGCGCTACTTGTGCAGTACGTCGGGCATGGGGCTCGTGCTTGGAGGACGGGCTCGAGTTGTCCTCACTGGCCACGCAGACGCTTCTTGGGTTGACGACTTGGCTACGCAGCGGTCGTCACAGGGTTACACTTTCAGCCTTGGCTCCGGCTCTGTTTCGTGGCGGTCTACCCGATCGTCTTCTGTTCTCAGTTCCAGTTGTGAGGCTGAGATCTACGCAGGGGCCATGGCTGCACAGGAGTTACGCTGGCTCACCTACCTGCTGACTGACTTGGGAGAGCAGCCTCGTTTTCCGCCAGTTCTGTACGTCGACAACAAGGCCATGATTGCCTTCTGTCAGGAGCACAGACTGGAGCACAGAACGAAGCACATCGCTCTGCGCTACTTCCTTGCTCGAGAGCTGCAGCAGCGTGGTCAGCTTCGTCTTGCTTACGTGGCCTCTCGGGCCAACACTGCTGATATCTTCACCGAGATCTTCCACATGCACTCAAGAGTGTGACCACACACCCAACACCCTGTACTCAACTCACATCCATCCCTGCACCGAGATCTTCCACATGCACTCAAGAGTGTGACCACACACCCAACACCCTGTACTCGACTCACATCCATCCCTGCACCGAGATCTTCCACATGCACTCAAGAGTGTGACCACACACCCAACACCCTGTACTCAACTCACATCCATCCCTGCACCGAGATCTTCCACATGCACTCAAGAGTGTGACCACACACACAGCACAGCACCCTTCAACCCACTCACGTGTATCACTGCACGAACACACGGTAGGCGGGCAGCAGCACAAGCAACACGGGAGCAGATCACTCCTGGTAGGAGCGGCAGGCAACTCACGCACTGCGAGCGATGCAGCTCCTCAAACGTGGCGTTGAACACTCGAAACCTGCAGAGCGGAGGCACTCAGGAAAATCAGAGGATTGCCAGTCGAGCACACGACGCTCATTAACGCGGCGCATTTCAAGAGGGAAATGCTAAAAAGAAAAAGAAGAAGAAGAAAAAAAACGTCTGAAACCCCATCGGCCCTGCATCTGCTCTTCCCTGCCACACCCCTCCATCCTCACCTCTTTTCCCTTGCACCTCCCTTCCCTCCTTGCACCTCTCTTCTCCCCTTCCCCCTCACACTTATCTACCCCCTCCACCCCCACCCTCGCAGCCCTCTCCCTTCCCTCCCCCTCCTCCTCACACATCTCGTCCTCCCTTCCGCCTCTCCCCTTCCGCCTCCCAAGCACCCTCTCTCCTCCGTTCCTGCCCTCCCGTTTCGCACCTCTCTTTGAGGGCGCTGCGGCACACACTGCCCTCCTTCCTCCTCCCTTTCCCCTTTTCCCCACCACTCTCCCCCACCTGCTCCCCTCCCCCCTCTGCCCCCCCTTTTCGCACGTCTCTGTGGGAACGCTGCGACTCACACTGCCCTCCTTGCACCTCCCTTTCCCCTTTCCCACCTCCATCTCCCCGCTCACCCCCCTCTCTTCCTCCCCCCAACCTCCTTCGCACCTCTCTTTGAGAGCGCTGCGGCTCACGCTGCCTTCCTTGCACCTCCCTTTCCTCTTTCCCCACTTCGCTCATTCCCCAATCTTTCCCCCCACTCCCCTCCCCTCTTCTCCCCCTCCCCACACCCCTCCCCCCAACCTCTCTTTGAGAGCGCTGCGACTCACACTGCCCTCCTTGCCATCCACTGACAGCCCCACCACTCCACGCACATCTCTTGTCACCCTTCCACTCCCCAAGAACTCCCTCCCACTCCCCACACCCCCCCCCACCCCCCCCATCCCCCCATCCCCGCACCTCTCTTTGAGAGCGCTGCGGCTCACACTGCCCTCCTTGCCGTCTGCATTCAGCCCTGCTGACGTCAGCAGCCCGAAAATCTGGCGACCAGCGAAGAGAGAGGCGAAGGATGGGGAAGGGAGGGGAGTGGGGGAAGGATAGAAGGAGTGGGGCAAGGGAGAGAAAGAGTCGGACGAGGGAGAGCAAGAGTGGGGCAAGGGAGAGGGAGTGGGGCAAGGGAGCGAAAGGAAGGGCAGTGTGGTGACTAAGGTAGGGCAGCCAGAGGTGATGAGCCAGGGTCCGAGGTAAGGTTGGTGGGAGAGAGGTGAGTGGTGCCAGGGAGAAGTTCTGGCGGGCAGGCAGTACTGTGGACTGAAAACTGGTGGGCGGCAAAGAGAGTGGCAGAATGGGGGCGGGAGGGGACTTCTGAGTTAACTCAGAAGTCAACTAAAGAGAAAGTTCTGGGCGGCATTACCGAGGACAGAAAAGTGGTGAACGGCAACAAGAGCGGCAGAATAGGGGCGGGAGAGGAGTGGGCACTGATTGTTACAAAGAGAGCACGCAGAGCATGTGGGAGGGGCGATTGGGAAGAGGACTGGGCCGGTTTAATGGAGAGGTGTGCAGTAGGTTGGTGTGGAGATAGGATGTGTTGGGCAGGGGAAGTGGGGGAGAAGGTACTGTGCACAACGCATCATGCATCATCCACCATGCACTGTCGTCCATGCACCATGCACAAATCACCATTATGCATCATTCACCATGCACAGGGGAAGTGGGGGAAAAGGGACCGCGCAATGCACCATGCGCTGCCCCCCATCCACCATAAAAATGCATCATACACCGTCGTCCATTCACCACGCACCAGTATGCTTATGAAAACAAGCTTTCTAACCAGTATGCTTCATTCACCATGCCCAGGGGAAGGGAAGTGGGGGAGAAGGCACCATGAACCATGCAGCATGCATCATTCAATATCACCATGCACCAACTACCATGCACCAAATACCATGCACCAATTACCATGCACCAAACATGATTCACCACACACCATCATTATTCACCAAGCACGATTCGTGATGCATGCATATCTGCTCAAAACAACCCCCCCCCCCCCTTCTTCCTTTTCCACCCCTTCCCTCCCACCCCTTCCCATTCCATGAATTGTCCCATTGCATACTGCTGCACTACATGCATTAACGCTGCTCACCCCCCCTCCCCCCTCTTTTCCCCCTTTTTGCTCAGACACAAGCACCCACCTTGTTCCATGACGTGCGTTGGTACGCCGCGGCATGTTGCTGCACGATGCGCCGCTGCCGGTCGATCCAGTCCTTCCCCACCACCTCCTTCAGCTCGCCCCTGTGCAACAGGACAAGTGGAGAAAGAAAGAAAGAAAGAAAGAAAAAAAACCACAGATCATGCACTTAAGTTCTCACATGCGTCCTGATGCTGCTTCGGTCGCTGGACGTTTGACCAGTCAGTAACAAAAATTCGGGTCAGTCAGCCAGAAAACGTACAAAAACATGTGCCACAAAATCGCGGTTTCCAATTTCGACGCAACTGCTTCACTCGGCTCTTGACCGTGATGACATGGCGGACGGCATCAGGCCAGAACTTGTAGGGCATCCCAGCAGCCCACAACATGGTCTTAGCCGCCTCGCCAATGGTCCGGTTGGCATGCCTTTCTGTTGCGGTGTTTCAGGGAAGGTCAGTTGGAGTCGGATGCCATTCTTCTTAAGGAACTTGGTGAAATATGCTTCAAGAAACCCCCCCACCACGATCACTCCTCAGCACTTTCACGAACCGCATCGACTGCCGCTCCACCATTGGTAACCAATCCTCCTTGATCGCCACTGCGGATCGCTCTTCTTGGACAAATGATGTACCCATGTGAACCGGCTCCATTCGTGACTCGTCCACCATGGTGAGGAGCACAGTGCTCTCCAAGTCTCCTCAGTTCGCATAGGACCCACTAGGTCCATGTGCACTCCGCACGTAAAAACGGAAACCGCGCGGACTTGTTTGCATGCACGCCTCCAAACTGACTCGGCCCGACAGCCCGAACACATCATATCGGACTGGCTCCGCCCAAAAGCGGGCCGGACTGGGTCTGGGCCACACCCGCCCGCATCCTGACTTTAGCTCAGCTCTATGGTGGAGGGCTAGCGCTAAACTAAGCAGCGTGCGTTGGCGCCAACGGAAGCTGCCCAGGCATTCTCTCTCTAACCTCAAACCCTTACTTTCTCACGGCGTACACGATGTAATGCATGCTGTTCATGAGGAAGAGCTGTGTGAGCACTGTGTGCACCCTACTAGAGCCACTACCCTTCCCGCTGTCCCTCAACCCATCAACCACTCACTTTCTCACAGCATGCACGATGTAGCGCACGTTGTTCATGAGGAAGAGCTGGGTCAGCGCAGGGTCGCGGTAGAGCTTGCTCTTCCTCTCCAGGTTGGCATGCAGCGCCGCAAAGATGCGGATCGTGGCCTCTCCGAAGAGGTTCTCCCGGCCGAAGAGCTCCTGCATGGTCGCCTGGTAGCTGAGGGGGGGGGACGGGTGTGGGGAAGAAGGGGAGGGGGAGGGGTTAGGGAGAGATGGGGGAGGGGAAGATGCGGATTGTGGCATCCTCGAAGAGGTTTGTTGAAGACACATAGGTAGTGAGCCCCTTGTGGCCCTTCTTTGAGGCGCAGTACTTAAGATAACCAGCTACGCAAGCATAGAGGTATTTGAAGCAGCTTCACAACGTAGCTCGTGCGTGGCGCGGTGCGACTAAACATTTCGTAGGCGTTAGAATAAGAAGGCACAAATAAAATGAAAACAAAAAAGGCACGCACCCCTGCATGCCCTCGTTTGGGTCGCCTCAATTATTTGTGAGTGCTAGAACGAAGAAAAAGAAGAAGAAGAAGAAGAAGAGAAAAAAAAAAAAAAAAAAAAAAAAAAAAAAAAAAACGCGCACTCGTAAAGGTATTTGAGGTAGTTGACGACGTAGCTGGTGAGGCCGTGCGTGGCCCCATCGGGCAGCACCTTGTCGCTGTCCTCACTCTCCACTGCGAGCTCAAAGTTGTTGAACGCCTCCTTGGCCGCCGCCGCCAGGTGCTGCAGCAGCTGCTGCGCACTACCCCGGATGGCATCACAGGCCGAGCCCGCAAACACCACCTCCACCTGCAGAAGGAAGAGGTAAAGATATGAGAGATGATAAGGGTGTTCCGTCGATGCAAGGTGCTGCAGCAGCTGCTGCGCACTGCCCCGGATGGTAGACATGAGCACTTTTCCAAACCCCAAACACGTTCGGGTCAAACATGGTCGACCCGTTCTTTTTGTAAAAAAGGTTCGCCCGAACATGTTCGGTGTTCCAAAAGTTTTAAGGGAAAATTCCCGAACACCAAACATGTTCGGGAAGATTCCCAGTTTTTCCGAACATTAGATGTTCGAAAAAAACCAGCGCGCCATTTGTCGCGCTGGTTGGATGTAAGTTCTACGCAAAGCCTAGATCGAGGTCATTTCGACCTCAATCTACCTTTTTAGGTTAAGGGCGCGTAACCATTTTGTCCCTGAGGGTTCGTTTATTGGACTACTATTGACTACTATATCGAAATAGTGGTTATTAATATCGCTAGTGTTCGGATTACTTTCGCGCATAACCCTGCGACGTCGCATTCGCAACATAACTGTGTGGAACGTTTTGGGGAAAATGGTGGGAACCGAGCACCCGAACGGTTACGGTTCGTCAGAATCGGACGGGTCGAAAATAGCGGCTTGTGGTTAGTGCGCGAATACTCGCTGACATTGCGGCAACAAACGAAACTAGAGTAACTTACATTCTTCCCCCGTGTTCCCCACCCCCTAAACATGTATGGGCAGGTGTTGTTGTACTTAATTGCATGAAACTGGGGTGGTGAAATCTGTTAAGTCACAGAATCGGTGGTGAAATCTGTTAAGTCACAGAATCTGCTAAGTCCTTATTTTCGAACACCAAACATGTTAGGAATTGGCCGAACATGTAGATGTTCGGCGAACAGTAAACATTTTCGCCCACACTAACCAAACACCAAACACACCAAACATGCAAAATGTGAAAATAATGTTCGGGCAAACCGAACATGTTCGGTTCGCCCAATTAAACTGTTCGGGGACGTTCGGGCGAACACGTTTGGTGTTCGCCCGTTGCTCATGTCTACCGGATGGCATCACAGGCTGAGCCCGCAAACACCACCTCCACCTGCAGAAGGAAGAGGTAAAAATATGAGAGATGATAAGGGTGTTCTGTCGGTGCAAGGTGCTGCAGCAGCTGCTGCGCACTGCCCCGGATGGCATCACAGGCTGAGCCCGCAAACACCACCTCTACCTGGAACATTGGGGTTTGAAAGGGGAGGAAGGGGGAAGGGATTGGGAGATGGTAGGGGTGCTGAGTTGCTGCCAGGTGCTGCTGCGCACTGCCCTGGATGGCATCACAGGCTGAGCCTGCAAACACCACTTCTACCTGTGAGCGATGAGGAGAGAGGGTGAGGGGGGTGGGCAGGCAAATACTTTTGATACTTGGACTACCGCTCCGGATGGCATCACACTTCTGGCCCGCAAATACCACCTCCACCTGTGGACCCGCACCAACCTACTCAGTCACTACCACCGAATCTCACCTGTGGCATGAGGTCGTGCCGTGCATGGTCTCGTATTATATGTCCCTGTGCATGCCTAATCATGCCCTAAGCTGCGGCATCAGGTCTCGAATGGTCTCGTACATGTACAGTCCATGAGCACCGACACCTTAAAAACCTTGATCAAACCTCACTCAAACCCCACTCAAACCTCACTCAAGCCCCACTCAAACCTCACTCAAGCCCCACTCAAACCTCACTCAAATCTCACTCAAACCTTCGTGGTATATTGTCCCTCATGCCTACTCAGCACTGTCCAGTTCGCTAACCAACTGGGCTAAAAGGGCATGTTTGCATAGCGGGTGAGCGCGCCCACGCCTCCCAAGCGCCGAGCTTGTAGCCCTTCCGGCCAAAGCAGAGGCCAATCCCAGTGTCCTTTTCCACACTCCCCTCACTGGGAGCGGCCTCACCCAGAGGAGGGAAAGTTCGCTCTCACTCCACTGAAAGCGACGACAACGGGATTCGAAACTTGGCCCCCCCGGACAACGGACCCAGTTCACTAACCAACTGGGTCAAAGGGCATGTTTGCATAGCAGGTGAGCGCGCCCAAGCCTCCCAAGCACTCAGCTTGTAGCCCTTTCGACGCCAGACCAGAGGCCAATCCCAGTGTCCTTTCCACAAGCACCGCATCTCACCTGTGGCATCATCAGGTCCCGTGTGGTCTTGTACATGTCCGTCCATCAGCACAGATACCTTGCACTCACTCACCGCCCGCCCATGGTAACCCCGCCTCATCTGCGGCATGAAAACAAGGCCCTCACCTGCGGCATGAAAACAAGACCCTCACCTGCGGCATGAAAACAAGACCCTCATCTGCGGCATGAAAACAAGACCCTCACCTGCAGCATGAAAACAAGACCCTCACCTGCGGCATGATTCCGAATGGTCTCTGTTGACGGGAAATGGCCCTGCCCTCGCTGGGGCAAAGCCGACTTCGCAGTCGGGTGCGCGGGAGGTGCAGCCGGCTGCTGTCAGTGGTCAACGCCAACTTGGGAGAGGAAGTCGACAGACTTGGTCGAATTCCGTGGCACCACTGTGAAGCTCGTCGACAGGCGGGCGCCGACTTGTTGGCGACGCCGGGGACATTACCTGGTCGACAGTGTTACCTGGTCGACGAAGTTCTGCGGGGGTGTGCGAACGTCGTTCATGAGGTTTTGGCGAAGCCGATCTTCGGGCTGGTATCCCGAGGTCGACGTCGCACATCTGGCGCAACCGTCGCCACGTGGCCGACTTGGCACCTGCGCGATGTGCGTGGCGGTGCACGACGTGCCCAACTGTCTATGAGCACCTGTGAAGTAGGTGCGCGCACATGCGGTTACAGTCACTCACCTGCGGGTCCAACGCTGCCAAGCCGCCTTGCTGCCGCGTTGGCAAGCCGCTTTCGAGATGCGTTGGCACGTCGTCGACCTGCTGCGTTGGCAGGCCGACCCCGTGCTGCGCTGGAGGTCGACCTGCCTGCTTGCTAGGTTGGTAGGCCTCTGATCTAATCATTGTTGCCATTGTTTTTTGCATCATTGTTCTCAACTTTTGCTAGTGCAACTCTTGCCAGTTTGCCCCGTGAATGCGCACGTATAGAGCTATGTTGGCAGATACGCGTTTCGCGTATGATACGCTAGCGTACGATGCGCTAGGGTATATACGCCATACGCCATGGCTACCGTACTGCAGATACGCTAATATACGCTAAACCATCCCGTTCCGCCCTCGAACTGTAGGGAGTGGAGGTCACGATGGCGAGGAAGTACTAAAGCTAGGACAGTTCGAGCTCGACGAGAGTTGGACGAAATGCAAGAAGAGAAATGCGGGATTGAATGAAAGACGAGCGGTTTAGGGATTGAGGAGATGTTGAACAAGTGAAAGGGGGGAGGTTGGGTTTGGGAGGCTGAAAGGGGTGGCGTATGGTTGGGGATGTGGGAGGGGTTGGATTTTAATTTTCGAATTGCATACATGGGTTGGGTGCTGTGCGAGGTCGAGGGTTCAACTCTCGCCGTCGCAAATTCTCGCAATTTTTTGTTCCGTTTTTTTTTTTTTTTTTTGTTATGGGCTGCCCCGGCGTGTTTTAGCGATTTCCAGGCGTATTTGCGTATTTTGTACATACGCTAGCGTATATACGCAATACGACCACCCCCCAAGGGCGTATCTGCCAACATAGGTAGAGAGAACACGAGCAAACGCTACGATCACTCGTACCACCTGTGTCTTCCGCCTTAGTTCAGCTCTTAATGTAGAGTGCTTCTCCGCAGTCTCTCTAGCAAGAGATCTCGCAAGGACTTGTATATGTCCATCAACACCGACACCTTCTCGCGGAACTACCGACCCGTCCCTCATGCCTAACTAGCACTCCAGAGTCTCATCTCATGTAACCAAACACTTACCTGCAATATGAGGTCCCGTATCGCATCTCACTTGCGGCATCAGACCGTCACTTGCGGCATCAGACACTCTCACTTGAGGCATGAGGTTGTGCATGGTCTCATACATGCCCGTCAGCACCGACACCTTCTCGGGGGACTTCTTGCATCATGCCACGGGCACCCACCATACCCCACCCATCCCATAATAACCCATTCCTCACCTGTGGCATGAGATCCCGCATGGTCTCGTACATGTCCATGAGCACCGACACCTTCTCGGGGGACTTCTTGCTGCGCGCCACGGCCTCCCCGAAGCCAAACAGCATGCCCAGCGTGAGCCCCGCCAGGTCCGCAAACGCCTTGCCTGTGTGCGGCTCTAAGCCCGCCAGGACCGTTTCGCACAGCTCTCGCTCTGCCATGAACACCACGTGCACCTGGGAGAGGGATGGGGGAGGGAGAGGTGGGTGGGGGGGGGTTGAGTTACAGGCAGACAGGGGTGCAGTGCACTGGTGGTGGGATGGCTGTGTGGCCTGTGCTAGTGCCACGGCCTCCCCAAAGCCAAACAGCATGCCCAGCGTGAGCCCCGCCAGGTCCGCAAATGCCTTCCCCGTGTGCGGCTCTAAGCCCGCCAGCACTGTTTCGCACAGCTCTCGCTATGCCATGAACACCACGTGCACCTGGGGGTGGAGTGGGTTTTAGTGAGATACAAGGAGGTAGTTTGTGGGTTGTGAGGGGTGGAGTGTTTCGCACCGCTCCCTCTCCGCCATGAACACCACGTGCACCGAGAGAAAGGAGATCCGGTGGGGAAAAGGGTGTGGTTGTTGAGAGGTGTGCAGTCAGGTGGTGATGGGTAGTGGGGGTGACAGAGCTCCAATCCCGCAAGGACCGTTTCGCACCGCTCCCTCTCTGCCATGAACACCACGTGCACCTGGGGGGGGGGGGGCGTTGGGAAGGGAGGGGGAGGGGGGGGAGTGGTGGGATGCCAGGGGAGGCAGCTCCCTCTCCGCCATGAAGACCACGGGGTGATGGGTGGGAGGGGGTAGAGAACGGGGAGGCGGTGAGTCTGCCATACGCCACAGAAGCTGCCCTGCCTCTGCTCTCTCGCCGACACCCACCTGTTCTGACTCACCGCCAGCCAGCCGAGTCTGCCGTCGCCACCCCTCGATGCGCTTCTCCAGCTACCTCCACGTCATGGGATCCTTTTGCTCTGTCACGTTGGTCCATAACTCTTTCATTCACTGCTCTGTCCGACTTACCGCCAGCCTGGTCTGCCGTCGCCACCCTTCGATACGCTTCTCCAGCTCCCCCCAGGACATGCCGTCCATCTGCTCGCGTGTGAGCTTCTCCACGGCAATGCGCTTCAGCCCCGCCTCCACCATCGTGCCTCGCACCTCGCTGATAAGGTGAAGGTGAGTTGTGTGTGAATGGGAAAGTATGAGGGAGAGAGAGGAGAGTGTGAGGAAGAATGAGATTCTCTTTTCCACGGCAATGCGCTTCAGCCCCGCCTCCACCATCGTCCCTCGCACCTCGCTGTGTGAGTGTGGGTGTGTGTGTGAGTGGGAGAGGAGGGGAGAGAGTGAATGCGCTCCTCCACCTGCCAGCCAAGAATGGGAATGGGAGTTTGCCGGTTTGCCTCGAAATACGCCACGCCCTCGTGCAGCCGGGCTATCGCTGCTAGGTAGGGGTCCAGAGCGTTTTTGGGACCCTCTTTAATGCGCTCCTCCACCTGCCAGCGCAAAGTGAGAGGAACAAGGGGGAAAAGGGCTTGTGATGATTGATTGCACACTGCGCTGCTGAGCTGAAGGCTCCAAGCGCGCCACGCCACGCCCTCAGCAGCAGCGCCTTGGAGTGGGCCAGAGCCGCCTCCGCGCTCTTGAACGACCGGTTGGCCTCAAAGCACGCCACGCCCTCGTGCAGCCGGGCTATCGCTGCTAGGTAGGGGTCCAGGGCGTTCTTGGGACCCTCCTTGATGCGCTCCTCCACCTGCCAGCGTGAGAGCGCGGGGAGATTGGGGGAGACGGGAACGTAGTGTGAGGGCATACGTGGAGCCTCAAAATACGCCACGCCCTCCGTAAGTACGGGTCCAGGGCGTTCTTGGGACCCTCCTTGATGCGCTCCTCCACCTGCCATGTGGGGGAAACGAGAGGGGAAATGGGAGAAGGGAATACGGAGACCAGCTGCTGCAGATTTTGCCTGAAAGTACGCCACGCCCTCGTGCAGTGCAGCCACGCTATGGCTGCCAGGTATGGCGCTATGGATCCAGTGCAGCCGCACTCTTGGGTTGGGGCCTCCTTGATGCGCTCGTCCACCTGCCAGCAAAGAGTGCGGATGGGAGTATAAAGTCGGCTCACAAAACGAGCGGTTTGCCTCAAAGTACCCAAGCCATCGTGCGGACGCACTGTGGAGGCCGTACCCTGTGGAGGCCGTACCCTGTGGAGGCCGTACCCTGTGGAGGCCGTACCCTGCAAAGTTAGTGTGGTTGTACTCACCACGTTGAGTGCACAATTGTCATTGTATTGTATGTCAATCGCGACCTTGACGAATGAGACCCTTTTGGGGCTGGCATAGTTTGCGGTTACCGCAATCACTCCAATCCAATGGTCATCAATGGCGGTGTGTCATCCCCGTACCCACACATTCCTGGTTGCCTAACTCCAACCAACCTTTGCAGATTTATTCTTTCACCCCCCCTCAGTACTCTCCTCCTGCTATCCTCCTATCCATCCTTCATTCCTAGGTCATTTTAAACCCGCCTTGCTACGTCATCTCACCTGCCTCGCCACGTCATCTCACCTGCCTCGCCATGTCAGCTCACCTGCCTCGCCACGTCATACTTCTCCAGCACCACCTCAGCAGCCTTGAGCGCCTTGTCCACGTTGACGTGCGCCTTGCGGATGGCGTAGGTGCGCTCCTGTCATGTGAGTGGGGGGAAGGAAGGGGAGGAGAGGGAAGGGGAAAGGTCGTCAGGCCGTATTCATCTGGACATGCGCCCTGCGGATGGTGTAGGTACGCTCCTGCCAGGTCAGGCCGAAGGGGTAGAGGGAGAGGGAAAGGTCAGTCGGGGCATATTCACATAAGCGTGGGCCTTGCGTATGGCATAGGTGCGCTCCTGCTGGGTTAGGCGGAGTTGGGAATGGGGGAGGGAGAGGGAGGTTGAAACGGGGCAAGGAAGAAAGGAAGGAAGGTAGGCCGGCCCAGTCCGGGCGTATTCACGTGCGCCTTGTCGATGATGTAGGTGCACTCCTGCCAGGTCAGGCCGAGCTAGGAGTTGGAGTTGAAACGGGGCAAGGAAGAAAGGCCGGTCCCGGGCGTATTCACGTGCGCGAGCGCCTTGTCGATGATGTAGGTGCACTCCTGCCAGGTCAGGCGTAGGTGCACTCCTGCCAGGTCAGGCGTAGGTGCACTCCTGCCAGGTCAGGCGTAGGTGCACTCCTGCCAGGTCAGGCGTAGGTGCACTCCTGCCAGGTCAGGCGTAGGTGCACTCCTGCCAGGTCAGCAAGGTTAAAAAAAACGACCGTTTTTTTGAAAATTTACCGTAAAAAACGGTATCGTAAAATACGGTCGTAAAAAACGGTTGAAAACGGTTCCAGGAGGTGTTTCCTGTTTAACTAACAAAACGGCCACTTAGTGAGACCAAATTGAACCCGAAATGCAGCAGCATGAAGGGGACGGACCCCTTCTTGCATGTATGAGCTTGTTGGCATGCTTGAAAATGTTTTTGGCCTTGTTTTTCTCTTTTTTTTCTTGGTGAACAGCGTTCTCTAACAAAAAAACGACCGTTTTTTTGAGAAATCACCGTAAAAAACGACCGTATAAAGCGGACCGTATTTTACGAAAACCGTAATTTTGAACCTTGCAGGTCAGGCGTAGGTGCACTCCTGCCAGGTCAGGCGTAGGTGCACTCCTGCCAGGTCAGGCCGAGTTGGAAATGGGGAAGGGAGTGGGAAAAGGGAGAGAGCATATTTGTGTGAGCGTGCACCTTGCAGATGGCGTGGGTGCGCTCCTGCCAGGTCAGCACGCGCGCTGGGAACGGCATATGAAAGGCCATATTTCATGCGGGCATGCGCCTTGCTGCAGATGGCGTAGGTGTGGTGTGGTGTGGTGTGGTCTGGTCTGGTGCTGCCAGGTCAGGCAGCGGTGGGAGGGCATATGCGGGCATATGAGAGGCCATGATTCTTGCAGCCATGCGCCTTGCTGCATATGGCGTGTGGTGTGGTGTGGTGTAATGTGGTGCTGCCAGGTCAGACTGCGGTGGGAGGACATAGGCGGGCATATGAGAGGCCATGATTCTTGCGGGCATGCGCCTTGCTGCATATGGCGTGTGGTGTGGTGTGGTGTAATGTGGTGCTGCCAAGTCAGACTGCGGTGGGAGGGCATAGGCAGGCATAAGAGAGGCCATGATTCTTGTGGGCATGCGCCTTGCTGCAGTGCAGATGGCGCAGGTCAGGCCGCGGTGGGAGGGCATAGGCGGGCATAAGAGAGGCCATGATTCTTGTGGGCATGCGCCGTGCTGCAGATGGCGTAGGTCAGGCCGCGGTGGGAGGGGGAATGGAGGCAAGGGCAGTCATGAGCATGCACGCGCGACGAGAGTGGGGAAAGGAGAACGGGAGGAGGGAAGAGAGTGGGGAAGAAGAATGGAGTAAGGAGAGTGGGGGGGGGGGGGGGGGGGGGAGAGAATGGGTAAGAAGAGTGGGGTAAGGAGAGTGGGGGGAAGAGAGTGGGGGAGGAGTGTGGGGGAGGTGGAAGTGGGAGGGAGAGGGACGTGGGACAAGGGAGACCATATGGGGAGGGAATCTTGCGGAGATCAGGGGAGGCGGAGCGGCGCAGTAAGTCGCACGAAGCGCAGCTTCATTCATGTGCCGGGCGATATGGGGAGGGACGGGCGCGCCGCGGACCGCGCTCTCGACCAATCGGACGCGAGGAACGGCCACGACGGAGCGGCTTCAGCCACGGTCTGCGCGAGCGGAGCGGAGAGGAGCGGTCTGCACAGCCCTATTCTCAACCGTTCGTGTCGCCGCCTTCATCTCGCTCGTCGCCGTTCGTTGGCTCGCTTCCTACTAGGTCAATGCGTCGCACATGTCGCATGCCTCACCTGCGTCGGTCGCATGGCCGTGTCTAAGGCCGAGAGCCGCTGGTCGAACGACCCTAGGATGTCCGCCAGGCGATCATTGTTGCTCTGCGACTGCGCCAACGCGTCGCGCAAAGCCTGCGCGTGCGACGCTAAGTCGCACGCCACTTCCGCGACCATGGCGACGTTTGCGACCTCTCAAATGACGACGTCACTTCTCCGTCTTCTTCGCTAATCTTCCTACAGTTCAAGTCGTAAACGAACTTACGCTCTGTTCTATCCCCAAAAGCTGCTAGACGAAATCTAGAGTCAGGTTGTACTACAACCTGTTTTTTCGCGGTCTCTATTTTGAACTGCAACCGTTAGGTTAGGAGGTTTGGCTCGGGTGCGAGCGTGACCCGAGGCTGTTCTGACTTGCTTTGCGTGCACGTCAGGTTCTGGTCTGGTTGCGTGACCCAAGGCTGTGTTGCCTTGTTTCGTCGGCCCGACCAGTCTGTCGGACCAGAGGAATCGCTATGGCGGGGACCCCTCCCGGTTCTACAGTTCTGCGACATGGAGCCGCACTTCGCCCCGTTACCAGATACTGTTTGCCGCGAAACCTATTTCTTACGCGGAATTGTTTTCGTCACCGTGCACCCGCTAGTCAGCGTCGTGCCCTGACGACAGGGTGTGTGAATGACGAAATATGTATACGGGTTACTTTTGCGAAATTATATGTACAGTATTTGTACTTTCGAGACCCGCCCTAAGCCAGCCAGTCTCTTGGTTTACTCGCATGCCAACCCTGAAATACGCGAAGTATTTCAATGTCGTCGTACAGTGTCTGGGATGAGATACGCCATAGCGTTTTAGGAATATTAGGCGTGGGAAATCTAGAATTCAGTAATTGTTGATTCTTGCGACGCCGCAAACGTGGCCGACGCGGCCCCGTGCGACACATTGGCACAGTCGCAGAGCAGCAATGATCGCCTAGGATCGTTCGACCAGCACCGGCTCGCGGCTATGCGACCGTCCCAGGTGAGGTGTGCGACATGGACGATCCAATGCACAGTGATGCGACGCGAGCAATCGGAAGGCGCCCGCCGCCTCAGCCACCTTGGTCGGTTCGGAAGGAGCACTGCACGCCTATGGTCTTGATTTCACGTAGAGCAGCGTAGCGAGCCAAAGCATTAACACAGCAGAGCAGAGCAGAGAAACCGAGCCGAGCCGCCGAGCCGAACCACGCCGCGTCGCGTCGCGCCGCTCTGTCGAGCCGAGCCGAGCCATGCAGAGCCGAACCGAGCCGAGCCGCGCCGAGCCGAGCCGCGCCGAGCCGAACCGAGCCAAGCGGACCACCGCGAAGTCAGAGACGCAGCGGCAGAGACCTTTCAAACCTATTTTTAGACCTGCAGGCTTCACAAAAGAGGCTACCCTTTGTCTTAGCCGCGTCACATGCCAGTGTTGTGGCCTCTCGCCCCTTGCATCCCCGCCTGCGTGTTGTTCTTGCGCTTGATCGCATGATTATGCACTTTCCCTTGCATCCCGCACTCCCCCTCACATCCCGCACTCCCACTCACATCCCGCACTCCCCCTTACATCCCGCACCCCCCATCACATCCCGCTCTCTTCCTTACATCCCGCACTCCCCCTCACATCCCGCACTCCCATCCCGCACTCCCCCTCACATCCCGCACTCTCCCTCACGTTTCGCACTCACCCTCCCCTACTCCTTTCTATCTCCCTCCTCCTGCCACTCCCTTCTCTCACCCTCCCTCTTTTCTTGTCAACCTGACTTGGCAGGAGCCACATAAGCCATCGACAAGCATCACGCTCACATGAACATGTCTCCCTTTCATCCCCCACTCGTTTCTCTCGCTCTCTCCACTCCCTTCTCTCGCCCTGCCCTGCTTTCCCCACTTCCCTCTCTCAATCTCCCTCACTCCCTTCTCTCGCCCTCCTTCCCCTACTCCCCTCCCTAGCCCTCCTCCCACCGCTCAGTATCCCCACTCTCCTTCTCCCATGCCCGCCTCAAGATGACCTGGCAGGAGGAGCACTTCCTTTCATCTCGCGTTCCCCCTCCCCCACTCCCTTTCCTGGCACTCTCTCTCCCCACTCACCTTCCCCCACTCCCCTTCCCCCACTCACCTTCCCCCACTCTCCTTCCCCCACTCTCCTTCCCCCACTCTCCTTCCCCCACTCTCCTTCCCCCACTCTCCTTCCCCCACTCTCCTTCCCCCACGCCCACCTCATAACGACCTGGCAAGAGCGGCATGTACACCGTCTCCCCCCCCCTCCCTTCCAGCACGCCCTCTCCCTCCCCCAATCCTTCTCCCACCTTTGTTGTGGCCTGACCTGATCCGGCAGGAACGCACCTATGCCATTCCACAAGGCACACGCTCACTATACTCAGTGACATGATTTCAGCCTCTCCCTTTCCCTCTCGTTCTCCTTTTCGCTCTCCAATTCCCCATCGCTCTCTCTTCCCCCCTCGTTGTCCCCGTCCCCCTCACTGTCCTTTTTCCCCACTCCCACCACTGCATGACCTGCCAGGAGCGTACCTACCCCATCTGCAAGCCACACACGCGCACATGAGAATGCGCTCACTGACCTTTCCACACCCTCTCCCTCCCTCTCTCCCACCTCTGTATGACCTGCCAGGAGCGTACCTACCCCATTCGCAAGGCACACTGTCTGCTTGCTTCAATACTCTCTCCCCTCTTGACTTCTTCCCCCCACCTCCCCCCTCTCGAATTCTGTACCTGCGACATTCTCATGGCACACAGGCGCACATGAGTGTGCCCTGACTGACCTTTCTCTCTTTCCCTGTTTCACCCTCCGCCTCCCTCCCCCTCCCTCCCCCTCTCTCCCCCTCCCTCCCCCACCCTCGCCCTCCCTCCCCCTCCCTCCCCCCAACTCCCTCTCCCTCTCCCTCCCCCTTCTTCGCATGTCATTGTGAGAGAAGCCGCTCAAGGCTGCTCATCTGGTGCTGGAGAAGTATGAAGTGGCGATGCAGGTGAGGTGACGTGGCAAGGCAGGTGAGAAGACGTGGCAAGGCAGGTGAGGTGACGTGGCAAGGCAGGTGAGATGACGTGGCAAGGCAGGTGAGATGACGTGGCAATGCAGGTGAGGTGACGTGGCAAGGTAGGTGAGGTGACGTGGCAAGGCAGGTGAGATGACGTGGCAAGGCAGGTGAGATGACGTGGCAAGGCAGGTGAGGTGACGTGGCAAGCGGGTCTGAATCAAGGCTTGGTAGGAGGGGAGACGAGTTGGATAAATAGTACGAGGAGGGGAGGGGAGGGGCTGGAGGAGGGTGAAAGAATACTGTTGCAATGCAAGTGTGCTTGGCCATCCTGCACTAACGTGGAGTAAGTATGTTGCGAGGAGAAGGCCATTCGAGTCACAAAGATAGTTGGAACAATAGAAAGAGTTTCGGCAAACAGATTGCTGGAGCTGACACATCCCACGTGGCAGATAGAGTTGCGTATCAAGGAGGGCTCCAGGGATAGCGGTTTAGCCGGTTCCTGCTCGAGGCCGACCGACCTACAGCCGTACCTGGCAGCCATAGCACAGTTGCAGGAGGGCGTTCTTGAGAATTCTCAATGCAACCTGCAACAAGACGGTTCCTGCTCGAGGCCGACCGACCTACAGCCGTGCCTAGCAGCCGTAGCACAGCTGCAGGAGGGCATGGTGGGGAAGAGGCAGATTGGCCTTGACCTTACTCATTTCTGTACCTCCGTGCCTTTCCCGTGTAACAGTTGCAGGCGTGCATCAAAGAAGGTCCCAACCCAAGGCCGACCTAGAACCTTACCTAGCAGCTATAGCTCAGCTGGAAGAGAATGCGGGGTGTTCTGAGGCGAAAGGGGCAAGTATTCCCCATGCAGACCCTTACACGCCCTTTTCCCCTCTCTCTCCCCTTACTCCTTGCTCGCAGTTGGAGGCGCGCATCAAAGAAGGTCCCAAGGCCGATCTAGAGCCTTACTTAGCAGCTATAGCACAGCTGGAAGAGAGCGTGCGGTGCTCTGAGGTGCTCCAACCGGTGAAGGGCGCCTGGCAGTTGGCTCTGTCTCACTTGCAGGCGCTGCTGAAGGAGGCCCATCACCGCCTCAATGCTGCTTTCAAGCAGAAGCTGCAGCAGTTCACGTGAGTGGGAGGGGGGGGAGATGGTTGGGGGGGGGAGAGGGGAGAGTGTGAAGGCGGGGGAAGGAAGATGCAAAGAGTGCTACTGAGGGAGGCTCACCGGCGCCTGGCTGCTGCTTTCAATCAGCAGCAGCAGCAGTTCACGTGAGTGGGAAGGCGCGAGGGGGGAGGGAGGGGGAGAGGGCGATGCGATGGAAGGGGCCAGGGAGTGAGTGGGGGAGCGTAGAGGGCGACGAGACAGAGAAGCGGGCCTGAGTGAGAGGCGCGAAAATTCTGAAGGTGTGAGGAAAAAGCGGTCGTTGAAGGGTGTGGATGATTTTTGAGAATTCGCAAAGGCCGTTGTAAGGGCGCGGAGTTGCTCTGGCTGACTCCCAGGGGCTGCTGAGGGAAGCCACCGCTGCCTGGACGATGCTCTTCGGCAGCAGCTGTTGCATTTCACGTGAGCAAAGAGAATGGGAAGGGGGGATGTCGGGGAGAGGTATGAGGGAGCAAAGAAGAGTAAGAGGCAGTTGCTGCTGCAGTTGGTGAGAGCGAGAAGAGAGGGGAGGAATGGAGAGTTGTGGAAGGGAGGGGGAGGAGTGCAGGAAAGTGGAGGAAAGTGGGGAAAACGGAGTTGGTAATTTTACTTTCATATTTTCTCGGTCGTGCCATTCAAGCCAGGATCTTCATCCTATTGTCCAACTTAACTTCCTATCCAATCCAGCCTCTCCCTCCTCCATGCCCTGCCTTTGAGTCAACCCAAAAGCATTTTATTCAGTCGTGCCATCCGAGCCTACATCTTCACCATTTATTCCAACTTAACTTCCTATCCACTTTTTGAGGCGCCTAAAGAAAACAAGCCTGCTGCTTGCATCTTCACCCTATAGTCCCGCTTCACTCCCCATCCAATCCAAACTCTCCCTCTCCCATGCCGTTCTTCTCCCCCAACCCCTCCTCTCCCCCCACTTAACAAGGAACCCAAATCAGCCAAGCTGTGGGAAGCAGGGCGAGGAGGAGGAGGAGGAGGAGGAGGAGGAGGAGGAGGAGGAGGAGGAGGAGGAGGAGGAGGAGGAGGAGGAGGAGGAGGAGGAGGAGGAAGAGGAGGAGGCGTGCGTGCGGGAGACAAACCCTCCTTCCTCTTCTAATCAGCCCTCACGCACTCCATATCCCCCCCCTCCTCCCCCGCCCCACACAGCAAGGCTGCGGAACCGGCAAAGCTAGAATAAGCGATGAAGCAGGCCGAGACGGAGTTGATTTTTGAGTGGACTCAAAGGGCATTCCATGTCCCCTTCTCCTCTTTCGCCCAACACAGCAAGGCTGCAGACCCAGCAAAGCTAGCAAAAGTGATGAAGAAGGCCGAGGAGGAGGGCAGGACGCTGCCGGTGCTGCTGGCGAATAGAAAGGCGGGCGAGCGCATCCGCCAGCTGGCAGAGGCGCTCATTCGGATTGGCCGGGCCGATAAATGCCTGAAGATATACACGTGAGTGGATGCTTGCTTGCTTGCAATGCAATGCAATGCAGTGTTGCTTGATTGCCCGCATGCATGATGCATCCGCCAGCTGGCAGACGTGCTCATTTGTTTTGGCAGACGTCCCCATTTTTAAGCTTATGCCATTATATGTACATATGCACCTATGTTGAAATGGGAAACGAGCATGTATGATGTGTACATATGCACCTATCTTGAAATGGGAAACGAGCATGTATGATGTGTACATATGCACCTATCTTGAAATGGGAAACGAGCATGTATGGTGTGTACATATGAGTGTGTTGCAGTGGAAAAGCTGACAACAACACACACACATAGCCTACGCATGCGCAAAGACACTCACCTACTCACATTCTCCCCTCCAAGCGGCAAGGTCCACGGTGCGATGGTGCTGGCGGGGTTGAGGTGCATTGGGATGGAGGAGTTCATGCGCGAGCAGATGCGTGTCACTCACTCGCTTGCTCGCTCGCTCGCTCACTCACTCACTCACTTGCTCGCTCGCTCACTCACTCACTCTCTCCCCTCCAAGCAGCAATATGCGCGGCGCCGCGGTGAAGGCGGGGTTTAAGCGCATGGGGATGGAAGAGCTCACGCGCGAGCAGATGGACTGCATGGTTTGGACGGATCTGGAGACGCGCGTTGACGGGTGGAAGACGCAGATCAGCATGGCGGTGAGTCAGAGCAGACCAAATGTTATTTTACCTTCCAACCGACCATGAGTGAAGATGATCCGCAGGACTTTGGAATGATCTGAAGACGCGCGTTGAGTGGTGAGTAGGCCAGTGGGGGGAAGCCAATCTGCACGTGCGGTGAGTCAGAGCAGATTGTTGAGTCAAGTAAAAGGCATTGGGTAACAAAGTGATTGTGTTCTGAGTCGACTCAAAAACGCTTCACTGGGTGAAGAAGTGATTGTGTTCTGAGTCGACTCAAAACATGACTCATTGGGAAACAAAGTGATTGCTTAGTACAAAAAGTTCACTCGAAAGTCACTTCACTCGCAAGCAGATGGACGGCATGGTTTTGAAAGTATCTGAAGATGTGCGTTGAAGGGTGGAAGAAGCAAGTCAGCCAGGTGCTGACAGATCATGGGAGAGAGGCCACCTGTAGAAAGTGAAATTTTTAGACGTCTAAAAAATTCACAATTTACACGTGGCAAATCAGCCAGGTGTGAGAGAGAGTTGAGGCTACGGGGGTAAGTCTTGCTTTTTGTGTGGCGCTTTGTGTTGCGGCGTGCAACGTGCCAAGGAGTAGAGGCAGGTGGGTTGGGTTTCGTTTCCTGCCAGGGACCTAGCCCTCTTATCTCTTGCCTCGCTCCATTTCCATTTCAAGCTGCCCAACTGAAATTGCAAAAGTGGGATCATCAACTGATTCCCCTCCTCCTCCTCCTCCGCTGCACTGCCCTCCCCTCCCACCTCTCCCCCTCCCCCAACCTCATTCCCCCCAGCCTCATTCCCCCCAGCCAGGTGCACGTGGTGTTCAGGGCGGAGAGGGAGCTGTGTGAAACGGTCTTGGCAGGGTTGGAGCCACACACAAATACTCTATCAACACTATACCCACTCTGACGCCCCACCACCCCCACCCCCCTCCATTGCTTCTCCGTTCTCTAACCCCCCCTCCCTTTCACCCCCAGATGCACGTGGTGTTCATGGCGGAGAGGGAGCTGTGCGAAACACTCCACCCCTCACAACCCGCCCACTTCCTCCTTGTATCCCACTGCACCTCACTGCCCATAGGTGGATGTGGTTTTCAAGGCGGAGAGGCAGCTGTGTGAGACGGTTCTAGCAGGGTTGGAGCCGCACACAGGCAAGGCGTTTGCGGACCTTGCGGGGCTCACGTTGGGCATGCTGTTTGGTTTCGGGGAGGTGGTGGCGCGCCAAAGAATGCCGGTGAATCAGGCCAAGAAGCTGATGGATATGTTCGAAACACTGTTGAAGATGTATGAGACCATGCAGAAGCTCATGCCACAGGTGAGATGTGACGCCAAGGCAACACAAGAAGTGGCGCACCGGTGAACAAGGCCAAAGGGCTGATGGACATGTTCAAGCATACATATCCAGCAGTTGAGACCACGTGGACCATGTAAACGCTCATGCCGCAGGTGAGATGACGTGTGAAGCGAGCTCATGTGGTACTTGATGTGAGATACGAACTCATGTGATGATTGAGTTGGAATGTAAATTCAAGAAGCGACAACTCATATGGGAAGTGAGATGCGAACAACGTGAGAAGTAGTGTGGCATTATATGGTAGTCGAGGTGCGACCACATGTAGGATAGGATCCACAAAAATGTTTTTTGAATCATTTTGACTCAAAAGATTGGTCCTTGAGCATGTCCCACGCCTTGGGTCCACGCTCTTCCTTCTGAAGTAGATGCATAATATGCTGACGTTGGGTGAGGTTCAGGCTCTGAGAAAATGTATAATATCCGGCTGATGAGTGTTCGTCCCAAACACCCTGGAAACTTCGGGTTGATTGATATGGCGTTTCTCACTACCAATTATAACCTTGAAAAGTCATATCTGTCCAATATACAGTTACACCTTCCATGACCAGCCGTCGTATCCTTCACCACTAAATTTGTCAATTGAGCACCTCCCTTGGAAGTGGACCCTGGGTCATCCGGGCCATCCTAGGGGCGGAGACATCCTGGCTACTACCACTGGGGTTGAACTCCCTTCTTTTCCCGACGACCCCATCATTCGATACATTGAAAACTACTAAGTACCAGCTCTGATACCACGTGTCAACTGCTGTAGACTATTCAGAAATGATTAATAGCTTAACTGCAAACTAAAAGTAGCACTAATTCTGCTTGAAGCGTTCCGAGTGTGACAGATGGTCACCCCCTAGCCAAGGCATAAAAATTACTAGGGAGTAGTTGTGGCTTGCTTAGCTTGTAGAATGAGTGCACTGGCTGAATAGTGTTTTGGCAACACCATAATAACGTTTCTAGTCACGTCAATGTTGATTGGAGTTGACCCCGCAATCGCTTGGGCGAAGCCGACTTCGTGGTCGGTTGCGCGGGAGGTGCAGCCGACCATCCGCAGTGGTTGACGCTAGCCTGAGCGAGTAGGTTGATGAAGGTGGTTGATCTACGGGGTACCACTGTGACGCCGTCGACGACGGGAAGCCGACGGACGACTTCGATGGAGGTGGTCGACGAATGAGTTCGTCGACCTGCGCGGGACCATCGGGAAGCCGTCAATGTTGGGAGGTCGACGGCGGTTCTCGACTCGGTGGTCAACGAAGGGGTTTTGTCAACCAGCGAGGACGCCGACTTGGTCAAGTCAGCGGGTGGCGTCAACCTGGCGGGCTCCTACCGCCCAAGTCGATGCCGATTTGGTGGTTTCCCCGTCGACCAAGGACTCGGGGCGATGAGGTTCTGTCACATAATCTATGGTAAGAACAATACATTCAGTCACGTGCTTGTTTGGTAGACGAATTGAAGGTACTGTAGAGAGAGTTATTAGAGGTTGGGTTCATGGGAGTGACGCGAAGCTGGGGGACTCAGGGACCAGCGAGGCATGAGGAAGAAGAGTGCAAGGAACATTCAGGCCCTGGGTAATCTGGATGAGCAATCCGGAGGTTCAGTGACTGGCACTTGAGGTAGTCTTGTTAACGGGAATGGAGTGTTGGCCCCGCCCTCGCTTGGGCGACGCCGATGTCCTGGTCGGGTGCACGGGAGTAGCAGCCGACTGTTCGCAGTGAGGGGGCTACTCGACGGGCTTCGTCGAGCTGCAGGGATCACTATGGTGTTGCCGTCGACCAGGGGTGCTCGACGGTTGCAGCTGACTGGGCTGGTTGACGGGTGGGCCGTCGACCAGGAGGAGCAGTTCGACGGGAAGGTCGACGGAGCAGTCCGTCGACCTGACATTGAGCGGCAGTCGTCGAGGGGAGCTCGGCGACAGCAGCCGACAGTGCTGGTCGACGGACTCCATCGACCAGAGTGTTGCTCGACGGGAGCTGTGGTCGACGATGGAGTCGTCGTCCGGAGCACTGGGTGGTTGACGAGCACGTACAACTTCTGTCGACTTTCCCCGAACAAGTCGACACCGACCTGGTGGTGTCCAAGTCGATCAGGTAACCTGCTCGGCGAGTTCTGCGGAGGCTCGCGAACGTCGTCGAAGACGGAGTGACGAAGGTGACTTCAGGCTGGTATCCCGAAGTCCATGTGGCTCGGCAGGCGCAGACAACAGCCGACGGATACACAACAGTGCAAGTCGGGCCAATCGGCTGCGCGCACCTGCGAGCGTTGGCACAGGTGCAACACTGGACAGCCGCACTGCTGCAGTGTTGGCACGCCGTCGACCTGCAGTGTCGGCAGGTCGCCTTTCTGCAGTGCTGGCGCGGCTCCTCTATGCAACGCTGGCAGGCGATCGACCAAGCTGTGCTGGCAGCCGACCAGGCTAGCTGTAAAGTTGCTAGGTGCCTGATGTAGTCATTGTTGTCATTGTTTGTTCAATCATTCTGTAATGCAATGTTTGCCTAGTCAAACTCTTGCCGATTTCTCCCGTGAATGTGCAAGCACTAAGGAACTAAGCAAAGCTATGATCCCTCCTAGTAGTTCGCGCCAACCTCCCCCCCCCCCGTAGTCTAGCTCACTACGTTGTAAAGTGACTCTCCGCAAATCTTCTGGAAATTGGGCGACACGGGCTAGGATTTCAAATAGTCTAAGAATGCACAACACAACTCGTTCTCTCGTTTGTTTGCTCGCTATAGTGGATACATGTTACTGATTGACGACTAACTCCAGCCTAGGTGACGAGGCCACTGTGAACAGCCATTTGTGGGAGCGGGAATCTCTCTGGTAGTGGTTGAGTACGAAGAAGGGAACCAGTGAGTTGGGACAAGACGGAGGCAAGGATGAGACGAAGAAAGCAGCAGTAGTGAAAGGACAAGAGCAGGTAACACAAGATTTTCCGACTTCTGCAGCGTTGGCGCTCCGTCGAGTTGCAGTGCTGGCAGAACGTCGACTTTGTTGCGCTGGCGGTCGACCTTCCTGTCTGCTAGGTTCCTAGGCTCTGATGTGGTTAATGTTGCCTTTGCCATTGCTATCATTGTTCAACAATTCGATTGAACTTTTGTTAGTGAGAAACTCTTGCAATTCTCTTTAGGAATGTGTGCGTAGAGAGAACACGAGCAAACACTACGATCACTCGTATCACCCGTGCCTTCCCCATAGTCTAGCTCCCACCAGTTTAGAGTGACTCTTCGCAGTCAATACCTAGTAGTAAAATTCAAGCTCTGGAAAAGCGCACAAGCATTGTTGTGTCTCGATAAGTACAAGCATATTCATATAAATTCCACGCACAAGCAAATGCAAACATAAAACAGTTGTAAAACCGACTTATGGGATTTCGCCATGCTGGCTTTGAAAACGAGTGTACAACTTTTGGAGAATTTGTCATGGTTTTCCACGTCTTGATAAAAACCGTCTTTTAATTTCGTTTCAAACTTTCGGTTTTGCTGACTCCAATGTGAACACTCATGATTTCCCATGTGGATCGAATGTGGCTCTCATGAGATTCATGCGAGCTTACACTTTATAAAACAAGCATTATCTATACTTGTTATGTATTTATTTCGCAAAGCAACGTGACTTTCTCTTGAAAATTTCTGTTCGCTGGGTCAATGCGGGATACAGTTTTCCAAATGTAATCACGAGCACCCCTCGTGCCACACATCACTATCGATATATTTCCCGGTGGTGCTGTACGGTGCGATTGCGATAGCGATCGTGCGCTGTACAACATAGGACAACGAGATCATGTCGTTCCGTCCTGTTGTGGTCGTGCACACTGTGCACGGTCGCAACAGTGCGACACAAGCGTGTTCCTTGTGGGGTCATACGCGCGTGTCAGCAGTATGCTAGGTGACAGGATTAGTGGAACAGAAGAAGCGGCAGAAACGTGAGTGGAAGGGGACACATGTAAATTCATCAGCGTGAAGAGGAAAGGTTTGGTTTGGTAGAGGAAATTCGGTATGATGCGGTTGGGGGTGGTGGACTGGTTGGGATGAATCGCGGCAATTCACATTTTAATTCGAGTTAGTTTCTGCTAACATTTTCTTAGGGAGATTTCGGCACCCATTAGGGATAGTTTTTCCCCCTTCCCTTTTGCAAGGAAAACCGCCAATCCGCACGGTTCTGCGGGAAAGATCGCCGATCTGCGAGGATCTGCGGGGAAATTCGCGGAACCGCGTGGATGGCGAGCCTGAAGTACATCTCGGGGGGGGTTTCAACCTGCCCGGTTTTTTTAACCTGCCCGAAAAATCGTATCCCTGGATTGGGGCCCTTAGCGTATAGTGTATATACGTATGCGTATGTGCGACACGCGTATATACGCTATACGCGTATATGCCACCATAGATTATTACCCCCCTCTCTCACCCTCAATGCGTACAGGTGGAGGTGGTGTTTGCGGGCCCGGCATGTGATGCCATACGGGGCAGCGCGCAGCAGCTGCTGCAGCGACTAGCAACGGCCTCTAAGGAGGCATTTAACAACTTTGAGTTGGCAGTGGCGAGCGATGAGAATTACAGCATGCCGCGCGATGGCACCAGGCATGCGCTCACCAGCCACGTGGTGAACAACTTCAACTATCTCAATGACGGGTGAATCGTTGACTTGTGATGTGTCGTTGACTTCTGAAGCTTGGCTTGCCTGTGCGTTGGACGGGAGGGGATAACTTCACTTCACCACAGCATAGCACGCCGCGGGCGGGATGGCACGGGGCGTGCGCTCACCAGCCACATCGCTAACAACTTTAACCATTTCTGTTACAAGTGCATCGTTAGGCTTTGATGTGCCATTGACTGATACATTGTTGGCTGTGTGCGCTCACCAGCTATGTCGTTAACAACTTCAACTATCTCAGTGATGAGTGCGTCGTTGGCTCTTGATGCGTCGTTGAGTCCTTATGCATCGTTGACTGTGCGTCGCTGGCTGGGTGTCGTTGGCTTTGATGTGTGGCTAACTATAGTCCCCTTCACTCGTTCCCTTTACCCACCCCCTTTGCTGGTCCCCTTAACGCGTCCCCTTCACTCGTTCCCTTTACCCACCCCCTTTACTGGTCCCCTTAACGCGTCTCTTTTACTCGTTCCCTTTACCCACCCCCTTTACTGGTCCCCTTAATGCGTCCCTTTTACTCGTTCCCTTTACCCACCCCCTTTGCTGGTCCCCTTAACGCGTCCCTTTTACTCGTTCCCTTTACCCACCCCCTTTGCTGGTCCCCTTAACGCGTCCCCTTCACTCGTACCCTTTACCCACCCCCTTCACTGGTCCCCTTAATGCGTCCCCTTCACTTGTCCCCTTTACTCGTCCCTTTTGATTTTCCCCTTTACTTGTCCCCTTCACCCGCCCCCGTAACTCGTTTCGTCCCTTTCCCTTGTCCCTTTTCCTTCTCCCTTCCCTTCACTCGTCCCTCCCTTTCAGCTCCCATCCCACCATGCAGCTCCTCTTCGGCACTGGCAGCAGCATCTTCAGTGACAATATGAAGCGGGTCGTTGCGGCGCTTCACACCAACCTGGTGGAGAGGAAGAGCAAGAAGTATGACGATGACGCGCTCACGCAGTTCTTCCTCATGAACAACGCTCACTACATCGTGGAGCGCGTGATAATGTGAGGAATAGACTTGTTCATTCCGCAAGGTGTACTGTGGTGTGTCGTTTTCAGTGCACAGTTCTTCCTCATGAACAACGTGCACTACATCGTGGAGGGAAAATGGGGAAGTTGTGTGCGGGTGAGGGTGGGGAAATGGGAAGAGGGGAGGGGTTGGGATCAAGGAAAGTATTGCTCACATTACAAGAAAGCAGTACGACAACGCTCTCCCTCTCCCTCCCCCTCCCCCTCTCCCTCTCCCTCTCCCTCTCCCTCTTCCTCTCCCTCTCCTTCTCCCTCTTTTCTTCCCAGTGGCAATCTAAAGGAGGTTGTGGGGGAGGAGTGGATCTACCAACAAAAGGGCGTTGTGGAGAAACATGCCAAGGCGTACATTCGCAAGTCATGGAGAAAGGTGGGGTGCCGAGGGGTAGGTGAGGGTGGAATTATGATGCAAAAATGTAGCGCAGCAACATGCAGCAACATGCAGCAACATGTTTTGGAGCAGCATGCAGTGGCGTACCTTCGAATACGAATGCCGTGGAGCAAGGTGAGGAGGGGAGGGGTGCTGGGGAAGGAGGAAGGGAGGGGTGGGGGCATAGGACTTTTTTCTGCAATAATATAGCGCATCGTGGGTTGTATTTTAATTATTCTGTACACATAGGCAAAATTAAGAGGTGTAGCTGCTAGCTATGAAGGGATTTTGGGATTTGCCCGCTAACCACATTTGTGGTTGGATCTTTGGTATCCAACAATCATTGCCTTGCAATAATGTTGGTAAAAACCCAACCAGCAATGGTTGGACCTCCACTAGTGTTGGTTGACCCAACCACAAATACTTGGGCCTTCACTAATCATTAAAGAATCCAAGTTAAAGTATCTATGATTACCTAGGTATACCTCAGCTCAGCTCACTTGGGCTTCAATCTGTACAACAATCTTGCATTCACAAGGTTCCCCTCACAGGCACTGCGTGCATACTTCTTTTGGTAAAGAGAAGCGCCTTCGAGGCGCCTCAAAAGTCGCAATCTCCCTCTCACGGTTGCTGCATACTTCCTCTGGTAAAGTTTTTTTCATCCACTCAAAAGCCAAACCAATCCTGTTTCATGACTCTTCTTCTGGTAGAGGGCAGAACCTGCCTTTTCCTCTCCCTCCCCTACGCTCGCCAGATTCTTGAGCTTCTATCGATACAATCCTGCAACTTCCCCTTGCATGGGCACTGCATTCTTTCTGGTAAAGAGCTGCACCTTCAAGGTGCCTCAAAAGTTGCGATTCTCCCTCTCAGGACATGCCTCTTCCTCTTCTTCCGGCAGGACTGTCAATCATCAGAGAAGGGCACGGGCGGTCGTTTGAGTCGACTCAAAAGGCATCTCTTCCTCTCCCTCCTTTACGCTCGCCATATTCTTGAGCTACTGAAGCCGGCAGGGGTATCACTCAGAGGAGGGCGTGGGGGGCTTTTGATTCAACTCAAAGGGCATCTTTTCCTCTCCCTCCCTTACGCTCCAGATTCTTTAGCTGCTGAAGCCAGCAGGGGTATGAATCAGAGAAGGGCATGGGGGTCGTTTAAGTTGACTCAAAGGGCATCTCTTCCGCTCCCACCATTACGATCGCCAGATTTTTGAGCTACTGAAACCGGAAGGGCCATCAGGGGAGGGCTTGGACAGTATTGCGCGTCGCAACACTGTCAAAGAAAGGTGCGTGGGGGAGGGAAAGGAGGGGGGAGAAGTGGGGGAAGGGGGAGGTTGGGAGTGCGTAGGGAGCGGACGGGGAAAAGAGATGTGCGTGAGTGGCAGGGCTGTCAGACGAGGGCATGGAGGGCATGGAGGGCATTGAGGGCATTGAGGGCATGGAGGGCATGGAGGGCATGGAGGGCATGGAGGGCATTGAGGGCATGGAGGGCATGGAGGGCATTGAGGGCATTGAGGGCATGGAGGGCATGGAGGGCATGGAGGGCATGGAGGGCATGTAGAGGCCGCTGTGTGCTTGGTCACCTGTGTGCTTGGTCACCTGTGTGCTTGGTCACCTGTGTGCTTGGTCACCTGTGTGCTTGGTCACCTGTGTGTGCGTCTGCATGTACAGCTCCTTTGAAGCCGTTCAGGCAGAATGCCTGCATGCCTGCATGCATGCCCCAGATTTGTCGCGTTGCTGCTGCCTGCCTTGCCTACTGCACCCTCGTGCAACGATACACGTGAGCTGGGAAAGGGGTGAGGTGTATTGCACGCGGGTCGCTCCTTTGAGCAGAGATACACGTCAGTTGGCTAGAGGTTAGGTAATGTGTTGCAAATGAGTTGCCGCCAGGGTGGTTTGTTCCTCCCGTGTCACTTCCAATCCCCTCTCCCCCCATCAGCCCGCTGTTGGACAGTGGCAGGCGCCTAGGCAGCAGCAGCAGAGAGGAGGCCAGCAAGCACATTCGCTACACGGATGAAGACCTCAGGGAGCTGCTCCGGGAGTTCTTTCAGGGCAAGGAGAGCTGCAACATTCTCGTAGCCCAGCCCTCTGCTTCACAATAGGCCCACTCGTGCCCCACACATCCCCCACACATGCTCCACATGCACTGAGGTTATTGACTCGCTGTTCCGCAAGGTCCAAGGCAGGGAGAACACGCAGCAACCTCATAGCCCAGCCCTCTGCTGCAGGCTAGACCCACTTGTGCCCCACACATGCTCCCCGTCTACTGCCGTTAGTGGCTCGCTGCTGCTCAAGTTCTTCCAAGGCAGGGACAGGTGAAGGGTCCCAATAGCACAGCCCTCTGCTGCACGATAGACCCACACACGCCCCCCCCCCACATACTGCCGTTATTGACTCGCTGCTTCGCGACTTCCAAGGCAGGGACAGCGGCAACGTCCTCATAGGCCCGCCCCTGCTGCATACTAGACCCAATCGTGCATACTGTAGGTGAACGGTTACCAGCAATGTTATGGGGAGCGCTTACTGTTTCCCCCCAGATATTGGCGCACCTTATAATTGGCGCTGTGCGTGCACTTATGCAGAGATAAGCGCACCTACGATATATTCAATAATGCACTCCCCATTTTCAGAAACAGTCAGCTTCTGTTATGCTTTGAATTGTCCCATTCTCTTGTCATAAATTCTTGCTTTCAAGCGCACCCGTAATTTTCACAAATGGCATGCTGACTGGGTGTCCATACATTGATTTTGCTGACTTGTTCACCCCGTTCTTGAGCCGGATAGGTAGGAAGCTAACACGTGACATTGAAGAGTGCATCGCATAAATTGGATGGAAGGCAGGGCTAAGGCCCAGTGCTGTGATGCCACGTTACAATCGGAACCAGCGTCAGCATATTTCTGATAACTAGCCAAGCTATTGGTGCTCAGCCGTCGTACTTCCGAAATGTCTGGATAACGAGAATGTTTTTGTTTTGCGAGGGAATTTGTCCCACGTGTGTCTGTCACGTAGGGATTTCTAGCTGTATTTCAAGGCTTTGGTGGACCAGGCGTTGTGGTCGTAAATGTTTGTCGTTATGGTCGAATTCTCCTGGATTCTCTGGTGGGTACACAAACACGATTTCTAATCCTCTGGACCTCCCTGGGCGTACAGAACTGGCAGATGTTGGACGGGTGAACATAAACGCAACCACCTCCCAGTCCCAGAATGCAAGCAGAGCCTTCACTACCCTTTTTCAATGAGGAAACTGAGTGAACTAGTTATTATGCCCGACTAAAACCCCTGATTTCCCTCGAAAACACACGCATCTGCTGACGCGGCAGTACTGCCAACACACGCGCGGCGAGCAGAGGTCGAATCAGGGCTCGCCTCCTGCTTGCGTGGCTCCGACCATCCTCCCAAATCCGCGGCCTCTCCTCCCTCCAGCTTTATCCATCTGGGAGTCCCGAAGGCTAATCCGGTTTCTGCGTGCGAACTAAAGTCGAGGTAAGTTATCACATAACACTAATTCCCGTTTTTTTCCACGCCATTTCCCAAGGCCACAATTCTCTCAAGCAGAGATCAGTGTTTGCATTACACAGCAGCTTCTTCTCTCGACCTCTGCTTTTTTTCTTGATGGCCCTCTCGGCTTCCTCTCTCCGCAGTGCCGCTCTCAAGCCCTCTGCAGCACTTAGCCCGTCGCCCAACCAGCTCTCGTCAGACTTCTCTGGTCGCCGCGTCGTCGCATTTCCGAAAGCGACCGTTTCGCGCAACTCGCGCGTCGCACGTCGCGGCGTCGTGAGAATGGGGCTGACGGAGAACGGCCCGTCGGTGGCGGTGGTGGGAGTGACGGGCGCGGTGGGCCAGGAGTTTCTTCAGGTGCTTGCGCAGCGCGACTTCCCCTACAGCTCGCTCAAGATGCTCGCCAGCTATCGATCCGCCGGAAAGAAGTTCGACTTTGATGTAAGGCCCGCTTCCAGGCTCGGGAGTCTGTTTCCAGGTTTGGGGATCTGCGTCGAGGTTCGGGGATCTGCTCAGTGGTCGGGGGAAGCGCTTTGGGTACTCCGCATGCTCTTCGAGCCAAGCCCTGGATGCCAGTCATTGGATGTCAGCCTCTGGATGACAATATCTGACTGTCAGTCCTTGAATGTCATATCGTGGAGGTCAAGATTCGGGCTGGTGCTCCCATTGGAGGCGCGTCGCCACCTTTGTCGTTGAGCGATCCACCGCCGGTGGTACCAAGGTGTTGCGACCAGATTCTCTCATCTGTATCCTGCATTCGGCGTCGCTCGTGCTTCCTCTCCTTCCGGTGCCCTTGTCTCTGCGCGATCCACGGCCGCTGGTGCCGAGGGGTTGCGATCAGATCCTCTGAGGTCTGTATCCCGCATTCCCCGTCGCTTGCGCTTCCACCTCCTCGCGTTCACCTCTACTCTACCTTCGAGGCGCCTACATGTGTGTGAGGGCCTTAGTCACCGTCTCCCGTGCCGCTTCATTCCACCAATCACAGGGCCGCACGTACACGATGTAGGAGCTTGCGGAGCCGATCTTGTATCTCCGCGTTGCATCCCGCATCGGCTCACCCGTCTCCACCCCTCTCCACCGCTCCCCACACCATGGCAGGGCCGCACGTACACGGTGGAGGAGCTGACGGAGGAGAGCTTCAAGGGCGTCGACATCGCGCTCTTCAGCGCTGGCGGCTCCATCAGGTACGCCCTGCGGGTTTTCGCTCGTGCATGTAATCACCCAGCAGGTGATCACGTCATCATTCATCAGGTGATCGCCCGCACCTCTGCTGCTTCAAGGGCGTCGACATCGCTCTCTTCAGCGCTGGCGGCTACATCAGGTACGCTGCTGCGCTGCCGGCCTCCTCTCTCCCCCATCAGGCAATCTATGGTGACTTCTGCGTCGACTCAAAAGTCATCCTCACACCGAGGAGAGCTTCAAGGGCGTCACATCACGCTCTTCAGCGCTGGAGGTTCCATCAGGTACGCTGCGGCGCTGCCGCCCTGCCGCCCTTCGCTCGTGCATGTGTTTTCCAATCACTCGATCGCCATTCATGCCTCCGCGCTCTCATCTGCGCCTCACGCATCAGCTGCTGCCCATCCGACCGCGCGCGATCGCCGTTGCGTGCGATCATCCTCTGCAGTATGCGGAAATCGATGGAATACGCTGGTGACCACAACGTCTTCCCTTTCCTCGATCAACTTCGTGCGCGACCATCCTTGCATGCGATTTACGGTATTCTGAAAGCCGTGGAATACGCCCGTCGCTACAGCCTCATCCCTCTTCCCGATCACTCTCGCGCGCGGTCCCCACTCAACCCCTCATTGAAATCACCTTCCTCCTTCCCGCTTCCACCTTCCCGCTCACCCTCCCCCTTGCGCGCAGCAAGAAGTTTGGGCCGGCGGCGGTGGCGGAGGGCACGATCGTGGTGAAGCGAGCAGCACTTAGCCCGTGGCCCCCCTCAACCTCCCCCTTCCCTTCCTCCCCCTCCCCCATCCCCCCTTCCCCCACCCCCTTCTTCCGTCCGCGCAGCAAGAAGTTTGGGCCGGCGGCGGTGGCAGAGGGCACGATCGTGGTGGACAACAGCTCCGCGTTCCGCATGACGGACGGCGTGCCGCTCGTCGTTCCCGAGGTGCGCTAGTTGGCAGAGCCCGAGGTGAGCTCGTGGTGTGTCGACGGTAGCACAGCGAGTGTTATCCACGTGGTTTGATGGCAAAACACCGAGGGAAGCGCATCGATCGTGGTGAACAACAGCTCCGCGTTCCGCATGACCGACGACGTGCCGCTCGTCGTTCCCGAGGTGCGTGGATGGTGCTGGGATTGCAAAGTGATGAAGCGCAGCAGTACCATGAAGTCACGCGCGCGCGACGCACGGCGGCGCAGGACGTGCTGCTCGCGCCCGTGACGTGCTGCTCGCGCCCGTGACGTGCTGCCCGCGCCCGTGACGTTCTGCTCACGCCCGTGACGTGCTGCTCGCGCCCGTGACGTTCTGCTCGCGCCCGTGACGTGCTGCTCACGCCCGTGACGTCGTGCGCAACCACGTTATGAAGCCCGTCCAGCTGCTCACGTCGCGCCCGTGGCGTCGTGCGTGTGCGGGGACCCGTCGAGCACACCGCTCATTGCCCACGCCTCGCAACGTTATGCCGATTCAGCTGCACCATGCGCCCTCACGAGCGCGTATCTCGTCCCCCGGTTCCCTCGCTTTTCCAGGGCTCGGGAGCGGCGGACGCCACCACGCCACCACGCCAACCCAACCCCCCTCCCTCCAACTCTCCTTTGTTCCGCGTCTCCGCCCTCCGCACCCGCATTTCCGCCCTCCCCACCCGCATTTCTACCCTCCCCACCCGCCTCCCCCCCCCTCACACAGGTGAACCCCGACGCCATGGCGCACATCAAGCTGGGCGGCGGTGGCGGAAGTCACGCTCACATTCCCCCAACGCCTTCCCCCAACGCCTTTCCCCCCTTCCCCCCACGCCCTTCCCCCCCCCAGGTGAACCCCGACGCCATGGCGCACATCAAGCTGGGCGGCGGCGGCGCCATCATTGCGAACCCCAACTGCTCCACCATCATCTGCCTCGTCGCCGTCACTCCCATCCACCGCCGCGCCAAGGTGAGGCGATGGGATAGGCGTTGGTGACGGCGGGGAGAGGGGAGAAATGGTGCGAGGGGAGGAGGGGATGGGGGGAACCCCAGCTGCTACACCATCATCTGCCTCGTCGCCGTCACCCCCATCCACCGCCGCGCCAAGGTGCGGTGGCCACTCGAGGGGGGATGGTTGAAGGGGAGGTGGTGAGAGGGGAGATGAAGAAAGAGATGGGGGAGAGATGGTGAAACGGGAGAGGGGTATGGGTACTGCTGGTCGACTGTCCTTCATGCCGTGCCTCACGCAATCCCAGTGACGCCTCGAGTTTTTGAGATGTAGCAAAAATTCGCCGGCTAGTGGGGAAGACGGTGACACAGGAGACAACGCACCACTTTCCCCTCTTCTCCCCGCACTTTCCCACCGTCCCCCCTTTTTCCCCCATCTCTGCGCCCTCCAGGTGAAGCGCATGGTGGTCTCAACCTACCAGGCCGCCAATGGCGCGGGCGCGGTCCCCATGTGCTCGCACTCACCTTGGTTCCTTGGTCCCCCCTTCCCCCCTCCCTCCCCCCTCCCTCCCCCCTCCCCCAGGTGAAGCGCATGGTGGTCTCCACGTACCAGGCCGCCAGTGGCGCGGGCGCGGCCGCCATGGCTGAGCTTGAGCTGCAGACCAAGGAGGTGCGCGCGGGGGGCAAGGGGGCGGGAGGGCGGGCATTGGATGGGCAGCGTTTGGGGGAAGGGGGGCGGGAATGTGGCGAGTGGAACGCTTTTGGTATTGCAAGGTGGTTTTGGGAATTCAATAAGAACACCTCGCAACTCCAAGGGAAACGCCACGCCAGTCGTAATGCTATTGAATGATGACCGATCTCCACGAGTCAAAGCATCCCACCACCACGCAATCCTCTCGTGCCATCCCAGCGCGCCATTCAGGCCATGCCTATACCCCATGCCATCTTCCCCATGCCATCTACCGCATGCCATGTACCCCATGCCATGTACCCTGTGCCATCTACCCCATGCCATGTACCCCATGCCGTATACCCCATGCCATGTACCCTGTGCCATCTACCCCATGCCATCCTCTCGTGCCTACGTAATCCCTTACCCCTTACCCCTCCCTCCGTGCCCTGCACTGTCCCTGCTCTATCCCTGTCTGTGTGCCTGTGCCTTTGCGCATGTGAGAGCAGGTGCTGGAGGGCAAGCCACCCACCACCACCATCTTCGGCCGCCAGGTAACCATGCCATGCCATGCCATGCCATGCCATGCCATGCCATCCCATGCCTTGTTTGTCCCCTCTTGTACCTCTCACCTTCCTTGCCCTCTCCTCCCCTCGCCCTCTCCCTCCCTTGCCCTCTCCTGCCCTTGCCCTCAACCGTCCTTGCCCTTACCCGCCCTTGCCCTCACCCGCCCTTGCCCTCTCCCTCCCCATCTCCCGCCCTTGCCATCTGTCCACCTCGCCGCTTTCCGCTTTCCCCATGCATGCTCCCTCATCGTTCCCTCCCAAATACGCAAGCAGCATGTGTTCAACCTTTCTCACGCGAATCTGTTGATGTCAATTTTGAGAGTCCTTATAAGCGACTCTCTGGCTGCCCTTGCCCTTGCCATTGCCCTTGCCCTTGCCCTCTACTCCCCCTTGCTTTCTTCGCTCCTGGTGCTCCCCTCTGTGTGTGTGCGCCCAGTACGCGTTCAACCTGTTTTCGCACAACTCGCCCATGACGGCCAACGTGTACAACGAGGAGGTCTGAGGCACCTCAAAGTTCACAACTCGACTTCCCTTGCCCTGTGCATGCCTCCCCTGTCTCCCCTGTCTCCCCTGTCTCCCCTGCTCCCCTTTTTCCTCCCTCTCTGTGCGCCCAGTACGCGTTCAACCTGTTTTCGCACAACTCGCCCATGACGGCCAATGGGTACAACGAGGAGGAGATGAAGATGGTCAAGGAGACGCGCAAGATCTGGGTGAGTCATGCGCCATGCAGGCATGGGTGGGAGATGTGGGTGGGTGCTAAGCATCGCACGGGGGTGTGGGTCAGTGCGTTGCTGTATCTTCTTAACGACTCCTGCAACAAGGAGGCGATGAAGATGGCCAAGGAGACGCGCAAGGTCTGGGTGAGTGCCTCTTTTGGGAGGGAGTTGTGGCAGGCATGGGTGGAAGGTCTGGGTGAGTTTTGAGTCGACTCAAAAGTCGCACTGGAGACCAACTCGAACGGGCAGCTCAATTTTGGTCGATTCTGGTCGGCCGTGGCAAGCAGCGCCCGTTGCCTCAATCACAACCCACCATTACCGTCCCCCTCCACCCCTTCCGCATGCCCTTGTTACCCCCCCCTGTGTATGCAGAGCGACCCCTCAGTGGCCGTCACTGCAACACTCATCATCCGAGTGCCGGTGATGCGTGCTGTCTCGCTCAAACCCCACCCTTGCTGCTCTTTCCTCTCCTCCCCCCTCCATGCAGAGCGACCCCTCAGTGGCCGTGACAGCCACGTGCATCCGCGTGCCCGTGATGCGCGCCCATGCAGAGAGCATCAACCTCACACTGGAGGAGCCGCTGTCTGAGGTGCGAGGGGGGAATGGGGAGGGGTCTTTAGAGGGATGCTGCGTGGGGGGGAGGGACAGAGTCACCTGGCAGGTGTGATGCGCACCCATGCAGAGAGCATCAACCTCACTCTCGAGGAGCCGCTGTCTGAGGTGAGTGGGAGAGGGAGAGGGGGAGAGGGGAGGGGGGAGGGGGAGGGTGTATGTGGTCCGTGGGTGGGAGGGAGAGGTGTGTGAGATGGAGACTTATGGCATCGACCCATGCACGTCTATGCGCCTTGTCCGTTCCAGCCATATGCGAGGGAGAGTCGTTTTTTAAACAAGTTTTTACACCAAGCGGTGTACTCTCTACCCTATACACCACTGTGCTCCTTGGCACTGGCAGGTGGAGGCGAAGGAGATTCTGAGCGGTGCAGAGGGGTTGTTCCTCATTGACCTCCCTCTCCTTGCACAAAGTCAACTGGTCTCTACTCTACCTCATCCACCTCTCCACTCCGTGTCCCTCACAACTCTCACTCCTGTGACCCTGGCAGGTGGAGGCGAAGGAGATTCTGAGCGGTGCAGAGGGGTTGTATCTCATTGACGACCGTGACACCAACACCTTCCCCACGCCGCTTGATGTGAGCCCATGCCACTTGCTGTCATGTCACCTGTGCTGCTCCATATCACCCCGCCAGTCACCCTCCTCTGATTGCTTTCTTTTGCCACTCTGGTTGGTTCAATCTCTGCCCAGCATCCGTGCCTTCCCTTCCTTCACACCATTCCTTCCCCCCATCCATGCTGCCTCTCTGTGTTTCCCAATTCCATTCCCAAATGCCCCCCCCGAATGCAGCCCCTCTGTGTTTCCCCATCCCATCCCCATGTCCCCCCCACTCATGCTGCCCTTCTGTGTTCTCCCATTTCCCATCCCCACGTGCCGCCCGCCAGGTGTCCAACAAGGATGACGTGGCGGTGGGCCGCATCCGGCAGGACATTTCGCAACCAGACAACAAGGGGTGAGGCTGAGGGTTGCGGAAGTGGAGGGTGAGGAAGTGGTTGGGAACGGGAGTGTGGGTGAGAGCGGGGTTGAGAGACAGGGCTGGTGGGGTTGAGAGATGCCTCAAGCGCCACTTGTAAGAAGAGGAAAAGTGCAATCTGGAAGCAAGCAGTGCAGCAGAGATTGATGAATTGACAGAATATACAGAATATACAGAATAAAGTTTACTACTTTCTCCCCTTCCCTTGCGAATCACCCTCATGCTCATACGTCCTATTTCCCGCCTCGTATCTGCCCTCCCGTCCATCCCTTCTGCTGGACCTGTTTCTGTGTGGCGACCAATTTGCACCCTCCCTCCATCCCTCCCACCCTCTCTCTGTCCCCTCCCCACACATATCTATCCCAACATTCCTCCCACCCTCCCCCCGTCCCCTCCCCTCCCACCCCAGCCTAATTGTGTGTGGCGACCAATTGTTAAGTGGGCCCACAAGTTCTTTCCATCTATACGAGTTCTCCCATCCATACACCTCATCCACCCCCCACCCACCCCAACCTGGACCTGTTTGTGTGTGGCGTCCAGTTCCGCAAGGGGGCGGCCCTGCCTTTCCCTCATCCTGTGTGTCTCTGTCCCCTCCTGCCCTCCCTCCCTCCCCACCCCCCTCCCACACCAGGCTGGACCTGTTTGTGTGTGGCGACCAGATCCGCAAGGGAGCGGCCCTCAACGCCGTGCAGATTGCCGAGCTGCTCGTCAAGAAGGCCGGCGCTGCGTGAAGGGAGAGGCTCCGAGGCATGATGGGTGGTGTGTGACTGGCGGTGGGCGTTGCTGTGCTGCTGCAGGCGTAGCGTGATGATGGGCGAAGCATGGCAGGCCTCGTGTTACTGGCGCTGTGTTTGAGGGTTATCCTGAATGGTGCTAGGGCGATTTAGCAATTAGGGCAGCATAAGTTGATCATTATTGGGTGACCTACCAAGACTGCATGGTGTAGGGAGTGTGCTTAGAGAGTAGCTTTACTGCTTGTTCATTATAGTGGCGTGGTCTCCATGTAGGCGTGCGTTGATTGGGTTTGGCCGTTTGAATCACACCTGAAATAATACAACCATGGGTATGTCGAGAGAACTGGGGTTGTACTCTATACTGAGTATTTCACTGTAGCCTAGCAGAACAACATATAACTATAATTTTACTCACCCCCCTAGGCAAAGTGAGGGATTGCCAACACAACAAACGGTCATAAGACCAGTCAGGCAACAGAACAAAGCGATGCAAAGCACAGGGTGGATCTCAAGATCACCATGCATTCTAAACACAAGCAAGCGGCCACAAGCTGGGCCTCAGATTCGTTTTGGCCTAGGCTGAAAAATCAGAGGTGGTACAAAACGTATTGCTGAAAATCAGACAAATCAGTCATTTAATGCCATTTTACACTACAAATCTAATCAAATTTCATGTTTTTCTTCAACAAATTGCTGAAAAATCAGCCTCACTTCTAAAACAGGTCTGAAATCTCAGCCTTTTTTACCTAAATCAGCCTTTTTTCGCTGACTTCAGAGGCCCTGGCCACAAGGCAAGTTCACATGCAGAGTTAATAATAGCAAGGCAGTACACTGATTACAACCTGATTACAACATGCTGAGTTAATAATAGCAAGAGGAAACATGCAGATATAAATATACCGTATTCTCCCGAATAAAACACCCTAGGGTATTATGAAAACCACTGGAAAAAAATGGGGGGGGGGTCTCCTCAAAGGAAAATGTTAGAATAAGCAGGAATGAATGAGTGAACTAGGCAAGAGGTGAGTACAAGTACGGGAAACCTAACCCTAAAGTGTTGTACTCACTAAGGAGTTGTCAAAATCAGCAGGCGAAAACGAGAAACATGCAAGAGGGGTTTTCACTAGCATGCAGTTGAGTACATATAGCAAACCCTAATTCGGGCTGGACTCGCTATGTAGTACCCCACTGCAGGCTACACAACAGGGCCTATATTATCAGGATAATTTATCCTGATTCTCCTGAATTCAGGATAGGTGTCGTGTGCTTCTCCTGGAAAAACAGCATAAGGGATTTACTTGTCCTGTAAAATCAGTATAATGGTTATTTTGCGTACTGGAAACTCAGGATAACGCTGTAGGTTCAGCCCTGACGACTCAGGATAGTGTCGAATATCGCCCTGAAGCGAGATGTACTGTACGAAAAATCTCCTGGGTTTCGGGTCCTAAAATACACACTGGCGAGCACCTCAAAACATTGGCGCCAGCGGGAATCGACAGGGCGACCTATCGCGTACGAGACTATTCCTTAACCCGCTACCACACTACATGTAAGACGTATTCGTGAACACAATTACAAGTCCTAATTGTAGCACTGAGCTGCCAGGATACTGTCAAATGTAGCACTGACATTTCAGGATACCTCACCCTGTGCAGCCCTGACAAATCAGGGCAAATTCTGATTTCCTTAAAACTGCCCTGAGGCCTCAGTGTACCCCCAAACGAATCTGAGGGCCTGCTACACAAACATCACATTCTGACACACCCCCATAGTCAAAGTGGGGTACAATCAACACAACAAGCATGCAGAGCAGTCGTTCACAATTATAAGCAGAGCTAGAGACTATCACAGAGAGCAAGTGAGGAGGAGGAGAAACTGTGGGGGCGAGAAGATGCGAGACGACGGCTGAAGCTGCAGACACACGGGCAACAGAAGTGCGCAACACTGTCGCTACCAGGCTAAACCCGGACTACACGGTGACAGGCGCAGCTGGCTCGCTGTGCTCCCACGAGTGCTCACACTGTGGCTACCGGGCGCAGAGCCCCGGACTACTCAGGCCACAGGGGGTCGTGGCTCTCTGGACTACCAGGAGTGCTCACACTGTGGCTACCGGGCGCAGAGCCCCGGACTACTCAGGCCACAGGGGGGGTCGTGGCTCTCTGGACTTCAGGCGCTGCGGACGACAAGTCGGCTAACTCCGGTCAACCTCCCCCAACTGTCCCACACCCCTTTCACACACTCCCTGCTGAACCACTAGCATCGCTCACACGCCACCCCCCTCGTACCACTCCGACGGCTCCAACACACCCACCCCCCTCAGCGGCAGCTGCAGCAGTGGGAGACGGAGGGGACGGCTCACACACACGGCACCCCCATACTCTCCACCCCCAAACCCTAACACAGGAACGCGGGCAGCAGCGGGGGTGGGGCGCGGTCAGAAGCTCGGGGGACGGCGTGCAGCACAGGGGAAGATGGTACGGGCCGCTCACGGGCCTGGCGCAGGCCGGACGAACCGCGCGCGGGCTGCCCGAGCCGCGCGCGGGCCTGGCGCAGCCCATACGGGCCGCGCGCGGGCCTGGCGCAGGCCGTACGGGCCGCGCGCGGGCCTGGCGCAGCCCGTACGAGCCGCGCGCGGTCCTGGCGCAGGCCGTACGGGCCGCGCGCGGGCCTGGCGCAGGCCGTACGGGCCGCGCGCGGGCTGTACGGGCCGCGCGCAGGCCTGGCGCAGGTCGCGCGGGCCGCTACGGGCGACGGGGGGCAACGCGCGGGTCCCCGGGGGCGCTGCAACGGGCGACGGGGGGCGACGCGTGGATCGACGGGGCAGAAAACCGCCGCGCGCCTCGGGGCGTACGGCGGGCAGAAAACCGCCGCGCGCCCCGAGCGCGCGGCGGGATGAAAAATACGCCGTGCACCCGAGCGCGCGGCACGCAGAACACGTCGCGCGCCCAGGGTGCGCGATAGGCAGGACAGCAGCGGAAGCATTAGGTGGCGGGCCCATCCACAGGATCGACCCAGGAGGGTCGACCTGCTCTGATAGCATGTCAAAATCAGCAGGCGAAAACGAGAAACATGCAAGAGGGGTTTTCACTAGCATGCAGTTGAGTACATATAGCAAACCCTAATTCGGGCTGTACTCGCTATAGAGTACCCCACTGCAGGCTACACAAACATCACATTCTGACAGGAGTGACCCTACTGTAGCCTAGAGATACAATTGTAATTTGACACACCCCCATAGGCAAAGTAGGGGACAGCAAACACATCAAGCGGTCACAAGACAAGACCAGTCTGCAGAAGAGAACACAGCTCAGGGTGGATCACGAAGTCACCACGCATTCTGAGCACAAGCAAGTGGCCACAAGGCCAGTTCACATGCAGAGGTATATAATAGCAAGGCAGTACACTGATCACAACCTAGCAAGAGAAAACATGCAGGTATAAGATATATAGCAGTGTACAACAAGAGCAAGTCAAGCAACCTGCAGGTGAGGCAGAGTGGGCACAAGAGACGTAAGTGCATGTGGACTTCCAGGAAGCCATCTCTGCGTCCATGGCTGTCTGCCACTAAGAGGAGTACTCACCAGAAATCGCCTCCCTGTAGGAGCGCGGGGTGGGGATGTCAAGTGCATCCGGGTCTCCCTCAGGGGCAAGCAGCATGGTCGCGTGATGGGGTGAAGCGGCCGCAAGGCACTCCAGCTCCTCCTGCCTATCCTCAAGAACGTCACAGCCAAGGGCAGTACAGCCAAGAGCAGTCTCACCCCCGACGGACGGAGGACAGGCAGGGACAGGGTCAGAGACAAGACTCGCAAGGTAGTCGAGGCGGTACACAGCAGCAAAGTCAACGAGCTCAGCTATTAGGGCAGACGCAGCAGGAGACGAGAATGTAGGGTCCGTCACAACCGTAGCAAGAAGGCGAGTAACAGTCGGACTGGACGCACGAGCAAGGTCAGAAGAAGGGTCAGCAACTTAAGGCAGAGAGGACGCAGGAGGTAACGGTAGGACAACACGCTGAGGAACAGAGGAAGGACGGAGTGTCATATCGTGAGTGCCGGGGACAGCCGGAGCACGCGGACGACGAGTACGAGAAACACGAGCACGGACAGCAGCTCTAGGCTCAGGCTCAAGGTCAAAGCTAGACTCAGGCTCTCGACGCTCAGGGGTGGAAGCACGAGTCTCAGGCTCTCGACGCTCAGTCAGGGACTGTGTCACCGCAGTGTAAGGAGCAGGAGCAGGCAGTGGGGAGTGCAGTAGTAGCGGCGGCTGTGACTGGTCCGCCGGTGGAAACAGTAACGGAGGAGTAGTACCTGCCACAGGGAAGTCAGTAGCACCTGGCGGAAGACTGAGAAGGTGGCGAAGAGCACCAGTAGCTCCCGTACCTCCAGCACGAGCAGCTCCTCCAGTACCCCCAGCAACACCTCCAGCACCAGTAGCACCAGCACCTCCAGCACCACGAGCTCCGACAGCGCCAGCACCTCGAGCACCAGTAGTACCTCCAGCACCTCCAATGCCTCCAGCTCCAGCTCCAGCGCCTCCAGCACCAGTAGTACCTCCAGTACCTCCTGTGCCAGCAGCCACAGTAGCAACTCCAGCACCTCCAGCACCAGCAGCACCACCTGCTCCGGCAGCTCCAGCACCTCCAGTACGAGCACCTCCGGGGCCAGTAGCTCCAGCACCTCCAGTACCTCCAGCACCAGCACCTCCAGGGTCAGCAGCTCCCGCACCCCCAGCACCTCCAGTAACAGGAGTACCTCCAGCACCAGCAGCTCCAGTACCTCTAGCTCCAGGACCTCCAGCACCGGCAGCACCTCCAGTAGTAGCACCTCCAGCACCTCCAGCACCAGCAGCAGCTCCAGTACCCCCAGCACTAGCAGCACCTCTAGCACCAGCAGTACCTCTAGTACCTCCAGTAGTACCTCCAGCACCTCCAGCACCAGCAGCACCTCCTGGACTAGTAGCTCCAACACCAGCCGGACCGTACCCTCCACCACCAGGACTGCCTCGTCGAACGACCCACACACGTATCGCCTGCGGCGAGAGCGTCTCAAGTAGAGCAGGCTGCGGTGGCTGTCCAGCTCCAGTACCTCCAGTAGTGGTAGCTCTAGCACCTCCAGCACCAGAAGCACCTCTAGTACTTCCAGCTCCAGCACCTCCAGTACCAGGAGCAGCTCCAGTACCTCCAGTAGTACCTCCAGGCCTAGTAGCTCCAGTACCTCCAGCTCCAAGACCTCCAGAAGGACTCGCAGCACACCCAGAGTTAGCACCCAAAGTCTCAGTACCCCCAGGCTCAGTACCCTCAGGCTCAGCACCCTCAGTCCCAGCACCCGCATGCTCAGTGCCCTCAGTCCCAGCACCCGCACGCCCAGTACTCTCAGTCCCAGCACCCGCAGGCTCAGTACCCTCAGTCCCAGCACCCGCAGGCTCAGTACCCTCAGTCCCAGCACCCGCAGGCTCAGGACCCTTAGTCTCAGCTCCAGTGTCCACTGCAGAAGGCTGCAGAGGCGGGAAACCGGGGGGGGTAGCCAAACGAGGAGAGCAGTCACCCCCAGACGTACCACTCCCAGGCCCAGCTCCAGCAGCCTCAGCTCCAGAGTCCACAGCAGCAGGCTACGGAGGTGGCGAAGACGACCGAGGCGGGAAACCCAGGGGGGTCTCCAAGCGAGGAGTGCGGCGAGTGGTCACACTGTCGTCGGCGGCGGTGTCACCCCCCTCAGCTGGGTCAGAGGAGTCAGAAGAGATCTCCACTGGCTCATCCAAGGGGGGTGGGTCTACCTGAGACACACCTGAGGGAGCAGGACCCTGTGGGGGAAGGGGGTCTACCGGGGAAGGGGGTATACCGGGGCGGGGACTGGTACCAGAAAGAGAGGCGCGGTGGGGACCGGGTGGGACGCGTGTGGGTGAAGTCGGTAGTAACAGACCGACTCATCGAAGGTGACGTCCTGAGAGGACAGAACACGACGCGAGGCAGGGTGGTAGAACTGCCAGGGTGGAGCGTCGGTGGGGAAGCCCAGGAAGACACGGCGGAGAGTGCGAGGAGAGAGCTTGCTCGCTTTGGTATCGCGAACAAGGGAGAGCGCGCCCCAGACCCGAAACGACGACGCATCACCAGGCTGTCCCGTCCAACGGAGTGTGGGCGAGGTCTCTGGAGCAGAGACACGGGGCCAGAGGCTGAGCTGATGCGCGGCGTATCGGACCGCAAACGGCCACAAGAAATGGGGAGCAGCCGCATGGATCATGGAGGTACGATCAACCTCCATGATCAGGCCAATGCGACGCTCAGCGATCCCATTTTGCTGCGGAGAGGCCGGAAGCGTGAACGACTGGGCGATGCCCTCATCCTGGCAGAACGTCTCAAGGACGCCAGAGGAGAACTCACCACCCCTGTCAGAGTGCAGACGCAGGACTGGGAAGTCGTGCTGAAAGCGCTCGTGCAGCTGGAGACGAGTAGCACGGATCCAGGGGATCAAAACACAGCTGACATCCGCCTTGCGACGCAAGGGGAAGACTGTGGTGTAGCGTGTGTAGTCGTCAACAACCAGCAGGAAGTAGCACTCCACGTCCGTCCCACCGACGGGGGCCGGGCCCCACACGTCCAAGTGGAGTGTCTGCAGAGGAGAAGTGGTCGGAGGAAACTCGGAGGAGTGAGGAGCGGCGCGCTGCCGCCCCTCGACGCAAGGAAGGCACGGCGGGGCAAGCGAGCGCGGTAGGGGGGGCAGGGTCCTGGGGAGGCCAGAGACAAGGAGACGGGAGTGCATACTGCGTAGACGCTGCAGGGAGGGGTGACCAAGACGGTGGTGCCAGCGCTGAGTCTCGTGCGTGAGTACTCTGCACGAGCAAGACGCAGCTAACTGCCCCGACGCAGACGCCCGACTCGACGCAGCCACCTGACCTGACTCAGCCACCTGTGCAGACGCAGTGGTCAGTGTGTACAGACTAGACCCAGGCTGTCGAGTGAACGTAGCCAGGTGACGGCCAGTCCGAGAGCACGTACAGATTGCCACACGCTGCCCTCCAGGAATAAAGGTATCAACCCAGACATCCTGAATGGCAGCGTTGCTCACCAAGTTCGTCGAGAACGTGGGGAGGTGGAGACCTGACAGAGAGCCGGAGGGGACTGCTGGACAAGGGAGGACCGTGGAGGCTCTCGCAACTACTGGGCCCCCAGAGGGGTTAGCCAGTGAGACTGGGACAGGTGCTGTGAGTGGTGTGACTGTGGTGCAATCACGAAAGAAGCAACGTGACGCGCCTGAGTCAAGCGTGAAAGTGTGCAAGACCTCAGCTGAGGCATGACCTGTGGTAGTAGACGCACTAGCACCTAGAGCGTCGGCAGACTCACGGGCACCTAGAGCTGCAGCACACTCACTAGCACCTGGAGCGGCAGCAGACTCACTAGCACCTGGAGTGGCAGCAGACTCACTAGCACCAAGAGCAACAGTCTTAACAAAACGATAACCTCCACCACCAGGACGGCCTCGCTGAATAACCCACTCACGAAGCTGCTGAGGGGTGGGGTCGTCCGGGAGAGGCAGTGCCCGCTGCTGTCCACCCCTGGCCGCAGCAACTGCCGCGAAAGTGGCCATGACAGACAGCGACGGTCAGGAGTAGGTCCAGCACCTCCAGCTCCTCCAGCACCAGCAGCAGTAGTAGTAGTTTTTTTTTTTTTTTTTTTTTTTTTTTAGGGTTTAGGGTTGCGGCCTACGGGCTGCAGGGGCGACGCGCGGCTCGGCAGGGTGGCGCGCGGGCTGCAGGGGCAGCGCCCACAGGCTGCAGGGGCGACGCGCAGCTCGGCAGGGCGGCGCGCGGGCTGTAGGGGCGGCGGGCGGCTCGTCAGGGCGGCGCCCAGGCTGCAGGGGCGACGCTCGGCTCGGCAGGGCGGCGCGCGGGCTGCAGGGGCGGCGCCCACGGGCTGCAGGGGCGACGTGCGGCTCCGCAGGGCGGCGTACGGGCTGCAGGGGCGACGCCCGGCTCTGCAGGACGGCGTACGGGCTGCAGGGGCAGCGCCCACGGGCTGCAGGGGCAACGCGCGGCTCGGCAAGGCGGCGCGCGGGCTGCAGGGGCAGCGTTCACGGGCTGCAGGGGCGACGCGCGGCTCTGCAGGGCGGCGTACGGGTTGCAGGGGCGACGCGCGGCTCTGCAGGGCGGCGTACGGGCTGCAGGGGCGACGCGCGGCTCTGCAGGGCGGCGTACGGGCTGCAGGGGCAGCGCCCACGGGCTGCAGGGGCAACGCGCGGCTCGGCAGGGCGGCGCGCGGGCTGCAGGGGCAGCTCCCACGGGCTGCAGGGACGACGCGCGGCTCGGCAAGGCGGCGCGCGGGCTGCAGAGGCAGCGCCCACGGGCTGCAGGGGCGAACGCTCGGGCTGCAGGGGCAGCACGCGGGCCACAGGGGCAGGCACGGCTGCAGGGGCAGCACGGTCGCAGGGGCAGGCACGGCTGCAGGGGCAGCACGGTCGCAGGGGCAGGCACGGCTGCAGGGGCAGCACGGTCGCAGGGGCGAGTACGGCTGCAGGGGCAGCGCGGTCGCAGGGGCAGCACGCGGGCTGCAAGGGCAGCGCGGCTGCAGGGGCAGCATAGGAAGATTTTTTTTTTGGTTAGGGCAGGGCGGAACGTTCGGTGGGCCCTAGGAACGATTCTGCTCTAATACCATGCTAGAATAAGCAGGAATGAATGAGTGAACTAGGCAAGAGGTGAGTACAAGTAGGGGAAACCTAACCCTAAAGTGTTGTACTCACTAAGGAGTGACCCTACTGTAGCCTAGAGATACACTTGTAATTTGACAGAAAATCCTACATAATACCCGGGTCTTATTATATGGTATATTTTTTATCAAGCAGAAAAGATGTGAAACAAAATAAGGGATCTGACTTCACTTCAAGATTGTTGATCAATGCCGCAAAACCGAGTATACGAGGATAGCGTGGGCCACTTGGGCCACTTCACCTCTTGTGACACTTGCAGCGGAAGATTCGCCAGCGTGGCGACAGCGAGATTGTGGGAGGGGGGAAATCTCGGCAGATTCTAAGTGAAAGTACATGCGAAATTTCATCTAGGGAGTGATTCTCGCGATATCTGTCAGAATGTGTTTCTTTTCTAGTCTGCAGTGGGGTACTCTATAGTGAATACAACCCAACTAGGGTTTGCTATATGTATCCCATTGCTTGCTAGTGAAAACCCTCTTTTCTGTTCTAACTTTGTGCCTACTATTCTGATATGCTATCATGTCAGAATGAACAAGAGTGAATGAACTAGAAACGAGTTGGGTACAAGTAGGAAACCCTAACTTACTGTACCCCACAGTAACTACCCCACTACAGACTAAACCAATTGTAGCAGATATAACATTTGACACACCCCCATAGGCAAAGTGGGGGAGAGCAAGGGGTCACAAGACCAGTCAAGAAAGGCAAAACAAGCTCAGGGTGGATCACAACGTCACCACACTCACTGAGCACAAGCAAAGGGCCACAAGGCCAGTTCACATGCAGAGGCATATATGCAACACAAACATCACAGTGATCTCTACCTAGCAAAGCAAGCATGCAGGTATATATATATATAATCACAGTACAAGCACAGCCTACAGCAAGTGAGGAAAAGTGGGCACAAGCCCTAGCATAGTGCAGAAACGCTGATGATCACCAGACTGAAGTGCCTTGGTGAATATATCAGCAGTGTTGGCCCGAGTGGCCACGTAACGCAGACGAAGCTGACCACGCTGCTGCAACTCTCGAGCCAGGAAGTAACGCAGAGCGATGTGCTTCGTCCTGTGCTCCAGTCTGTGCTCCTCACACAAGGCAATGGTAGCCTTGTTGTCGACGTACAGCACTGGAGGAGAACGAGGCCGCTCTCCCAAGTCAGTCAGCAGGTAGGTGAGCCAGCGTAACTCCTGTGCAGCCATGGCTGTGGCGTAGATCTCAGCCTCACAACTGGAGCTGAGAACTGAAGACGAGCGTGTAGAACGCCAAGAAACTGAACCAGAGCCAAGGCTGAAGGTGTAACCCTGTGACGACCGCTGAGTAGCCTGGTCGTCGACCCAAGAAGCGTCTGAGTGCCCAGTGAGAACAACTGAGCTCCTCCCTCCAAGCACGAGCCCTATGCCTGATGTACTGCACAAGTAGCGCAGTACCCTCTTAGCAGCATCCATGTGCACCTTTCGGTGCCGACCAGGAGCCACGTAGCGAGCCAGAAGGCCAAGAGGGTACGCGAGGTCAGGACGAGTGCAAGTCATCAGGTACATGAGGCAGCCAACTAGCTCTGGGTAAGGACCACTCGGCTCTACGGACTCGTCCGAAGGTGGAGCTGAGAGCAAGTGACCTGTAGCCAGAGGAGTGGCCTGTGCCGAGGACCAGGTGCAGCCGAAGCGCTGAAGGACCTGCTGCACCATGTGTGACTGAGTCAGTGTGATGGTGCGGCGTGCTCTGTCCCGGGTGATCTGCAAGCCAAGGTAGTTGCGCAGTTCACCCAGGTCTGTGCACGTGTGTCTCTTCTGCAGCTCCGACTTCACAAGGGTGAGAGCCTCAGTGTCAGCAGTGGCAAAGACCAAGTCGTCGACGTACACGAGGATGTAGAACAGCGGCAGCGAAGTGTCGGTGCGCAGAAACAGCGACGGGTCAGCAGTAGAAGGCGCGAACCCAAGAGCCGCAAGTGTAGTCCTCAGTGTGTCGTGCCACTCACGTGGCGCCTGGCGGAGACCGTAGACCGGCCGCCGGAGGCTCCACTGGGTACCAGGAGGGAACGACCGAGTGAAGCCAGGAGGGCGGCGCAGCCAGATCTCCTCATGTAGGCTGCCCTGCAAGAAAGCTGTGCTGAAGTCAAGAGAGTGAAGCTCGTAGTCACGTTGAGCGGCAACGTGCAGTAGCACCCGAAGAGTGGTCATCTTCGGGGTGGGGGAGAAGGTCTGGAAGAAATCTACTCCCTCTCGCTGACTGAAGCCTCGAGCAACGTAACGAGCCTTGAAGACAGGCGGAGAACCTGGCGGCCGCTTCACCCTGAAAATCCACATGCCACTGACGATGTTCGCCCCAGGAGGGGGAACCTCGTCGACGTAAGTGCCAGTGGACTTCCAGGATGCCATCTCTGCGTCCATGGCTGACTGCCACTGAGAGGAGTACTCACCCGCGATCGCCTCAGTGTAAGAGCGCGGGGTCGGGATGTCTGGTGCATCCGGGTCTCCCTCAGGGGCAATCAGCATGGACACGAGATGAGGTACAGCAACGGCAAAGCACTCAAACTCCTCCTGCCTGTCCTCAAGGACGTCCGTGCCAAGAGCACACTCACCCCCGACGGACGGAGGACAGACAGACTCAGACTCAGCAACAAGACTGGCAGCGTAGTCTAGACGACAGTGAGCAGCAAAGTCGACAAGCTCAGCAACTAAGGCAGACGCAGCAGCTGACTCAAAGGAAGGGTCAGTGACAGCAGTGGCCAGGAGACGCGTGACAGTAGGACTAGCAGCACGAAGAGAGTCAGACTCCGGGTCAGCAAGGGCAGGAAGAGAGGACACAGGAGGAGAAGGCAGAGGGACACGCTGTGGAGCAGTGGAAAGACGAAGCGTCATCTGGTGAGTGCCTGGGACAGCAGGAGGACGCTGACGCGGGACACGACGACCAGTGCGAGCAGCACGAACAGGTGATGCAGAACGAGACTCAGGCGACACAGGGCGAGACTCAGGCTCACGACGCTCCGTAAGACCTCCTGTCGGACCAGTGTAGGGAGAAGGACCAGGGAGTGGCGAGGCAGGCGGTAACTGTGACTGCGACTGGACAGGTGGAGGACACTCTAAGGAGGGAGCAGGACAAGGAGGAGGCGGCTGACCAAGAGCCTGCTGGAGGAGCGGAACGAAGTACGGCCGCGGCCGTGAAGTGCCCCCAGAACCAGCAGAGACAGCACCAGAGCCCCCATCAGCAGCTCCAACGCCTGCAGCACCACCAGCAGCTCCAGTAGTGCCAACTCCAGTACCCCCAGTAGCACCAGCTCCAGCCGCACTAGCACCCCCAGTCCCAGCAGCTCCAGTACCGCTAGTACGAGCACCTCCAGGACCAGTAGCTCCAGCACCTCCAGCGCCAACCCCAGGGTCAGCAGCTACACCAACTCCAGTAGGCCCAGCGTCCTCAGCTCCAGCTCCTGTAGCACCTCTAGCGCCCACAGCACCACGGCGGCGGCGACAGTACCGAGAGTACCACTCACGCAGCTGCTGGGAAGAGAGAGCGCCCCCAGGCGCAGCACCCCAAGGCTCAGAACCTCCAGGCTCAGCACCCCCAGGCTCCGCACCCCCAGGCTCAGTACCCCCAAGCGCAGCACCCCCAGTCTCAGCACCCGTAGTCTCCGCACCCCTAGGCTCAGCACCCCCAGTCTCCGCACCCCCAGGCTCAGCACCCCCAGTCTCAGTACCCCCAGACCCAGCACCACCAGGCTCAGCACGCTCAGGCTCAGTACGCTCAGTACCTCGCGCAGGACCAGAGTCGACAGCTACCTCGACAGGCTCGACCGGGTCTACCTGGGAAACACCTGAGGGAGCAGGACCCTGGGGAGGCAGGGGGTCTACCGAAGCAGCACCTGGCATGAGGAAGAGCGGCGGAGGGGGGAGCGGGGCAGTGCGGTAGGGGAAGAGACGGTAAAAGGGGACCGACTCGTCAAACGTGACGTCCTGAGAGGGGAAGACACGGCGCGATGTGGGGTGGTAAAACTGCCAGCCAGGCGCGTCAGGGACAAAGCCCAGGAAGACACAGGGAACGGCGCGGGAGGAGAGCTTGTCCGCGGACATATCGCGGACAAAGGCACGAGAACCCCAGACCCGGAACACGGACGCATCCTCTCCCGTCCAACGCAGTGTCGGCGAGGTCTCCGGAACGGAGACACGGGGCCAGAGGTTGAGCTGATGCGCGGCGTACCGGACCGCAAACGGCCACAGAAAATGGGGGGCAGCCGCATGGATCAAGGAGGTACGAGCGACCTCCATGACTAAGCCAATGCGGCGCTCAGCAACCCCATTCTGCTGCGGAGAGGCCGGAAGCGTGAACGTCTGGCGAATGCAGTCGCAGGACGGGAAGGTCCGTGCGAAAGCGCCTCTCCAGCTGGAGACGAGTAGCGCGGATCCAAGGGATCAAGACAGCAGGGACCTCTCCCTTGGTGCGCAAGGGGAAGACCGTGGTGTAACGCGTGTAGTCGTCAACTACCAGGAGGAAGTAGCGCTCTCCGCCCTGTCCACGGACGCGGGCCGGGCCCCACACGTCCATGTGAAGGGTCTGCAAAGGAGCCTCTGTCGGGGGGAACTCAGAGGAGTGAGGGGTGGCACGCTGCCGCCCCTCGACACAGGGAAGGCAAGGAGGGGCAGGGGACGGTGGCAGGGGAGGCAGTGACCTGGGGAGACCAAAGACGAGGAAACGAGAGTGCATGCCACGAAGGCGCTGCATCGAAGGGTGACCATGGCGGTGGTGCCAGAGGACCGTCCGGTGCGACAGGGTGCGACACGAGCAGGGGGCGGACAACTGACCTGACGCAGACGCAGACGCCGCTACCTGAGGGGACTCAGTGGTCAGTGTGTACAAGTCCGACCCCGGCTGCCGAGTGAAGGTAGCCAGGTGACGACCCGTCTGGGCACACGTGCAGTGTGTCACACGCTCGTAGGCAGGGGTGAACTGGTGAACACCCGCGTCCTGGAGCGTGGAACCCGCCACCAAGTTCGTAGAGAACGAGGGGAGGTAAAGGCCCGACAGTGTGCCGGACGGGACAGCAGGACAAGGGAGGGCAGTGGTGGAGGTCGCAAGGACCGGACCCCCGGAGGGGTCAGTTAGGGAGACAGCAACCGGTCTAGGGAGTTGCGCTAGGGCAGTGCGGTCGCGAAAGAATCAGCGAGAAGCACCTGAGTCCAGTGTGAAGGTGTGCAGTGCCTCAGTCGACGCAGTACCTGAAGGCGCAGACTCACAAGTACCTGAAGCAGCAAACACACCTGCACCTAGAGCAGCAGCCTCACCAGGACCTGAGGCAGCAGACGCACTAGCACCTAGAGCGGCAGCAGACTGGATACCGGGGTCAGGCGGCACACACAGGTGACAGGCTCCCTCGGCACTAGTAGACAATGCATACATGGCAGTGAGAATAGCATCATAGTCAAGAGCAAAGATATCTACCCTCTGCCTAAGCAGCTCCACCCAGTCGGGGAGCTCAGCGTCGTCGCCAAACTCTGTACGCCAAGCGTCGCTCAGACGGGCGAAGCAGCGAGACTCTGTGTGACCAGGCGTCCCGCAAGGCTGACCAGTCCGGACACCCGTGCTAATAACGTACGGGCAGCGAGCAGTACTCAGCGACCCTCTACTCTGAGCGTACCACTCACGAAGCTACTGGGGCGAACGAGTCTCGCGCGGACGACGCTGCTGCTGCACCGGGCCACTACAAGAAACTCCCGAACTACCCACCCCAGGACGACTCCCACTACTGCCACCCCGACAACCCCAACTGGCATACCACTCACGAAGCTGCTGGGGCGTGAGGGACACACACGGACGGCCCTGGAGCTGCATCTGGCCACGCCAGAAGTAGCAGTAGAAGCAGTAGCAGCACGGGCAGGGCAGTGCTCACCAGTGGTGGGAAGGGCAGGCGCACGACGGAGGCGACTGCGGGGCCGCTACAGCGGCAGGGCGGGGCCGCTACCGCGGCAGGGAGCTCCGCGGCAGTTGCTGCAGGGCGAGACCGGGCCGCGATGGCAGCTGGTGCAGGGCAGGGACAGGGCCGCGACGGTCGCTGCTGCAGGGGCGGCTGCTCCAGGGGCCAGGGGCGGCTGCTGCAGTGGCGGCTGCTCCAGAGGCGGCTGCTCCAGGGGCGGCTGCTCCAGGGGCCAAGGGCGGCTCCTGCAGTGGCGGCTGCTCCAGTGGCCAGGGGCGGCTGCTGCAAGGGCGGCCGCTCCAGGGGCCAGGGGCGGCTGCTGCAGTGGCGGCTGCTCCAGGGGCCAGGGGCGGCTGCTGCAGGGGCGGCTGCTCCAGGGGCGGCTGCTCCAGGGGCCAGGCGCGGGGTAGGTCAGGGCGACACGGCGGGCAGGGGCGACGCGGCGGGCAGGGCGACGCGGCGGGCAGGGGCGACGCCGCGGGCAGGGGCGACGCGGCGGGCAGGGCGACGCGGCGGGCAGGGGCTACGCCGCGGGCAGGGCGACGTGGCGGGCAGCTGGGCGCGTCCGCGTCAGTAGTAGGGCGCGGCCGCGTCAGTAGAAGGGCGCGGCCGCGTCAGCAGTAGGGCGCGGCCGCGTCACTGCAGGGCGGGGCCGCGTCCGCGTCGGGGTGGGGCCGCGTCAGCGACAAGGCAGGGCCGCGACTGCGACCTGATGGGGCCGCGACAGCGACCTGACGGGGTCGCACGCTGGCCTGACGGGCCTGCAGAGGCTGCGTGCGGGCGGCGAGGGCCTGCAGGGGCGGCGCGCGGTCGGGCAGAGGCTGCGCGTGGGCCTGACGGGCCTGCAGGGCCGGCTCTCGGGCCTGACGGACCTGCAGAGGCGGCTCGGGGGCCTGACGGGTCTGCAGAGGCGGCTCGGGGGCCTGACGGACCTGCAGGGGCGGCTTGAGGGCCTTACTAGCTTGCAGGGGCGTCGCACTGGCCTAGGGCAGCAGGAGGCAGCGCGAGGGCTGCAGGACGGCACGCGGGCAAAACGAAGGGCGGGGCGCGCGAGGGCGCACTAGCAGAAAAAGGCGCACGAGGGCGCACGAGCAGAGAAAGGCGCACGAGGGCGCACGTAAGGTAGTGCGCACGAGGGCGCTTCTAGCGGAATAGTGGGCCCGTAGTAGTAAGCGGTCCTAGGTGGCAACCTAGGCTCGTGATACCATGTCAGAATGAACAAGAGTGAATGAACTAGAAACGAGTTGGGTACAAGTAGGAAACCCTAACTTACTGTACCCCATAGTAACTACCCCACTACAGACTAAACCAACTGTAGCAGATATAACATTTGACATATCAGAGCAGGTCGACCCTCGCGGGTCAATCCTGTGGATGGGCCCACCCTGCTGCTTCCGCTGCTGTCCTGCCTGTCGCGCGCCCCGGGCGCGCGACGTTCTCTGCCTGCCGCGCGCCCGGCGCACGCGGTGAGCGCGCGGCGGTTTTCTGCCCACCACGCGCTCGGGGCGCGTGGCGGTTTCCTGCCTGCCGCGCGCCTTGGGCGGGCGCGGCGGTTTCGTCGCCCGTCGCGGCGCCCCGGGGGCCCGCGCGCTGTCCCCTCCCGTCGCGGCACCCCGGGGGCCCGCGCGCCGCCCTACCCGTCGCCCGTCGCGGCGCCCTGGGGGCCCGCGCGTCGCCCCCCTTCCCGTCGCCCGTCGCGGCGCCCTGGGGGCCCGCGCGTCGCCCTACCCGTCGCCCGTCGCGGCGCCCTGGGGGCCTGCGCGTCGCCCCTCTTCCCGTCGCCCGTCGCGGCGCCCTGGGGGCCCGCGCGCCGCCCTGCCCGTCGCCCGTTGCAGCGCCCCAGGGACCCGCGCGCCGCCCCGCTTCTGCTCGCACGCCGCCCCAGCTGCTGCCTGCGTTTCTGCCCCGCGCCGCGCACGCGCCACCTGCGTTGGGGTGTGGGGGTGGCGGGTATGGGGGTGGCGGGTGTGTGAGCCGTCCCCTGCTCCTCCTCCTCCTCCTCCTCCTCTGTCTCCCACTACTGCAGCTGCCGCTGAGGGGGGTGGGTGTGTGGGAGCCGAAGGAGTGGCGCTAGGGGGGTGTCGTGGGAGTGGAGCTAGGGGTGCAGCAAGGGGTGTGTGAAAAGGGTGTGGGACAGTTGGGGGAGGTTGAACGGAGGTAGCCGTCGTGACGTCAGCAGCGCCAGTAGTCCAGGGGTCACCCTTGCTCCAGTAGCCCAGCGAGCCTGCTACGCCAGTCGCCCGTGGGTCCGTTGCTCCAGCCGCTCGTCTTAGCCGCGGAGCCAGTGACTCCAGTAGTCCGGATACCCTTGCTTGTGTCCGGTAGCCCGTGCGCGCCGCTCCTGTTGCCCGTGTGTCTGCGGCTTCATCCGTCGCCTCCTATCTCCACTCTTCTCACAGTCCCTCCTCCTCCTCACTTGCCTCTAGTTTTGCTTGTGCTTGTGAACTTATTATGCGACTGCTTGCTGTGCTGATTATACCCCACTTTGCCTATGGGGGTGTGTCAGAATGTGTTATTGTCTAGTCTGCAGCGGGGTACTCTATAATGAGTACAGCCCAACTAGGGTTTGCTATATGTATCCCATTGCTTGCTAGTGAAAACCCTCTTTTCTGTTCTAACTTTGTGCCTACTATTCTGATAATATCCTCCCGTAAGGAATCGGACTCGATAACAGCTGTAATAGGAATCTATAAGAAAAGGGGGGTGTTATAGAAAATCACCCCAAAAGGGGGGGTATAGTACAAACGAGGTCAATTATAACACCCCGGGGGTGTACAATCACGGGGGGGTGTTTTATCCGGGAGAATACGGTAGATATCAGTGTACAACAAGTGCAAGATCAAGAGACAAGCAAGTGAGGCAGAGTGGGCAGAAGCCCAAGAGCAGTGCAAAAACGCTAATGATCCAGACCCAAGGGCCTTGGTGAAGACATCAGTAGTGTTGGCCCGAGAGGCCACGTGGAAAGGCGAAGCTGACCACGCTGCTGCAGCTTTCGAGCAAGAAAGTAGCGAAGAGCAATGTGCTTCGTTCTGTGCTCCAGTCTTTGCTCGTGACACAAGGCAAGCATGGCCTTATTATCGACGTACAGAACTGGAGGAGAACGAGGCCGCTCCGCCAAGTCGGACAGCAGGTCGGTCAGCCAGCGTAGCTCCTGTGCAGCCATAGCCCCAGCGTAGATCTCGGCCTCACAGCTGGAACCAAGCACAGAAGACGAACGAGTAGACCTCCACGAGACAGAACCAGAGCCAAGACTGAAGGTGTAACCCTGTGACGACCGCTAAGTCGCCTGGTCTGTTAGAATAAGGAAACAGGAATGATTGCATTAGGGTTTGGGGACAATACAAGTAGGCAACCCTAGAAGTGTTGTACCCTATATGGGCTACCCCACTACAGCCTTCAGACATACTATTGTATTTTTACATGGTCGTCGGCCCAGGAAGCACCTGAATGATCTGTGAGTACCACTGAGTCCCGTCCTTCAAGCACAAGCCCCATGCCCGATGTACTGCACAAGTAACGCTGTACCCTCTTCGCAGCATCCCAGTGCACCTTTCAGTGTCTACCGGGTGCCATGTAGCGAGCTAGGAGTGTGAGAGGATACGCGAGGTCAGGTCGTGTGCACGCATCAGGTACATGAGGCAACCCACAAGCTCTGTATACGGACCACTCGGCTCTACGGACTCGTCCGAAGGTGGAGCTGAGAGCGAGTGGCCTGTAGGCACAGGAGTGGGCCGTGGCGAGGACCACGTGAAGCCAAAGTGCTGAAGGACCCGGTGCACCATGCGTGACTGAGTCAGGATGATGGTGCGCCGTGCTCTGTCCCGGGTGATCTGCAAGTCAAGATAGCTCCACATCTCACCCAGGCTAGTGCAGGTGTGTCTCTCCTGCAGCTTCGCCTTCACTAGGGCCAGTGCCTCAGTGTCAGCAGTAGCAAAAATCAAGTCATCGACGTACACGAGAACGTAGAACGGCGGCAGAGAAGTGTTGTTGCGTAGAAACAGCAACGGGTCAGCAGAGGAAGAAGCAAATTCAAGAGCCGCAAGTGTCATCCTCAGTGTGTCGTGCCACTCCCGGGGCGCCTAGCGGAGACCGTAGACTAGCCGCTGGAGGCGCCACTGGGTACCCTCAGGAAACGACTCAGTGAAGCCAGGTGGGCGGCGCAGCCAGATCTCCTCGTGAGGCTGCCCTGCAAGAAAGCTGTGGAGAAGTCGAGGGAGTGTAGCTCGTAGTCACGATGTGCTATAACGTGCAGCAACACCCGAAGAGTAGTCATCTTCGGGGTGGGGGAGAAGGTATGAAAGAAGTCGACCCCCTATCGCTGACTGAAGCCTCGAGCAACGCAACGCGCCTTGAAGGCAGGCGGAGAACCCAGCGGCCGCTTCACTATGAAAATCCACATGCCATCGACTATGTTCGCCCCAGGAGGAATAACCTCGTCGTCGTAGGTGCCTATGGACTTCCAGGAAGCCATCTCTGCGTCCATGGCAGTGCAGGGTAGGGATGTCAAGTGCATCCGGGTCTCCCTCAGGGCAAAGCAGTATGGATATGAAACGAGGTAAAGTGGCCGTAAGACACTCAAGCTCAAACTGCTTGTCCTCAAGGACGTCACTGCTAAGGGCAGGCTCATCCCCGACGGACAAAGGACAGACAGACTCAGACTCCGTAATAAGACTCCCGAAGTAGTTGAGACGACGCCTAGCAGCAAGGTCGACTAGCTCAATGACTAGGGCACACGCAGCAGTAGACTCAATAGAAGGGTCAGTGACGACAGTTTCGAGGAGACGAGTGACAGTAGGACTAGCGGCAGGAGCAAGGTTGACGTCAGAAAGAGAGGACGCCGGAGGAGACAGCAGGACAACACGCTGTGGAACAGAGGAAGGACGAAGTGCCATCACATGAGTGCCTGGGACAACAGGAGGACGAGGACGGGCGACACGATGAGCACGAACAGGTGTGGAGGCACGAGACTCAGGCTCACGACGCTCAGTCAGGGAGTCTGACAGCTCAGTGTAAGGAGAAGGAGCAGGCAGTGGGGAGCGAGGTGGCAACTGTGTCTTAGACGGGGTAGACGGTGGAGACAGGAGAGGTGGAGTGAGGCTATTGGAAGACGGGAGACTAAGAACATGGCGAAGGGCCGAGTCAGGCGGTGGCAGGGACGACTGCGGCTGCAGGAAGAAAAACGGTCGGCGCGGCACAGTACCCCTACCGTCAGCAGCTCCAACACCTCCAGCACCTCCAGTACCTCCAGCACCTCCAGCTCCAGCGCCTCCAGCACCAGCCGCACCTCCACCACCTCCACCTCCAGTAGCCCCAGCACTTCTAGCACGAGCACCTTTATGTCACGATATGCTCTTAACTGGTAACCGGGTTTAAGGAGGGCCTAGGCTTAGTAGCCTAGGCCAAAGGGATGTCGAGTAGTTTGTGCCAAGGAGAATTGAAGAATGGTTGGGGGTTCACTATAGCACACGAGTACATATAGCAACCTAACAAAGGTGAAAGAGGTGCACCACCATACAAGGGAATTACACAACAGCTACACTACAGGCAGATTATACAAAATAGATATAAATCTATTTTGACACACCCCCTATCTGCCTGAAGTGCATAACCATGTGCAGAGCCCCCCTTGAAGGGGTACACCTGTAAAACCCCATTACAGGGCGTGGGAACACCAGCAAGGGGCCCCCTCTGAAGCTGACAAGCAGCAACCACCAAGCAGCATCTGAACCACCGCGGTGGAACAGGTGCCCGGCTGCAGTTGAACGCCCCGCAGCAGGTGCACGGTGTGCGAGGAGCACGGGTACGGGTAGCGGGTTCGGGTAGCAGCTAGGTGCTGTACAGGACGGGCCGCACGGGGGTGACGGGCAGCACGAGACCAGGCAGCACAGACCGGGTGGGGCACAAACGGGTACGGACAGCACGGGTAAGGCACAAACGGCCAGAACGGGGCAGCACGGGCAGAATGGGGCAGGACACGGGCTGAACGGGGCAGGACACGGGCTGAAAGGGGTAACACGGGCAGAACGGGCACAACACGGGGACAACGGGGCAGCACAGGCAGAACGGGGCAGGACAAGGGCTGAACGGGGCAACACGGCACGGGAACGGGCACGACACAGGCAGAACGGGGCAGCACGGGGAGAGCGGGGCAGCACGGGAGCATGGGGGCAGCACGGGAACACGGGGGCAGCACGGGAACACGGGGGCAGCACGGGAACACGGGGGCAGCACGGGAAGCAAGGGACGCACGGGTGAAACGGGTGGGGCACAACCGGGTAGGGACAGCACGGGTGAGACTGGTGGGGCATGACTGGGTACGGACAGCATGGGCACGTGGAACACGAGCGGACAGCACGGGCATGGGCATGGGGCAAGCACGGGGAACACGGAAGCACGGGACGCACGGGAGCACAGGGAACTCGGGCGGACAGCATGGGCACGGACACGGGGGAAGTACGGGGTACACGGGCGACAGTACGGGAGACACGGGCGGAAGCACGTGTGGACAGCAAGGCACGGGCGGCAGGGGATGAGAGGAGGAGGCGGATGATGCTGCAGTTGAACTCTCACCACCCACACCCCCTGAACCTCCCTCCCACAGCAGTAGTAGCGGCAGAGAGAGCGAGGAGGAGGTGTGGTAGCATCGGATGGGGGTGCAGTTCCACTCCCCCTTACATGAGCCGCCAACCCCGCCACTCCCCCTCCCCCAGCCGTCCCCCCACGGGCCAACACCCCACCTCCTCCCCTTCCTGCTGGAAACGGAGCCAGAGATGGGGGTGGGGTGGCAATTTTCGGTGGGGGGGGCGGATTTGGGGCAGAACGGCGGTCTGGGTGCAGGTACGGGGTGCGGACGGGTCTCGCGGACGGGGGCACGGACGTCGTGCGTGGTGCGGATGGCGTACGGGCGACGGGCGGGGTGCGGGGTGCGGGTGGCGTACGGGCGACGGGCGGGGTGTGGGGTGCGGGTCGCGGACGATCTGGCGTGTGCAATGGCGTAGCAGCAGCTTCGCCCACCACTCCCACTACTCTCGCCACTCCCGCCACTCCCTTCACAGCAGTTGCGAAGTCGACGGGAGGGCGGGCGGGGACCTGGCGACGGGCAGCGGAGTGCGTACGGGTGGCGGGGATCTGGCGACGGGCGGCAGGGTAACGGGACGGGCGACGGGCTGCAGCAGCGGATATCGCGCGGACGGCGGGATGCAGTTGCGGGTAGTGCGCGGGCGACAGGATGCCGCAGCGGGTAGCGCGTCGGCGACGGGCAGCAGCAGCGGGTAGCGCGTGGGCGACGGGCTGCGGCAGGGAAGCGCTCACGAGGCGCACTACGGGCTCCGCAACGGGGCACGCCATAGCGAGAGGCTAGCGGTGGGCCCATAATAATTCGGTCCTTTGGAAGGAACCGCTCGATACCATGTCACGATATGCTCTTAACTGGTAACCGGGTTTAAGGAGGGCCTAGGCTTAGTAGCCTAGGCCAAAGGGATGTCGAGTAGTTTGTGCCAAGGAGAATTGAAGAATGGTTGGGGGTTCACTATAGCACACGAGTACAGATAGCAACCTAACAAAGGTGAAAGAGGTGCACCACCATACAAGGGAATCACACAACAGCTACGCTACAGGCAGATTATACAAAATAGATATAAATCTATTTTGACACTTTAGTACCAGCAGCTCTAGCACCTCTAGTGCTAGCAGCTCAAGCACCTCCAGTACCTCCAGCTCCAGCAGCTCCAGCTCCAGCGCCTCCAAGACTAGCAGCACCTCCAGCACCAGCAGCACCTCCAGCACCAGCAGCTTCAGCACCTCCAGCAGTACCTCCAGCACAAGCAGCTCCAACACCTCCAGCAGTACCTCTAGTACCTGCACCTCTAGGACCTGTAAAACTCCAAGCTCCGGCACCAGAGCGGCCTCGCCGAATAACCCACTCACGAAGCTGCTGTGGTGAGGGTGTCTCGAGTCGACTGGGCGGCTGTTGCTGTCCAACGCCAGGACCTGCAGCAGGAGCATCCATGGCCTCACCACCACTAGGACGCGCAACACCCCCAGAGTCAACACCCCCAGAACCGTCACCCCCAGTCTCAGCACCCCCAGGACCAGCACCCCCTGAGTCCTCACCCCCAGTGTCACCACTCTTAGCAGCACCAGTGTCCACAGCTACAGGCTGCAGAGGCGGCGAAGACGGTCGAGGCGGAAAACCAGGAGGGGTCTCCAAGCGTGGAGAGCGACGAGTGGCCGCCGTGTCGTCAGCGGCGGGGTCACCCCCCTCAGCTGGGCCAGAGGTGTCAGAGGGGACCACCAAAGGCTCAACCAAGAGGGGTGGGTCTACCTGAGACACACCTGTGGGAGCAAGACCCTGTGGGGGAAGGGGGTCTACCCGGGGGGGAACTGGAACCAGGAAGAGGGGCGGCGGGGGGACTGGGTGGGACGCGTGTGGGTGGAGAGTGCGAGGAGAGAACTTGCCCGCGGTGGTATCACGGACAAGGGAGAGCGCGCCCCAGACCCGAAACGCCGACGCAGCGCCAACCTCTCCCGTCCAACGTAGTGTGGGCGAGGTCTCTAGCAAAGAGACACGAGGCCAGAGGTTGAGCTGATGCGCAGCATATCAGACCGCAAACGGCGACAGAAAATGGGGAGCAGCCGCATGATCAAGCCAATGCGACGCTCAGTAATCCCATTCTGTTACGGAGAGGTTGGAATTGTGAAAGATTGGACGATGCCCTCGTCTCGACAGAACTTCGCAAGGAGACCGGAAGAGAACTCACCGCCCCTGTCAGAGTGCAGACGCAGGACTGGAAGGTCCCGCCGAAACCGCTCGTGTAGCTGGCGACGAGTAGCGCAGATCCAGGGGATCAAAACACCGCGGACGTCCGCCTTGCTCCGCAAGGGGAAGACCGTGGTGTAGCGCGTGTAGTCGCCAACAACCAGCAGGAAGTGGCACTCCTTTTCCATCCCACGGACGCGGGACGGGCCCCACACGTCCATGTGGAGAGTCTGTAGAGGAGAAGTGGTCGGAGGAAACGAGGAGTGAGGAGCGACGCGCTGCCGCCCCTCAACGCAGGGAAGGCACGACAGGGCAGGCAAGCGCGGGAGAGGGGGCAGGGACCTGGGAAGGCAAGAGACAAGGAGACGGGAGTGCATGCTGCGTAGACGCGGCAAACAGGGGTGACCGAGTCGGTGGTGCCAGAGGAGAGTCTCGTGGGAGAGTACCCGACACGAGCACGACGCAGCTAGCTGACCGGACGCAGACACCTGACTCGACGTAGCCACCTGACCTGACGCAGCAACCTGTGCAGACGCAGTCGTCAGGTTGTGCGGCCAGTCCGGGATCATGTACAGATCGCCACACGCTGCCCTCCACGGGTAAAGGTATCAACCCATACATCCTGGAGGACTGCGTTACTCACCAAGTTCGTCAAGAACGAGGGGAGGTAGAGACCTAAAAGAGAGCCGGAGGGACTGCCAGACACGGGAGGACAGTGGAGGCTCGTGCGACGACAAGGCCCCAGAGGGGTCAGCCAGTGAGACTAGGACAGGTGCAGCGAGTGGTGTGACTGTGGTGCAATCACCAAAGAAGCAACGAGACGCACTAGAGTGAAGTGTGAAAGTGTGCAGGGCCTCAGCTGAGGTAGCAGACTCACTAGCACCTGTGGCAGCAGACGCACTAGCACCTATAGCGGCAGCAGACTCACTAGCACATAGAGCAGCAGCACCTTCACCAGCAACGCAAGTTACACACGAATAACACGCACCCTCCGCACTAATATCATCAACATACATAGCATAGAGAGCCTTGTTGATATGAACAAAGTCAAGAGCAAACACATCCACATCGTTCGCTATCAGCTGCAGCCAGTTCGGGACCTCCTACTCATCACCGTACTCGGTCACCCAGGCATCCTCGAGACGACCAAAACAACAATACTCAGTGTGCCCAGGCCTCCCGGCAGGTCTGACCCTTCTTGGGCCTTGTGCGCCTGACATACGAGCAGCAAACAGAGCTCCCAGGAGAACCACGCTGCACAACCCACTCACAAAGCTGCTGAGGGGTGGGTGTTTCTGGGAGGCGTGGCAGCTGCTGTCCACTCCCATAGCCTCCGCCACCACGAGCTGAACCCCCATAGCCTCCACTCCTGCCAGCTCCACCCCGACCGCCTCCACCACCCCCGCCGCCTCCACCACCCCCGCCACCTCCACCACCCCCGCCACCTCCACTGCCTCCTCCTCCGGTGCCACCTCCACCGCCTCCGCCCCCGCCACCACCACCCCCGCTACCACCACTGCTAGTGCCACCCCCACCACCCTTACTCCCCTTGCCCTTGCTGCTGCGGCGCTTCCCACTAGGAGCAGACGCAGCGCCGACTCCCTCAGCACCAAGGAGGTCGACAGCAGCAGTAGAGGCAATTGAGGGTATGAGAGGGGAGGGAGCACACCCTTCAAGAAAGGGGGAGCGAAGAGTGCCACGGGAGGCAGCGACAGCGATAGTACTGGTCTCAGCCTCAAGAAGGTACTTCTCCAGCGAGGCAAGCGTGAGCTCAGTGGGGTCAAGGGCAAGGAAGTGGTCCCTAACTGTGCGGAGGGAGTCAGGAAGGCGAGTGACAAGGAAGTACAGGGCGATGTACAGTGGGGGGGGTTTCGCAGTGAGGAAGGCCAGCTTGAGAGCGGCGTGGTAGCGAGTCTCATTAAAGCGAAGGTGGGTCATGAAATCAGCAACGGTGTGGAAATCTGCGAGCTCATGAAAGAGGTACGGGAGCATGAGATGGCCTAGGGCAGCAGTAGCTGGGGAGGAGTAACGAGCGACAACATCGTCATAGAGGGCTTTGGCTGTCTTCTGCTGGCTAAAATGCGCCCTCTCAGCTAGCGGAAGGTGGTTGCGGACAGCAAGGCGGCCAGTAGCGTCACGCGTGAGCCACTTAAGGGGTGAGGAGGGATCTGGACGTATGTTCTATCAATGAAACTCCATCCCTAGCCTTGCTCTGCAGGTACAGCTGGAGATCGTCGAGCCAAACGTCAAGGCTAATAGGGCGACCCTCCGCATCAAAGCTAAGAACCAAAATGGTGGCCATAGTAGCAGTAGCAGTAGCAGTAGTAGCAGCAGCAACAGGAGCAGTAGTAGCAGCAGCAGTAGGGCAGTGCGGCTCGGTAGGGGCAGGGCAGCACGGCTCGGGCAGCGCGGCTCGGGCAGGGCGGCGCGGCTCGAGCTGGACGGCACGACTCGGCAGGGCGGCGCGGCTCAGGCTGGGCAGCGCGGCTGGCAGGTTACAAACAGGTTACGAACATGTTACGAACATGTTCCGAACAGGTTCCGAACATGTTCTAAACAAGATGACGCGGCTGAAGCACAGGGCTGGTGTTCGCGATTCGGGGGGAGTAACGTGAGCGTTACAAGCTCGTGAATGGAATGTTGTGCTGGTGGCGAGACCAGCGAAGAGTTCGAAGTGTGAGTTCAGTTACTCACGTTCTGAACAACAATCACAGTTCGGACTTGTAAGTGTTTGCGCCTCGGGAAGCGAGGCCCACGTGGCGAGTAACATTTCGTTGAAGGTGTGACCGTGAATTCCCCGCGGGTTTCGAGGCGCGCAATTGTCTCGCTGCTGCTGACACAGGTGACCGATCACGACTGGTTCAACATCACTCATTTTGAATGGGAACGATCACAACCGTTCGAGAATGGCGTGGGGGTTCATATCGTCAAGATAGTCCGCGAGCGAAATTTGAAATATTTCAGCGACGTATCGAGAGCGCGCCAGGTGTTAAAACATATAACCTGAGTAGAAAGTTTCCCCATGCCTGCTGCGTGAACGTTGCCAAAGTTACTATTCGTTTGACTACGTCGAGAAAGAGATGAACGCTGCTAAACCCAGTGACCACTACAACTCTTTCTCTACAAGCTCGGATGGATAGGGGCTGATTTTGGTCAGGCACCCAGGGACCCTCGGAGGTGACTCCGAGGCTAATAACAGCCGGAATAGTGTGTATTCTTAGTAACAAGTGGTATCAGAGCTCTGGTTACAACGTCGTCGCCGTTAAAATGACATGGGAGCGAATGGATCTGAAGGGTCTTCGAGCCATGCAAGCAGTGGAGGCCAAGCAACTGGAGGTTCGGCGCCAAGGATGGCGCAGACCAGCAAGGGGTCCCTGCTAAAGGAAGTGCTCAGGAACTTCAGTGTGGATAAGTTCAATGGCACTGAATATGATGATTGGGCATGGAATGTGTAGCTGTATTTCAGGCAGGTAGGACTGCTCAAGTTGATGATTGGGAAGGAAGAGAGACCAAGCGACCCTAACCAACAAGCCGAATGGGATGAAAGGGCGTCGGTAGGTTTTCTATCACAGAGCTTGGAGCTTAATCAACAAGCCCATATAATGCATCTGCTAGAGGAGGCGGAATGTGGACCGAAAGCATGGGCCGTGCTTAAGGAGCTGCACGCCCCAACGTCAGTTGCAGCTACACTAATGTTGGAGCGAGAGTTAGCTTCGTTGCGTGTAAGCGAAGGGGAGCTGCTACAGCCTGAATATGCGCGATACGTACGCAAATCTGACTATGGCCGGAATAGTGTATCATGAACAGACGAAGTGTTTGAGGATGCTCTCGCTACTACCCGAATCATGGTTGCAGTTCACTAGTGTGTTGAGTCTCCCACAGAACCAGGGGTTGTGGACTCTTGAATGGGTGAGAAATAAGATTCTGGAGGAGGACTTTTGAAGACGTCAGATGAACAATAAGGACAACGGCAATAGTGGCTACAGTGTGCAAGGAGGCGGCTGGAGGAACACACGGAGCCGAGACGAAAAGGAGGGTAACAAACAAAGCAATGCGACAAGATTTCAAGAGACTAGAGGAGAAGGCCACTGTAGACATAATGCCGATTCTAGAGGAAGGGGAGAAAGTGCATGTGACTATGGAGGCGGATTCAGCGGGTTTCGGGGAAGGTGTTGGTACTGTCAAAGGCCGGAAGACACTTGGTTTCAGTGTGACAAGCGACGAAAATGGTGGGGTCCAAGCCACCTGCATGAAGAAAAGGAAGACAATCAGAATGACAGTGTTAACATGGTGGCTGACTATGCATATGGAAAGGCTTCACAAGAGGAAAAGGCAACAGGGTAGTTCTTCCATGTAGCTGCTGAAGAACAACCAAGTAGAGCAACGACCACCATGGGAGCTAGACGACGCACTTGGATTTTGGACACATGAGTTGTTTGGTCTATGACACCATGCGCGGAACTGCTGGAGCACATTGATGAAGCACATTTTTTTGTAGTAAAGTCGGGATCCGGACATGCGCTGTTGGTGATGGGTGCAAGAAGAGCCACATTCTTGGGAGCTGAGTTGTGATTGAAAAGGTGCTGTTTGTTCCGGAGATGACGGCCAACTTGATCTGGTTAAGGAAGCTGGCTCTTGTTGGGGTGAATATTGAGAGCTTAGCCTGGCGTTTAAAGGGAAGGATCAGGAGCAGAGTGCTCTGGGAGTTGCGTGACGAATGGGGCATTGATAATGAGCAGTGGCGAGTGCCTGTCATATCGTGGAGTGGAGTCGCTCCAGGATTGTTTGAGAAGGGGTGCACTCTCGAGGGGGAGTTAGTGAACAAGCTAAAGCAGATAAGAGTGCAGCTCGTTAAACAGCTGAAGGTCATCGTGTCCTGCCTGAAGTTGAAGAAAACCAAGGTTAAGAGGAGGGTTGCTTTTAGGGGGAGTAAGGACACCGCCACAGTGAAGGTGAATGAAGGTACGCCAGCACTACAGTTGAGTGAAGCAGAGGGTCTTAGTAGGAAGAAGGATGATGAACGTTCCAAGGATGAGCTGGAAGGCAAAAGAGGAGGAGCTACAGGCGAGTCAAATCCTCACAGGGCGGATTCAAGCGAGGAAAGGTCGTCCAAGAGTAGGACGGGATGGAAGAGAATCAACCGAGACAATCGAGGAGCGGATGAAGCAGGACAACATCATCAATGTGGAGGAACAGGGTGGTGAGAAAATCAATGGGGGCTATGGTGCGCTGGTTGGTGACACTGTGAAAGCTCAAAACGTGTTGGCGTTTATCAAAGTTCTGAAGACGCTCAAACTAGTGGAGGGCAATGTTAAATCATCAGCGGCAACGAAGGAGGAGAAATGTGGGAAGGAGCAACGCTATTAAGCTCGGGTCATGTGAGAGTGGTGAAGCACTGAATGTGATAACAAAATCAAGAAGTGCGGAAGCTGCTGGGCACAGGATGAAACAACATGGGACTGTCAGGACAGAAGCGGATTGTTGAGAGAACGGATGGGAGCAAGTTTGGATAATGTTTGCTCGTTCCGAATACACAGCGCGAACAGGTTACGAACAGGCTCCGAATGGAGTAACGCGAGCATTACAAGCTCGTGAATGGAATGTTCCGGTGGTGGCGAGACCATCGAAGAGATCGAAGTGTGAGATCAGTTATTCACGTTCTGAACAGCAATGACATCTCGGATTGGTAAGTGTTCGCGCCTTGGGAAGCGAGGCCCACGTGTCGAGTAACATTTCGCTGAAGGTGTGAGCTTGTGAATTGCTCGCGCCCGAAAGTTTTGATGCTAGCGATTGTCCCGCTGTTGCTAACCGAGGTGACCGATCACGACTGGTTCAACATCACTCATTTCGAACGGGAATGATCACAACCGTGCGAGAATGGCGCAAGGGTTCATCTCGTCAAAACAGTCCGCACGCGAAAGTTGAAATATTTCAGCGACGCATCGAGAGCACGCCAGGTGGCAAAATAAGTAGGAGGGAACTGTCAAAACATATATGCTTATGTGCTTTAGGCTATACGGGTGTTAGCACTAAGGGGTACACAATTTCTCTCGATGTTGTTCTTGTACCCCTCCCCCTTGACCTAATCACCAACTATTCTCCTAAGATTCTAACATGGTATAGAGCAGGTAGGTCCGTTAGGACCGTTTTTTTTTTTTTTTTTTTTTTTTTTTTTTTTTTTTTTTTTTTTTTTTTTTTTTTTTTTTTTAAGAACCTGCCCCTTCCGCTGCCCGTAGCGCGCCCCTAGTGCGTACCTTTTCGCTGCCCGTCGAGCGCCCCTAGCGCGCGCCGTATGTTCTGCCCGAAACGAGCCCCTATCGATCAAGTAGATCCCTACCCCGCGCGCGCCTCTGTTACTGCTCTTCGCGCGCCCCGTACGTTGCCCCAATCGCTGCCCCAATCGCTGCCTAGCGCGCGCCCCGTACGCTGCCCCGCGCGTGCCCCATTCGCTGCCCGTCGCACGCCCCATTTCCTGCCCAGCGCGCGGCCCGTACGCCCTGCCCTGCCCTTCCCTGTGCCTTACCGCTGCCTTGCCCTGCCGCGCGCAGTCCGTACAGCCCGCGCGCCCCTCATGTACAGCCCGTACAGCCCGCGCGCCGCCAGCGTGCAGCCCGTACAGCCCGCGCCAGGCCCGCACGCAGCCCATACAGCCCGCGCCAGGCCCGCGCGCAGCCAGTACAGCCCGCACCAGGCCAGCGCGCAGTTCGTACAGCCCGCGCCAGGCCCGTGCGCACCTGCCCTGCCGCCCGCGCACCTGCACTGCTGCCCTACTGCCGCCTGTACTGCCGTGGCTGCACTACTGATGCTGCCTACGCTACTGCAGCTGCTGCGCTACTGTCATTGCCCTGCACAGTGTAGTGCCAGCAAGCGCGGCTGCCCTGCCCTGCCTGCACGTGTAAGCTCTGCTCCGTGCACCTGCCCTGCTCCGCGCTGCTGCTCTACACGCGCGGCTGCCCTGCCTTGCCCCGCACTGTTGCACTGCTCGTCACGTGCCCCTGCCTGCACGCCGCCCTGCTGGCATCCGCCCTGCCCTGCCCTGCCCGCGTGCTGCCCTGCTGGCCGCGCCGCCCTGCCCTGCCTTAGCGCCGCTAACAGCCGCGCCACCCTGCCCTGCTGACTGCCGCCCTGCCCTGCTCTGCCTGCGAGCCGCCCTGCTGGCCACCGCCCTGCTTTGCCCTGCATGCGTGCTGCCCTGCTGCTAGTGCGCCCTACTGCTCTGCCCGCTATGGCCACTCTTAGTGTACTTTCGTTCGATGCAGAGGGCCGTCCGATACAGTTCGACGCGTGGCTAGATGACCTGCTGCTGTACTTACTGAGCGATTCTAGGGACGGTGTCTTACTGTTTGACCTCACGTCTGGCGCCTCTCTCGCCCCTCCCGACACAGATGACAGTGCGACTCGCTCACAGTGGCTTACCCGTGACGCTGCTGCTCGCCTAGCCGTTCGCAACCACCTGCCGTTAGCCGAGCGTGCTCACTTTGGCCAGCACAAGACTGCTAGAGCCCTGTACGACGCTGTAGTCGCTCGTTACTCCTCCCCGGCCACTGCTGCTCTAGGCCGTCTTATACTGCCCTACCTGTTTCCAGAGCTGTCCGCCTTTACTGCAGTCGCCGACCTCGTGACTCACCTTCGCACTAGTGACGTCTGCTACCGAGCCGCGTTTCCGGCGAGTTTCTAGCCAAGAAACCTCATCCCATGTACATCACACTCTACTACATCGTCACCCGCCTCCCTGACTCTCTTAGCGCAGTCAGGGACCTCCTTCTCGCCCTTGACCCCACAGCCCTCATTGTCGACCTGCTCGAGAAGCACCTCCTTGCAGTTGAGACTAGCATAGTCGTTGTAGGCGCTTCTCGTGGCACTCCTCGCACTCCCTTCATTGAGGGGTGTTCCCCCTCCCCCGTTGTCCCCTCTGTTGCTTCTGCTGCTGCTGTTGACTTCCTTCGTGCTAAGGAGGTCGGGGCTGCGTCTGCTCCTAGTGGGAGGCGCCGCAGCGGCAGGGGCAAGGGAGGCCAGGGTGGTGGGGGTGGCAGCGGGGGAGGCGGTGGTGGGGGCGGTGGAGGAGGTGGAGGTGGCGGGTGGTGGCGGAGGGAGTGGTGGTGGGAGTGGAGGCGTTGGTGGCGGCGGTGGTGGCGGCAGTGGGGGTGGTGGCGGCGGCAGTGGTGGCGGCAGTGGGAGTGGTGGCGGTAGCAGTGGTGGCGGAGCTGGTCAGAGGGGAGGTTCTGGCGGTGGCCAGAGGCAGCAGCAGCACCGTCCGAGCGAGACCCCTTCGCCTCAGCAGCTTCGTGAGTGGTTTGCTCAGCGTGGGGCGTCTGGGGGTAGTGGTCGCTGCCCGTATGTCATTCGCACAGGTGTCCGCACTGGTCAGATATGCGGGAAGCTTCACACCCAGTACCGCTGCTTCTCCCGTCTTGACGAAGCCTTTCGCGCAGAGTTTCCCGACGCGACTGAGCTCCCCCGTTGGGCAGAGCTGCTTTGGCAGGGTGTTGATATCTTTGCTCTTGACTATGATGCTATCGTTGCTGCCATGTATGCATTGACTATTAGTGCTGAGGGTGACTGTTACCTGTGTATGCCGCCCGACCCGGGTATAGAGGCTGCTACTCTAGGTGCTAGTGAGTCTGCTCTCCCTCGTACTGCGCCTGCTGAGGCCTTGCACACCTTCACGCTTGACTCAGGTGCTTCCCGCTGTTTCTTTCGCGACAGTACCACAGTCACACCACTCCCTGCACCTGTTGCTGTCAAACTGGCTGACCCCTCAGGGGGCCCTGTTCTTGCACGTTCCTCCACTGTTCTCCCGTGTCCGGCGGTTCCGTCCGGCTCACTCTCAGGTCTTCATCTCCCCTCGTTCTCTACGAACTTGGTGAGTACAACTGCCCTTCAGGATGCGATGGTCACTACCACCACTCCTGGGGGTCAGCGTGTGTCGATCTGCATGTGTACACGGACGGGCCGTCACCTCGCCACGTTCACCCGTTTGTACACACTGACTACTGAGCCTTCTCAGGTAGCTGCATCTGCGTCCGCGTCAGTTCAGCTTTCAGCCCCCTGCTCGTGTCGCCACCTGTCGCACCAGACTCTCCTTTGGCACCACCGTCTTGGTCACCCCTCCCTGCCACGCCTCCGTGGCATGCACTCCCGTCTCCTTATCTCTGGTCTTCCCAGGTCTCTCCCTGCCCTCCCGCGCTCGCTTGCTCCACTCTGCCTTCCTTGCGTCGAGGGGCGGCAGCGCGCTGCTTCTCACTCCTCCTCATTTCCCCCGACAGAGGCTCCCCTGCAGACTCTTCACATGGACGTGTGGGGCCCAGCCCACATCCGTGGACAGGGCCGCGAGCGGTACTTTCTGCTGGTTGTTGACGACTACTCTCGTTATACCACGGTCTTCCCCTTGCGCAGCAAAGGGGAGGTCCCTGATGTTTTGATCCCTTGGATCCGCGCTGTCCGTCTCCAGCTCCGCGAGCGGTTCGAGACGGACCATCCTGTCCTGCGTCTGCACTCTGACAGAGGTGGTGAGTTTGCCTCCGACCTCTTGCGGGACTTTTGCCGTGGGGAGGGCATTCGCCAGACGTTCACGCTTCCGGCCTCTCCGCAGCAGAATGGGGTTGCTAAGCGCCGCATTGCCTTAGTCATGGAGGTCGCTCGTACCTCCATGATCCATGCGGCTGCCCCCCATTTTCTGTGGCCGTTTGCGGTCCGGTACGCTGCGCATCAGCTCAACCTCTGGCCCCGTGTCTCCTTGCCGAAGACCTCGCCGACACTGCGTTGGACGAGAGAGGTTGGCGATGCGTCGGTGTTCCGGGTCTGGGGATCTCGTGCCTTTGTCTGCGATAATTCTGCGTACAATCTCTCCTCCCGCACCATTCCCTATGTCTTCCTTGGCTTTCCCCCTGACGCGCCTGGCTGGCAGTTTTACCACCCCACCTCACGCCATGTCCTGCCCTCTCAGGACGTCACGTTTGACGAGTCAGTTCCCTTTTACCGTCTCTTCCCCTACCGCACTGCCCTTCTCCCCCCCCCGCCGCTCTTCCTCGCACCAGGTCCTCCTCCGGTAGACCACCTCCACCCTCAGGGTCCTGCTCCCTCAGGTGTGTCCCAGGTAGACCCTGTCGAGCCTGTTGAGGTAGCTGTCGACTCTGGTGGTGCTAGGGGTGCTGCGTCTGTGGGTGCTGAGCCTGCGGGTGCGGGGCCTAGGGGTGCTGAGCCTGAGCGTGCGGAGCCTGGGGGTGTTGAGCTTGGGGTTGCAGAGTCTGAGGGTGCGGAGCCTGGGGGTGCTGAGCCTGAGCGTGCGGAGCCTGGGGGTGCTGAGCCTGAGCGTGCGGAGCCTGGGGGTGCTGAGCGTGTGCGTGCTGAGCCTGGAGGTACTTTGTCTGCTGGTAGTCCCCCGGGTGCCTCGTCACGGCGGGAGCCTCTCTCTCCACCGCAGCTGCGCGAGTGGTTTGCTCGGCGTTGGAGCCTTCGGAGTGGCGCTGCTGGAGCTGGGAGGCCTGCCACTGGAGACCCTGGAGCTGGAGGCACTGGAGCTGGAGGTACCGGAGGTGCTGGAGCTGCTAGTCCCAGAGGTGCTCGTACTGGAGGTACTGGAGCTGCTGGAGCTAGTGGCACTGCCGATGCTGGAGCTGGGGACCCTGGAGCTGGAGGTGTTGGAGCCGCTGGTCCCGGAGGTACTCGTACTGGAGGTGCTGGAGCTGCTGGAGCTGCTGGAGGTGCTGGAGGTGCTGGAGCCGCTGGTCCTGGAGGTGCTGGAGCTGCTGGAGCTGCGGGAGCGGGAGCTAGAGACCCTGGAGCTGGAGGCGCTGGCCCTGGGGGTGCTGGTGCTGTTGGTCCTAGTTCTGGAGGCACTGTGCAGCGGCGACCGTACTTCGTTCCACTCCTTCAGCAGGTTCTTGGTCTCCCGTCCTCTACTGGCCTTACTCCGCCTGACCAGTCGCAGCCGCAGTTACAGCCAGCCTCCCTACTGCCTGTTCCTGCTCTTTACACTGAGCAGACCGGAGGTCTTACAGAGCGTCGTGAGCCTGCGTCTCGCCCTGCCTCGCCTGTTCGTGCTGGTCGAGCTGGTAATCGTGTTCCGCGTCCGCGTCCTCCTCCTGTCCCTAGCACGCACCATATGGCACTTCGTCCTTCCTCTGTTCCACTGCGAGTTCCCCTGGCGTCTCCTCCTGCGTCCTCTCTTGCTGACGGACCGGACCCTGAGTCTGACTTACTTCGTGCTGCTAGTCCTACTGTCACACATCTTCTGGCCACTGTTGTCACTGACCCTTCGTTTGAGTCCACTGCTGCGTCTGCCTTAGTTGCTGAGCTTGTTGACTTTGCTGCCGCCTGTTGTCTCGACTACGCCGCTAGTCTTGTTGTTGAGTCCGAGTCTGTCTGTCCTCCGTCCGTCAGGGGTGAGTCTGGCAAGAGGAATTTGAGTGTTCTGCGGCTGCTGTACCTCATCTCGTATCCATGCTGATTGCACCTGAGGGAGACTCGGATGCACCAGACATCCCGACCCCGCGCACTTACGCAGAGGCGATTTCGGGTCCCTACTCCTCTCAGTGGCAGACATCCATGGACGTAGAGATGGCATCCTGGAAGTCCACAGGCACTTACGTCGACGCAGTTCCCCCTCCTGGGGCGAACATAGTCGATGGCATGTGGATTTTCAGGGTGAAGCGGCCGCCGGGTTCTCCGCCTGCCTTCAAGGCTCGTTACGTGGCACGAGGCTTAGTCAGCGATAGGGAGTTGACTTCTTCCAGACCTTCTCCCCTACCCCGAAGATTACCACTCTTCGGGTACTGCTACACGTCGCTGCTCAGCGTGACTACGAGCCTCACTCTCTTGACTTCAGCAGAGCTTTCTTACAGGGCACTCTTCACGAGGAGATTTGGCTGCGCCGCCCACCTGGCTTCACTGGGTCGTTCCCTACAGGTACCCAGTGGAGCCTCCGCCGGCCAGTCTACGGTCTCCGCCAGGCGCCTCGCGAGTGGCACGACACACTGAGGACGACACTTGCGGCTCTTGGGTTTGCTCCTTCGACTGCTGACCCGTCGCTGTTTCTACGCACCGACACTTCGCTGCCGCCGTTCTACATCCTCGTGTACGTCGACGACTTGGTCTTTGCCACTACTGACACTGAGGGACTGGCCCTAGTGAAGTCGGTGTCAAGTTACAAAAATATAAGTTGACCAAGGAAAAGTGAAAACAAGCAAGATATAGCAAGCATAACCCTAACCCTAGGAAAACATGAAGTACACCTAGACTAACACAAATAAGCTATAACAAATCTAGCTTGACACACCCCCATAGTCTAGGTGACGGTAGTCCTGTGGAAAGCAACACACAGCAAGGGTCACAGGACCAGTTCGCAAAAAACACAACAAATCTCGGGGTGGATCTCAAGATCACCACACAGTCCGAGAACAAGCGAGGGGCCACAAGGCCAGTCCACATGCAAGGATATAGCAAATATAGAAAATGCAAGCGTACACGACAAGCATCTCTACAGAAGCACAGGGCCACAAGGCCAGTCTAGATGCATATATATATAGCAAATATAAAGAGATGCCAGAGTACAAAGCAAAGCATCTCTAAATAAGCAAGTGAGGGCCTGTAGACACAAGGCCAAGCTGGGTGCAGAAACGCTGGTGGTCACAAGGCGGCAACGCCTTGGTGAAGATATATGTAGTGTTGGCCTCAGAGACCACACGTACCACGCGTGCCTGGCCACGCTGCTGCAACTCACGCAGAAGGAAGTAACGAAGCTGGATGTGCTTCGCCTTCCCAACCAGTCGAGGCTCCTCACACAACAGGACAGCGGACCTGTTGTCGGCGAACAAGACTGGGGGAGAGCGTGTTATGTGATGCTATCATCTGCATTCACGTCTGTCTGCCTCCCATCATATGTTCGTGCGTTGCATGCGTGGTGTGAGCGTGTGCAAGAATTTGTGTTTGATGTGGTTTGGATTTCCTGAGTATGTTTGAATGCTATTTGGCTTGAGCAGATATCTGAAGTGACTCCTCTGCTCAAGAGCTTTCGGTCGAGCCAAGTATCGCTTCAATCGGAGCACGAACAAGAAAGTTACGAACGTTTGAAGTTCGTATACTTTTGATATTTGGTTGTGGTGACTATGGGAAGTTGTGGGGTTGACTCCATATGGGGTACAGACTTTTGGGGGTTGGGAAATTCGTCAACATCACTGTAGATGCTGCCAAGTGGTTGGGAGGAGCCAAACCAGGTTGGCAAGTGTGGCTAAGTTGGGCAAGGTGGATGGCATGGGTTGGGAAAGTGACAAAAGTGAAAGTGGGGTTGCCTATGGAGAGGGGAATTGTGTGGCATGAGGTTTCCTTGGTTGGGGACTATCTTGGGACCTTCCCTCTCGTCCTCCTCATCCCATCCCACCTGGTTTATTGCTACTCTAACTCTCTTGTGTAGTGATTGTGAACTTGTGAGACCTTTATCATTGAGTTAAGATTCTATGGCAGCATACCCCCTAGTGCGCCGAAACTGATACCTCAAGAAATACTTCACCATATCGTACGATTCAAATTGTGAATTGTAGCCACAGACTAGGGCTACAACATATCTGAGTTTGGTGAAGTTTTAACCGTGAACTTTTTGTCGAAGGCGTTTCTTGTAAACTCGACTTTTCTGTCCAGAAACTAGGCCCAACGATTTTGAGATATTTCGGCTCCTAATCTTCATAGACTCCGTCCTTAGTTTCTAACAAGTGGTATCAGAGCTGATTAAGGACTTTGTGGAGAGTCTACTGAAGTGTGAAGACCCTCCTAGACCCACCATGGCCTATGGGCGTGCCTAAGTGGAGTTCTGGAGGTTGGATGTGACTTCCGCTAAGGGGAAACTCTGCCGAAATTTCGTTGGCGCCGACACTTGTGAAAATATTGTGGAACTTCGGTGTGGACAGCAAAAGGGGGAGCTCAAACCTGTGATTGGGAGCAGAGGAGATGAGTCAAGGGAGTGGAGAAGCAGCTGAGAAGAGGAGTGAGCCGCCACCATCCAAGATTGAGGCATTGGATGGCTCCAACTACGAGGAATGGAGCGGGCGGATGAGGAGCGTCTTCAAGCGCTACAAGCTGCTGAAACTTGCAATGGGAGAAGAGAAGATGCCCGAGGAAGGAGATGCTCGGGATCGGTTGATTGAGCGGAGCGCGGTGTTGTTCGACCTCATCTTGCAATCGGTCAACAACGACATGTTCCAGCACATCAAGGACTTGGTTGAGTTGGACGACTCCGGTCCAAAGGCATGGAAGCTACTGCGCGACGTGATTCAGCCCAACACGCTGCCCATGGTGATCGTGCTCGAGAAGGAGCTGGCGACCATCTCCATACAATCCGGAGATGATGTGAAGCCGGTCCTTGACAAGATCAAGGACACATATGCGAGGATGGCAGCGGCGGGCAGCGAGGTGTCGCAGATGCAGCAACGCACCAAGATCATCTCGGTGCTCGACAATTCGTGGGACAACCTTATCCCCACCCTCAACGTTCAGCAGGACAAGTGGACGCCTGAGTGGCTACGGCAGCAGACCCTGCAGGAGGACTTCCGCAGGCGCCACACGGGAGGTGGTGCTGCCAACAAAACTGCTGAGGGGTATGGAGCTGCAGGAGGCAGCAGAGGAAGAGGGGGTGGGAGAGGCCGAGGCCGTGGGAGAGGATTTGGCAGAGGGAGAGGCCGAGGTGACTACAATGAGGGGCATGGGAGCTCTGGTGGCAGGGGGAGCACCCGAATGGTGGGTGCGTGCTGGTACTGCAAGAAGGCTGGACACCCATGGTTCAAGTGTTTCAGCCGGCCCGAGGGATGGGCGCCTCCAGGCATGAAGCCGCCAAGTGGTGAACGTGCACGAGGTGGTGCTGTGCAAGGTTCAGGTGCACAAGGTGATGGTGCACAAGGTAAAGCTGACCCTGGAATGTTCCTCATGGTTGAGGATGTGAAAGGGAGTGAGGGTGATGTGGGTTCAGTTGGGAAGGTTGTGATGCACCCCCTCACCCACTGGGTGATAGATTCAGGTTGCACAAGTCACATGACCCCACGGGCAGATTTGCTTGACGAGGTAAAACCCCCAGGGAAGATCAAGTTTGTGGCTGCCGCTTCAGGTGCTTTGCTCCCTGTGATTGGTGTTGGGAATGCCAAGGTCATGGGAGCCAATGGGGGGCTTGTGGGGCTGGGGAATGTGCTGTTGGTTGAAGGTTTATCCGCTAACCTCCTCTCTGTGCGCCGGCTGCAGAAAAGCAAGGCCAAAATTACCTTCGGCCCAACCAGCTGCCGTGCAAAGCTTGGGAAGTTGCTGCTGTGGGATTTGGAGGAGAAGAGCAGCTGCATCAAGGACCTATGGCAGCTGCCCATCATCCCTTGGAATGGGAAACCACCAGCAACGGCAGCGGCTGCAGCAACGGCTAAGGCATCTGCAGGGGGAGAGGAGACTGCACCAACTACTGGGGCCCTGGATGCAGTCAAGAAGGTGCAGCAGTCAGAGCAGCTACATGGTGAGGTGCTTGCTGGTGTGGATGGGAGTGTTGCATGGGCAAAGGCTTCATCTGGGAGTGGTGAGGCCGATTGGGAGACGTGGCACGAGAGGTTGTGTCACATCAACATCCCTATGCTGCACAAGTTAGTGAAGGATGGGTGCTTGAAGGGGCTGGAAGTGAAGGGGGCAGCAAAGGAGATTGGGAGCTGTCCTACATGCCTTGAGACCAAGTTCACAAAATTTCCCTTCAGCAGCAGCACAGGACCAGCCAAGGCTCCACTTGCACTAGTGCACATGGATGTGGTGGGCCCCACGAGGGCCCTTTCTCTCTCGGGCAGCCGCTACTTCTTGACGATAGTGGATGACCATACGCGTGCGGTGTGGGTGTACCCTCTCAAGACCAAGGGGGAGGTGGCAGCGGGTGTTCTCAAGGAGTGGATGCCGAGAGCTCAAAGGGAGAGCGGACATAAGGTGAAGGTGATCCGCACTGACAACGGGGGAGAATTCATTGGCGCTGATTTTGAGGCGGTGCTGAAGAAGAAGGGGAACCAGCATTAGCTCACGATGCCCTACAACCCTCAGCAGAACGGCGTGGCTGAGCGGTTCAACCGGACCCTGCAGGAAGGTGCTCGCACTCTCCTTGGGCGTGCAGGGCTGCCGGATCCGTTTTGGGTGACTGCACTGCGGCAGGTCGCCCTTCTGAAGAACAGGGTGCTGGCGACTGTGGGGGACAAGCAGTGGGTCCCCTACACCAAGTGGTATGGGAGTGCACCAGCTGTGAACATGCTGAGAGCCTTTGGGTGCATGGTGGTGTTTCATGTGCCTAAGGAGAAGAGGGGAAAACTGGAAGCTTCTGGGAGATGGGGTGTGCACTTGGGGCTTGCTAAGGATCACAAGGGCTGGCTGATTTGGGACTTGACCAGCCAGCAGCTGACTGTGTCAAGGGATGTGAAGTTCCTGGAGTCCTTGTACTATAAGGAGTGGAAGCAGCAGCAGCAGAAGCTCCCTACTACACCGCTGATCATTGAGGCTGATGAGGTGCAGCGGCCTTCGAGGCAAGTGCAGGTCACTGTCTCAGAGGAGGAGATTTCTGGGGTGACTGAGGATGGGGGAGAACCTGAGGTGGAGGAGCAGCAGCAGCAGCCGCAGCCGCAGCAGCAGCAAGGTGCTCCACAAGGTGCCGCACGTCCGGCTGACCGTCCTAGGAGGGATGTGCGCCCTCCTAACCGGCTGACCTATCCGAGCTTTGGCAAACCAAAGGTGGTAAGGGCTGGGAGTGTGGCTGAGCAGTGTGATGAGGAAGAGATAGCACACTGCTACTGGGCAGCCGTCCCTGAGCCCAAGACGCTAGCTGAGGCATTGAGCGGGCCCGATGCTGAAAAGTGGAAGCAGAGTGTGAAGGAGGAGTATGACTCTCTGCTGGAGAATGAGACTTGGGAGCTATGTGAGCTGCCTCCTGGGAAGAAGGCCATTTCTTCCAAGCTGATTTTCAGGCACAAGTACGGACCTGATGGGGCGCTAACCCGCTACAAGTCAAGGCTTGTGGCTAAGGGGTTTCAGCAGACAAAGGGGAAGGATTTTGACGAGATCTTTGCTCCTGTGGGGAAAGGCACAACACTGCGGGTGTCATTGGCAATGGCTGCAAACCGTGGATGGCGGGTGAAGCAGATGGACATTACCATCGCCTTCCTCAATGGGATCATTCTGGAGGAGCTGTACATGTTACAGCCTCAGGGATTGGATGATGGGAGCGGCAGGGTGTGCAGGCTGAAGAAGGCCATATATGGCCTGAAGCAGGCTCCTCGTGCATGGTACCACAAGCTAGAGGAGACACTGCTGGCTGGGGGGTTCAAGAAGAGTGAGTGCGACCACAGCTTGTTCTTGCTGCAAGAGAATGAGCAGTTTCTTATGCTCCTGGTGTATGTGGACGACATCCTGCTCTTCTCCGAGTCGTCTGCGATGATTGAGCGTGTGGAGGAGATGCTGGAGATGCAGTTCAAGTGCTCGAAGATGGGAGATGTGAAGTATTACCTTGGGATGCATGTGGAGAGGGACCTTGACAAGGGAGTGCTGAGGTTGCACCAGAGAAAGTATTGTGAGGGGCTGGCTGAGAAGTATGGGCTGCAAGATGGAGGAAAGCCAGCAACCCCACTACCTTCGGGGTTCACTGTGGAGCCCTGTGCTGATGAGGAGGTGGTGGGTGAGAGTGACAGGAAGCTTTTTCATTCCATGGTTGGGCACTCAACTATGCGGCTAACCACACGCGCCCTGACATTGCCTTTGCAACATCCAGGCTTGCCAGTGTGGTTTCACGCCCCAGTCATGAGCAGCTGGAAGCGGCCAAGAGGTTGGTCCGCTATGTGAGTGCAACGGCATCAGTGGGTTTGGAGTATGGTGCTGTGAGACAGAGGCTGCAGAGAGGTGCAGCTGATTTGAGCAAGGGGGAGATGCTCTTGACGTGCTACACCGACGCTAGTTTCAACTCGGTGAAAGCGGATGGCACCAGCATTGGAGGCTATGTGTGCCGGTTTGGAGGTGGTGCAGTGAGCTGGCGCAGTAAGAAGCAGAATGAGGTGGGGCAGTCCTCGTGTGAGACAGAGTACATGGCCCTACATCATGGGGCAAAGGAGGTGGTGTGGCTGAGGCGTTTGTTGGAGGAGATTGGAGTTGATCAGAGGGAGCCGACAATCATGTTCTGTGACAATGAGTCGGCAGTGAAGCTTGCCAAGAACGCCTGCCTTCATGGGCTGACAAAGCACATCAGGCCCAAGTGGCACTGGGTGAGGAGGCTCCTGGACAAGGAGGTGCGACTGGAGATTGTGAAGACCCATCAGCAGGCGGCTGACATTCTCACCAAGCGCCTGGCTGAATCTGAGCATTGGAAGGGCGTGAAGCTTGCTGGGATGAGTGTGCATTGAGTGTGCATGCTTGAGCTATGGCATGTGGGATGATGGTAGGCAGTTAGAGGGGGAGTTTGTTATGTGATGCTATCATCTGCATTCACGTCTGTCTGCCTCCCATCATATGTTCGTGCGTTGCATGCGTGGTGTGAGCGTGTGCAAGAATTTGTGTTTGATGTGGTTTGGATTTCCTGAGTATGTGTGAATGCTATTTGGCTTGAGCAGATATCTGAAGTGACTCCTCTGCTCAAGAGCTTTCGGTCGAGCCAAGTATCGCTTCAATCGGAGCACGAACAAGAAAGTTACGAACGTTTGAAGTTCGTATACTTTTGATATTTGGTTGTGGTGACTATGGGAAGTTGTGGGGTTGACTCCATATGGGGTACAGACTTTTGGGGGTTGGGAAATTCGTCAACATCACTGTAGATGCTGCCAAGTGGTTGGGAGGAGCCAAACCAGGTTGGCAAGTGTGGCTAAGTTGGGCAAGGTGGATGGCATGGGTTGGGAAAGTGACAAAAGTGAAAGTGGGGTTGCCTATGGAGAGGGGAATTGTGTGGCATGAGGTTTCCTTGGTTGGGGACTATCTTGGGACCTTCCCTCTCGTCCTCCTCATCCCATCCCACCTGGTTTATTGCTACTCTAACTCTCTTGTGTAGTGATTGTGAACTTGTGAGACCTTTATCATTGAGTTAAGATTCTATGGCAGCATACCCCCTAGTGCGCCGAAACTGATACCTCAAGAAATACTTCACCATATCGTACGATTCAAATTGGGAATTGTAGCCACAGACTAGGGCTACAACATATCTGAGTTTGGTGAAGTTTTAACCGTGAACTTTTCGTCGACGGCGTTTCTTGTGAACTCGACTTTTCTGTCCAGAAACTAGGCCCAACGATTTTGAGATATTTCGGCTCCTAATCTTCATAGACTCCGTCCTTAGTTTCTAACAGAGCGAGGCCGCTCACCAAGGTCGGTGAGAAGGAAAGACAGCCAGCGAAGCTCCTGAGCGGCCATGGCCGCAGCGTACACCTCTGCCTCACAGCTGGAACCGGCGACAGACGACGCCCGAGTCGACCGCCACGAAACAGCACCTGCTCCGAGGCTAAAAGAGTACCCCTATGTAGACCGGCGCGTCTCCGCGTCGTCGGCCCACGACGAGTCTGAGTAACCTGTGAGTGTAACTGGCTGCTTCCCTCCAAGGACAAGTCCCATGCCTGATGTACTCGCCACATACTTCGCCACCCTCTTAGCCGCGTACCAGTGGGAAGGTCGGTGTCTCCCAGGCGCAACAAAACGCGCAAGGACGCTAAGAGGGTAAGCTAGGTCTGGGCGAGTGCCGGTCATCAGGTACATGAGACAACCCACCAGCTCAGGGTATGGACCGCTGGACTCAAATGGCTTGTCCGAAGGTGGAGCCGTGAGCCCATGGTCCACACCAAGAGGGGTGAGCTGTACCTTGGAGAACGGGAAACGAAACCGCGTGAGGATCTGCTCGACCATATGCGACTGAGTCAGCGTAATGGTGCGAGCTGCCCTGTCCCTGGTGATCTGCAGGGCAAGGTAGTGCTGCAGCTCACCAAGGCCAGTGCAAGTGTGTCTCCTCTGCAGTTCCTCCTTCACGGAGGCCAGCGCGCGTCGGTCGGGAGTGGCGAACACCAGGTCGTCGACGTAGACCAGGACAAAGAACGGGGTCGAGCCACGGCGAACAAACAGTGACGGGTCAGCAGACGACGGAAAGAAGTCAAGCGCTGCAAGGGTCGAGCGAAGTGTGTCGTGCCACTCACGTGGAGCCTGACGCAGGCCGTAGACTGGTCGACGCAGCTGCCACTGGGTCCCAGGTGGAAAAGAGCCAGTGAAGCCAGGCGGGCGACACAGCCAGATCTGCTCGTGCAGGCTCCCCTGAAGGAACGCGGTGGAAAAGTCCAAGGAGTGCAACTCGTAGTCGCGCTGTGCTGCAATTTGCAGCAACACCCGAAGAGTACTCATCTTCGGGGTGGGAGCGAAGGTCTGGAAGAAGTCCACCCCCTCTCGCTGACTGAAGCCTCTCGCCACATAGCGCGCCTTGAACACAGGTGGTGATCCAGGCGGCCGCTTCACCTTGTAGAGCCATCGGCCACTGACGACGTTTGTCCCAGGTGGTGGGACTGCGTCGACGTAAGTGCCTGTGGACCTATAAGATGCCATCTCTGCCTCCTCAGCTGCTATCCAGTACGAAGCCCAGGGTCCCGAGACCGCCTCGGCGTGAGTGCGAGGTATCGGGATGTCAAGGGCGTCTGGATCTCCCTCAGGGGCAAGTAGCATGGCGCAGAGATGAGGAACAGCGGCCGCAAGGAAACCAAGCTCGAACTGCCTGTCCTCGAGGACCTCCAAGGGAAAGAGAGGAGCACCCCCAGAGAACGGAGAACGAGCAGGGCCACTCACCACGTGAGCGGCGTAGTCAAGGCGGTGGGAAGAGGCAAAGCCAGCGACAATGGTAACAAGAGCTGAGACAGACGACAGGGGTGCAGTCGGGTGAGTCACCAACGCGGACAAAACACGGGAGACGACAGGACGGGAGGCACGGAGGTAGTCGGACAACGGGTCGTGAAGCACAGTGAGGGACGACTCAGGGGGCTGTGGAAGGACAGGTGGAGGTGGAATACGAGAGCGAAGAACAAGGTGGAACGGACCGTCTGCACAGTAACGGGACCGACGACGCTCTGGGGACACAGCACGACTGAGGGGAGAACGACGAGTCCACTGGGACGAGGAAAGGGACTCAACAGGGGGAACAGGAGGGGACGGTAGGGGACCACGAACAAAGCGTGCAGGTGCTGGGTCGGGGAGGTCGCGTAGTTGCAGTCGCCGCTGCTCCGCCTCCTCTGGCGTCTGCTGCGACGGTACCGGCCCCTGCTGCTGCACCTGTGGCTCCGCCTCTGCCCTCTCCTGCTGCGACTGCAGCTGCACCCGCTGCTGCAACTGGGACTCCTGCACTACCCTCTCCTGCTGCGGCCGTGACTCCTCCTCTACTCTCTCCTGCTGGGTCTGTAACTGTACCTGCTGCTGCGGGTGGGACTCCTGCTCTACCCTCTCCTGGTGCGGCCGGGACTGCTCATCTACTCTCTCCTGGTGTGTCTGTAACTGCACCTGCTGCTGCGGGCGGGACTGCTGCTCTACCCTCTCCTGGTGTGGCCGTGACTCCTCCTCGACCATCTCCTGCTGCGGCTGTGACTCCTCCTCTACTCTCTCCTGCTGCTGCTGCTGCTGCAGCTGCTGCTGTGTCCTCTCAAACTGCTCACGCTCCTCCCTCTCCAACCGAAGGAGACGCTGCTCACGGGTCAGGAAACGTACAGTGCGCGGTGTAGGCGCCACAGTGCCAGTGCCTCCAGCTCCAGCACCCCCAGAACCAGCACCTCCACCACCGACACCCCCGGGGCCTCCAGTACCTCCCGCAGGAACACCCCCAGGCTCCGCAGCAACCGGCGGCAGAGAAGAACGAGGGGGAAACTGCAGGACGGACGGGAAGCCAGGGGGTGAGGCGGGGCAAGGCCGCCGACTCGAGGCTGCCGTGTCCTCCACAGGAGTGACCTCCACTCCCACAACCCCTGCACCCCCAGGGCCGACACCACCAGCTCCTGCAGCCCCAGTACCCTCACCCTCCGCAACTGCACCTCCCGCACCCCCAGACACGACAAGGACTGGACGCTGCGGGGGGGACGACTGCGGAGTGACGTGCGACACACCTGACGGGGCAGGACGCGAAGGAGGGGGGTCTACCGGGGCGACTGGGGGAGGCTCAAGGGTGAGGAACAGCGGTGGGGAAAAGACCTCAGTACCTCGGTGGGGGCGACTCCTGTAGTAACAGACAGACTCGTCGAACGTGACGTCCTGAGAAGCGAAGAACCCGCAGGTGACCGGGTCGTAGAACACCCAGCCGGAGGCGTCCAAAGGAAAGCCAAGAAAGACGCAGGCACGAGTGCGTGGAGACAACTTGTTCGCGCCAGGGGCGCGAACGTGAGCCAGACAACCCCAGACACGGAAGTCAGCTGCTACACCCTGTAAACCTGACCAGAGAGAGACCGGCGTCACCCGTGGCCGTGCGTCACTGGGCCACAGGTTCAGCTGGTGCGCGGCGTAGCGGACCGCCTGAGGCCACAAGAACTGAGGGGCACCGGCATGGCACATGGAGGTCCGGGCAACCTCCATGACCAGGCCGATGCGACGCTCCGCTACCCCGTTCTGCTGCGGCGAGGCTGGTAGCGTGTACGACTGAATGACTCCCCGACCCTGACAGAACGTCTCCAAACGAGTGGAAGAGAACTCACCACCACGGTCCGAGTGTAGGCGAAGCCCACACAGGCCCTGGGCACCACCCCACGCTAGCAGCCACGGCTCGAGGACGGTAGGCACGTCGGCCTTCCGTCGCAAGGGGAAAACCGTGGTGTAGCGGGAGTAGTCGTCCACCACAATCAGGAAGTAGCGCTCCTGACGTGGTCCAAGGACCGGAGAGGGGCCCCAGACGTCCAAGTGCAGGGTCTGGAAGGGAGCCGTGGTGGGGGGGAACGAGGAGGAGTGAGGGGCAGCGCGCTGCCGACCCTCGACGCAAGGAGTGCACAGCGGCGCAGGCGAGCGAGGAAGCGGGGCAAGCGACTCTGGGAGACCTGAGACCAGACGGTAACGTGTCATCCTACTAAGACGTGGGAACGACGGGTGACCTAGACGGTGGTGCCAGAGGACAGACGGGTGGGTGAGGGAGCGACAGTCGCACGACACAGCAGCTACCTGACCTGACCTGACCTGACCTGGCCTGACCTGGCCTGACCCAGTGCGGTGGGACCCAGTGTGTAGTGAGTACAGACCAGATCCCGGCTCCCTGTGAAAAGTGGCCAGAGGGGCCCCAGTGGTACCGACTGTGCAGGAGGCAACAGGCTCGTCCAGTGGGAAAGTGGTGACTACACCTAGGTCGTGGAGGTGACTGACACCCACCAGGTTCCTAGAGAACGAGGGGGTGTAGTAACCTGTAAGAAAACCTGAGGGAGCCGCCCGGACACGGGAGAGTGGTGGTGCTGCGAGCAACTACACGTCCCACAGAGGGGTCAGCTAAGGCGACAGTGACTGGAGTGCGCAGTGGTGTGAGGTCAGTACAGTCGCGAAAGAAACAGCTGGACGCTCCAGAGTCTAGGGTGAAGGAAAGCTGTGCCGTCTGTGGGGTCGCACCCGAACCAGCTACAAAGGCTAGTGCTAGACTAGTGGTAGCTGCAGCTCCTACACAAAGACCCTCAGAGGCGCCTGGACTGGAAACAACACACGCACCAAGACTGGAAACACAGGTCTCTACTCGTGCAGCCGAGAACGGTCCTAGACCAGGTAGGTGAGACTCAACTAGTGCAGCAGTGCGCTGGCGAAGTCGCGAGGGCCAGTGCGGTGCAATAGCATGAGGACCAAAACGCTCACGGTGAAGGTCGTCGAGTCGACGGTAGCAGCTGGACGCAGAGTGGTCAGGACTCCAGCAGGTAGTGCCAGCACCAGGGCCTGTCAGGGCCCGGTACCCGCAGGGGCCGACGTCTCGCCCACTGCTAGCTGAGCCACTGCTGAGGGCTCCACACTTTGAACCTGCGGGTCCCCACTGCCGGGAGTGCTGCGGCTGGCCCTGCTGCTGTAGGACTCGAGTACAAGCCATGTGAGTAGCTAGAAACGGGGGTGGTGCTGGCAGGTGGGCCTAAACTGCTGCTGACGGTAGGCTATCCTGCTGCTGGTTCCGCTGGGGGCAGTCTAAGCTGCTGCTGGTGCACTAGCGGTAGTCTAAGCTCCTGCTCGAGTGCTGGGGCAGCCTAAACTGCTGCTACTGGTGCTGCTGGTACAGGTGGGGCACCGGGTGCGGTTCTGTGCGGTTATGTGCAGTTCAGTGCGGTCCTGCGGGGTGGAGAGTACCGGTGGGGCGGCTGATTCTGGGTGAGGTGACTGGAACGGGTGGGGCAGCAGCTCTGGCTGGAACGGATGGGGCAGCGGGTGCGGTTCTATGCGGTTCTGTGCAGTTCAGTGCGGTTCTGCGGGGTGGAGAGTACCGGGTGGGGCGGCTGATTCCGGGTGAGGTGACTGGAACGGGTGGGGCAGCAGCTCTGGCTGGAACGGGTGGGGCAGCGGGTGTGGTTCTATGTGGTTCTGTGTAGTGGGGAGTACCGGGTGGGGCGGTGTAAGTTGCTGGCTTTGCTAGGGGGTAGTTCAAGTTGCTGCTGGTGTGACTGGCGGCAGTCTAAGTTGCTGGTGGTGCTCCTGGCGGTAGACTAGGCTGCTGGCGACGGGTGGGGAAGGTAAAGCGGCAGTTCTGTGCGGTTCTATATGGTTCTGTGCGGTTCTGCGCGATTCTGCACGGTTCCGTGCGGTTCTGTGCGGTTCTGCACGGTTCTGTGCGGTTCTGTGCAGGGGAGGGTACTGGGTGAGGTGACTGGAACGGGTGAGGTTGCAGATATGGCTGGGGCGGCAGAACTGGTAGGGGCAGCCTGTTAAGGGTGGGGCGGCAGAACTGGTAGGGGCTGCCTGTTAAGGGTGGGGCGGCAGAACTGGGAAGGGGCGGCTATTCTGGCTGTGGCGGCTTGCTAAGGCAGTGGGGACGGGTGGGGCGTCGAGCTACGGGGAAGGCTGTGGGACGGGTTGCAGGTGGCGCGGCGCGCAGGCCGCACGGGCTGCTGTGCGAGCGGACGGGCGAGCAGTTGCGCGTGCTGCTGTGTGTGCCGTCGCACGCGGCTGCGCGCGCGACCGTTCGTACGGGTGCGTGCGACTACGCGAGCGGATGTACGGGCAGCGCGACGGGGGGAAAAGGTAGGGCGCGACGGGGGAAAATGGGCAGGTCGCGACGAGGGGGGGGAGAGTAACGACGCGACGGATCTGACGGGTGAGGCGACGGGAAAACGGGTCGCGCGCGGGGTACGGGGCACTACGAGACACGGATTGACGGGGCGCTACGGGCTAAGGCGCTTCGGGCTAGGGCGCTTCGGGCTATGGCGCTTCGGGCTAGGGCACGTTACGGGGCGGTGGGCCCATGGGACCTTTTTATCGCTCTATACCATGTCAAGTTACAAAAATATAAGTTGACTAAGGAAAGGTGAAAACAAGCAAGATATAGCAAGCATAACCCTAACCCTAGGAAAACATGAAGTACACCTAGACTAACACAAATAAGCTATAACAAATATAGCTTGACAGTCGGAGCTGCAGAAGAGACACACGTGCACAGACCTGGGAGAGCTGCGCAGCTATCTTGGCTTGCAGATCACTCGGGACAGAGCACGGCGCACCATTACCTTGACTCAGTCACACATGGTGCAGCAGGTCCTTCAGCGCTTCGACTTCCAGTACTCCTCGCCACAGTCCACTCCTCTGCCTACCGGTCACTCGCTCTCAGCTCCACCTTCGGACGAGTCCGTAGAGCCAAATGGCCCGTATGCAGAGCTTGTGGGCTGCCTCATGTATCTGATGACCTGCACTCGACCTGACCTAGCCTACCCTCTTAGCATCCTGGCACGCTACGTTGCGCCCGGGAGACACCGACCAGAGCACTGTATGGCCGCTAAGAGGGTGTTGCGCTACTGGTGCAGTACGTCGGGCATGGGGCTCGTGCTTGGAGGACGGGGTCGAGTTGTCCTCACTGGACACGCAGACGCTTCTTGGGTTGACGACTTGGCTACACAGCGGTCGTCACAGGGTTACACTTTCAGCCTTGGCTCCGGCTCTGTTTCTTGACGGTCTACCTGCTCGTCTTCTGTTCTCAGTTCCAGTTGTGAGGCTGAGATCTACGCAGGGGTCATGGCTGCACAGGAGTTACGCTGGCTCACCTACCTGCTGACCGGCTTGGGAGAGCCGCCTCGTTCTCCTCCAGTTCTGTACGTCGACAACAAGGCCATGATTGCCTTGTGTCAGGAGCACAGACTGGAGCACAGAACGAAGCACATCGCTCTGCGCTACTTCCTTGCTCGAGAGTTGCAGCAGCGTGGTCAGCTTCGTCTGGCTTACGTGGCCTCTCGGGCCAACACTGCTGATATCTTCACCAAGGCACTTTAGCCTTATGATCATCAGCGTTTCTGTACTGTTTTAGGCCTTGTACCTACTTGGCCTCACTTGCTCACTTCTTTACTTTGCTTGTACTGTGATCTATATACGTATACCTGCATGCTTGCACTTGCTAGGGTTTGATTACAGTACTGCTTATTCTCTATTATATAACTCTGCATGTGAACTGGCCTTGTGGCCATTTGCTTGTGCTCAGAATGTGTGGTGACTTCATAATGCATATATATAATGATAGAGATGTGTGAGAGCTAACGATCCAAAAACTGTGCTACCACATCACTTGCCTAGCATGGGACGGAAACAAATAGCATATTTTTTTTACAATCAGCAATCAGATGAAACAACACAATCTGTGAACTCTAAAAAAAGGGTCAACCCTATCAATTCTAGTTGAAATGGGCTCCCGACAGGCGTGCCAATGAACCTTATAATGAAATGATAGACGTGAACCCTTTTTTTTTAACCCACAGACATGCATTGTTGATGCAATGATACATGAATGCATAGTCACACAAGCAAAACCACAATACAAACACGATGATAAGCAATCACGAAAGAAGGTGCAGTCAATGGAAAAAACCACAAGAAAAGGAAAGAGAATCAAAAGCAAATTGTCTAGTCTATATTCGAACCATGTTGTCTTAACTAACATGTTTCTCATGGAACAAGAAAAGGTGGCTCTTGATTTTAGACGAGCTTCACCGGTCTTGGGCTTCTTAGATGCTACAAAGGATTGAAGGTTAATAAATAAAATGTGAAAAGTTAAAACAAAAAAACAGAACATGTAAAAAAAAAAAATTTTGATGATGAAACGATAAAAAGATTCATAAAAGATCATCATTCCACGTACGTCAAACATCCTCTTTGTAGGAGTTGAAGATGGTTGGGTGCTCGACGTGTCAAAGTTGACGGGAGTGGCACTTGACTGCATGGCACCCGTAACATCAGGTATGGTCTTGATGACGCGATCTCTTTCAAGACCAAAGTGAATATGTCAGAAGAATAAATGGGAAAAGGGAAAGATGAAAAAAATGAAGAAGGAAAGAGATAAAGAGGGAAGAAGGGATGCAGTGAAGGAAAGAAGGAGGGAAGGAGGAAAGAACGAAAGAAGGGAGGGAGGGGAGGAAGGAAAAAATGAGAACTTGAAATGAGAACGAACATAAATAATACAGGGACGGAAAGTAGGAAAGAAGGAAGGAGGGAAGAACGGAAGGAGGGAAAGAGGGAAAGAATGAAGAAATGTGAACCTAAAATTAGAACAATTTAAAATAATAGAATAGAATCATCAACGATTTAAAGCTTTGTAAAAAATCCACATACCTTTAGGAGCCAACGACCTTGATACTTACCACTCTTGTGTACGACAAGTGTGACGGTGGTGTTATCGATCTTGTTGATCGACGAGGATCCATGCTCCGAACACGAATACTCGAGCGTGGCACATGATCTGAAAACAGGCGGTGGACAGATACACGAACCACCCTTGCACACTGTGCGAGAGCTGTGCAAAGGATTCTTGGTTTCTGCTACAAGTGACGCTATCTTCTCCTCCTTTGTTGTCATCACGAGAGTGTCGACATGACTCATCCTGAATATGGAAAACGAGAACATTACCAGCGAATGGCTTATTTATGTTCACTTACAGAGACTCGAGGCCGAAGTTTTGTGGTTCCTCTGTGATGGGAGCATCTGTGATCTCCGTCGCTCGTCGAGAGTAAAGAATGACAGCACTCGAAAGCATTGTTGTTGTGAACAATGTTGACTTTAGCCGTCAGCCATCATGAACGTTCATGACTCGTCATGGTCTCTACATCCCCTCGTACTCTTGGAACTTGGTGGGTGTTGGATACCTTTAGGACCGTGGGATCACAGTCACTTTTCCTGCGCACGGATGCTTCCACCGTGGCACTTCTTGCCACGTTCACTAGAGAGCCCCACTCAGGTCTCTTCGTTCTGCACACTAAGTCCCACCAGGTAGTAGAGTCCAGTCATGTTACTGCGTCCCCCCAGGTAGCAGAGTCCGTCAGGTTACTGCGTCCCCGCAAGTTGCTCTGTCCAGACAGGTTGTTGTGTCCGGTCTAGTTGCTGCGTCCTGCTCTGGTTGGTCACTCTCCCACCCGACAGTCTTGTGGCACCACTGTCTTGGTCACTCGTCCCTCCCACACCCCCGTAACATGGCCAGCCAGCGTCTTGTCTCTTGTCTCCCGCGGGTCTTTGAGTCGCTCCCCCGCTCGCCTGCGCCGGCGTGCACTCATCGCGTCGAGGGTCGGCTGCACGCCACTACTCCCTCCTCCTTTCTTCGTCTGGCCACCGCTCCCTTCCACAACCTCCACTTGGACGTCTGCCACGGCAGTAGTAGCAGCAGTCGCTGCAGCCGCCACTTTTGCAGCAGCTCCCTCCAGTGAGTGGCCTTCGGGCCCTTGGTCGTCCTTCCTCTCCTCCTGTCCACTCACAAGCTCCTACTGCAAACGGTCCTACTTTTCCTCCTCCGAAATCAGCTCCGCCTGTCCTCTCTCCTCCTCAGTCACAGTTGCCTCCTGCTGTTCTCCCGCATGACTGGACCGCTCGTTGTCCTCCACGTGCTCGTCCCTCGTCTCCTTTTGAAGACCTCCGCACTGTCTTGTTTGGTTCTAGTCCTCGTCGTGCTCCGCCTGTGTCTGTTCTCCCGCCACCTCCAGCGTTGTCTCTCACTGTCTCCTCTCACCCTATCAATGAGTACTACCGTGCTGCTCGTCCTGTTGTCTCGCGTATTCTCGCCTCTCTTGTGACTGACCCCCGTGCCTCTCCGTCGCCTTTCTCGGCTCATACTGCCGCTGTCGCTGACTTTGTTCTACCCGCCGCCTTGACTTCGCCACGCGTGTAGTGGCTGCTCCGCCTGCCCGTCCTCTGTCTGCCGGGGGTGGGTTTGCCCTTGGCTGTGACGTCCTAGAGGACAGGCAGTTTGAGCTGGAGTTCTTGGCAGCCGCTTCTCCATCTCTCTGTGCCATGCTGCTTTCCCCTGAGGGAGACCCCGACGCCTTTGACATTCCAACTCCTCGCACGTACCGTGAGGCAGTGTCAGGGCAGTGGGCTCTCAGTGGAAAGCGGCCATAGACTCAGAGATGGCGTCTTGGAGATCCACAGGCACTTACGTCGACGCAGTTCCCCCTGCCAGGGCGAACGTAGTCGACGGCATGTGGATCTTCAAGGTGAAGCGGCCGCCTGGGTTGCCACCTGTCTTCAAGGCGCGCTTCATGGCTTGATGCTTCAGTCAGCGTGAGGGAGTTGACTTCTTCCAGACTTCGCCCCGTCCCCGAAGATGACGACTCTTCAGGTGTTACTTCACGTTGCAGCACATCGAGACTACGAGCTGCACTCCTCCGACTTCTCCACTGCCTTTCTCCAGGGCACCCTGCACGAGGAGATCTGGTTGCATCGTCCTCCTGGCTTCACTAGCACTTTCCCGCCTGGGACCCAGTGAAGCCTGAGACGACCAGTCTATGGTCTCCGCCAAGCGCCCTGTGAGTGTCACGACACGCTGCGCACCACTCTTGCGGCCCTCGGGTTTCGTCCTTCGTCCTCCAACATGTCGCTGTTCGTTTGTTTTGGGCCCACACCTTACTTCGCCCTCGTCTATGTCGATGACTTGGTCTTTGCTACAACAGACTTGACGCTCTCGCTGAGGTGAAATCTGAACTGCAGAACAAGCATACATGCACTGACCTTGTTGAGCTACGCCACTACCTTGGCTTACATATCACCAGGGACAGAGTCGCTTGCACCATTACACTCTCACAGTCACATATGGTGCAGCAGGTCCTTCAACGGTTCGGGCTTCAACATTCCACCACATCTTACCGTTGAGCACAGACTCAACGACCCTTTTCCCAATGAGCCGTTTGAGTCTAGTGATCCCTATGTAGAGCTTATGGGCTGCCTCATGTATCTGATGACTTGTACTCGTCCGAACATCGCCTTTCGTCTAAGCATCCTCTCTCGCTTTGTTGCGACAGGAAGACACCGTCATATTCACTGGACAACTGCTGCGAGGGTTGCAAAGTACCTGGCGACTACATCAGGCATGTGGCTTGTGCTTGGAGGCAGACTGCCAGTTGTTCTGACAGGTCACTGCGACTCTTCCTATGCCGATGACGTGGAGACACAGAGGTCCACTCAGGGGTATTGCTTCAGCTTGGGAGCTGGAGTTGTGTCGTGGCGGTCTACTCGGTCGTCGTTCTGTGGCTTCGTCTAGTGCAGAGGTAGAGATCTATGCTGGTACCATGGCTGCGCTGGAGCTTCGCTCGTTGACTTTCTTGCTCGCCGACCTTGGTGAGCTGCCTCGCTCTACACCGACCTTGTTTGTTGACAACAAGGCCATGATCCTCGTGTGTCAAGAGCCTTGACTGGAGAGCAGAGTGAAGCACATTGACGTGAGGTACTTTCTCCTGCGAGAGTTGCAGTGACGCGGCTAGACACGCTTGGACTTCGTGGCCTCAGAAGCCAACACTTCAGACATCTTCACCAAGGCCCCAACGCCTACTAACCGCCACAGATTCTGTCTGCAGTTAGGCCTTGTTGACGCTGGTGCTAGGTTGCTGTAGCATTATTTCTTGTTGCTTGCTCTGCTTGTCCTTGCATCTATATATAATTTGTATGTTCTAGGCTGTAGTGATGCATGCATTAGTGAGTATAGGTTGTTAAGGTTTGCATTTGTACCCACCTCCTTCCCTAATCAATCATTCCATTGTGTTCACTTTCTAAGACTCGGTTGCTGTAGTCTTGCCTCTTATTTTTTATCTCTTGGTTTGCTTGTCATTACACACACAACTAAATATATCTATATATATTTATATATATTTATATATATATATATACATATGTGTAAACTCTTAAACTTGTCTTGCAACCGCTTGCTTGTGCTCGGACTGTGAGGTGACTGCAGGAATGAATGGACTATAATGAGTTGGGTACAAGTACTAACCCTAAAGTGTTGTACCCCTTGTAGGCTAACCCACTATAGCCTAGAGAGAACACAAACATATAGTTTGACACACCCCCATAGGCTAAGTGGGAGAGAGCAAACACAACAGACGGTCACAAGACCAGTCAAGCAAGAGAACAAGCAAAGCAAAGCTCAGGGTGGATCTTAAGGACACCACACAATCTGAGCACAAGCAAGCGGCCACAAGGCCAGTTCACATGCAGTGTTATAATAGCAAGACAATACACTGATCACAACCTAGCAAGAGTAAACAAGCAGGTATAAAGATATATATCAGTGCACAACAAGAGCAAGTCAAGCAACCAGCAGGTGAGGAAGAGTGGGCACAAGCCCAAGAGCAGTGCAGAAACGCCGATGATCACCAGACCCAAGGGCCTTGGTGAACACATCAGCAGTGTTGGCCCACGAGGCCACGTAGGAGCGGAGCTGACGACGCTGCTGCAGCGCACGTGCAAGGAAGTAGCGAAGAGCAATGTGCTTCATTCTGTGCTCCAGTCTCTGCTCGCGACATAAGGCAAGCATTGCATTGTTGTCGACGTACAGAACTGGAGGAGAACGAGGCCGCTCCCTCAAGTCGGTCAGCACGTAGGTCAGCCAGCGTAGCTTCTGTGCAGCCATGGCCCCAGCGTAGATCTCGGCCTCACAGCTGGAACCAAGCACAAAAGAAGCACGAGTGGACCTCCACAAGACAGAACCAGAGCCAAGACCAAAGGAGTAACCCTGTGACGAACGCTGAGTCGCCTGGTCGTCGGCCCAAGAAACGTTAGAGTGTCCTGTGAGTACCACTGAACCCCGTCCTCCAAGCACGAGCCCCATACCCGATGTACTGCACAAGTAATGCAGTACCCTCTTCGCAGCATCCCAGTGCACCTTTCGGTGTCTACCGGGAGCCACGTAGCGAGCCAGGAGGCTGAGAGGGTACGCAAGGTCAGGTCGTGTGCACGTCATCAGGTACATGAGGCAACCCACAAGCTCTGGGTACGGACCACTCGGCTCTACGGACTCGTCTGAAGGTGGAGCTGAGAGCAAATGGCCAGTAGACAGAGGAGTGGGCTGTGGCGAGGAGAACTAGAAGCCGAAGCGCTGAAGGACCTGGTGCACCATGTGTGACTGAGTCAAGGTGATGGTGTGCCGTGCTCTCTCCCAGGTGATCTGCAAGCCAAGATAGCTCCGCAGCTCACCCAGGTGAGTGCAGGTGTGTCTCTCCTGCAGCTCCGCCTTCACTAGGGCCAGCGCCTCCGTGTCAGCAGTAGCAAAAACCAAGTCGTCGACGAACACGAGAACGTAGAACAGCGGCAGGGTAGTGTCGGTGCGTAGAAACAGCAACGGGTCAGCAGTCGAAGGAGCAAACCCAAGAGCCGCAAGTGTCGTCCTCAGTGTGTCGTGCCACTCGCAAGGCGCCTGGCGGAGACCGTAGACTGGCCGCCGGAGGCTCCACTGGGTACCCGCTGGAAACGACCCAGTGAATCCAGGTGGGCGGCGCAGCCAGATCTCCTCGTGAAGGCTGCCCTGCAAGAATGCTGTGGAGAAGTCGAGGGAGTGCAACTCGTAGTCACGCTGTGCTGCAACGTGCAGCAACACCCGAAGAGTGTCAAACATTATATGTTTATATATTGTGTAGGCTATAGTGGGTTTAGTCATAGGGGGTACAACAAACTTAGGGTTTCCTACTTGTACCCAACTTCCTGCTAGTTCATTCATTCTCGTTCAGTTCTACATTCTAACATGGTATCCGACGCCTAGGTCAGGACCTAGGACCGACGTTGGTTTGGGCCCACCGTTCCACCGCGCCGTCGAGCGCCCCTACTAGCGCCGTCGAGCGCCCCTACTAGCGCCGTCGAGCGCCCCTTCTAGCGCCGTCGAGCGCCCCTTCTTGCGCCGTCGAGCACCCCTTCTAGCGCCGTCGAGCGCCCCTTCGTGCGCCGTCGTGCGCCCTAGTGGCCGCCGCCTGTAGGCTGCCCGTCGCCCGTAGGCTGCCCGTCGCCTGCCGTCGCCCGTAGGCCGCTGCCGCCCGTAGGCCGCCCGTACGCCGCCCGTAGGCCGCTGCCGCCCGTAGGCAGCCTGTACGCCGCCCGTAGGCCGCTGCCGTCCGTAGGCAGCCCGTAGGCAGCCCAGTGGCGGCCCGTACGCCGCCCGTAGGCCGCTCGCGCGCAGGCCGTAACCCGCGCGCCGCGGCTGCTGCACGCCGGCGCCTGCAGCCCGCCGGAACCCGTGCGCGTCGCCCCCTGCCTCTTCGCGACGCCCTTACGGGACCCGCGCGTCGCCCCCGTCTCTTCGCGGCGCCTCTGCGGGACCCGCACTTCCCCCCCCCCCCCCCCCTGCCTCGTCGCGACGACCCTGCGGGACCCGCGCGTCGCCCCCGCCTCGTCGCGACGCAGCTGCGGGACCTGCGCGTCGCCCCCGCCTCGTCGCGACGCAGCTGCGGGACCCACGCGTCGCCCCCGCCTCGTCGCGACGCAGCTGCGTGACCTGCGCGCGTCGCCCCTGCCTCGTCGCGTCGCCCCCGCGCGACCCGCGCGTCGCCCCTGCTCACCGTGGCGCCCTGCCCTACCCTGCGCCCGCCCTTGGGACGGCCGCCCCTGGCCCCTAGAGCAGCCGCACCTACAGCCGCCCCTGGACCCTGGAGCAGCCGCCCCTGCAGCAGCCGCCCCTGGCCACCTGGAGCAGCCACCACAGCAGGAGCCGCCTCTGGACCCTGGAGCAGCCGCCCCTGGCCCCTGGAGCGGCCGCCACTGCAAGAGCCGCCCCTGGCCCCTGGAGTAGCCGCCCCTGCAGCAGCCGCCCCTGGCCCTTGGAGCAGCCGCCACTGCAAGAGCCGCCCCTGGCCCCTGGAGCAGCCGCCCCTGCAGCAGCTGCCGCGGAGCTCCCCGCCGCGGCCCGGCCCCGCCCTGCAGTTGTAGCGGCCCCGCTGTCGCCACCGTCTTGCGCCTGCCGCGCCGACCACTGGTGAGCATTACCCTGCCCGCACTGCTACCGCTGCTCCTGCTGCTACTGCCTCTACTGCTCCCACTGCTACTGCTCCTGCTGTTACTGCTGTTACTGCTGCTACTGCTGCTCCTGGCGTGGCCAGATGCATCTCCAGGGCCGTGCGCGTGAGTCCCTCACGCCCCAGCAGCTTCGTGAGTGGTACGCTAGTTGGGGCTGTCGGGGTGGCCGTAGTGGGAGTCGCTCTGGAGTGGGTCGTTCGGGAGCTTCTGGTAGTGGACAGGTGCAGCTGCCGTGTCATCCCCGCGAGGCTCTTTCGCCCCAGCAGCTTCGTGAGTGGTACGCTCAGAGTAGAGGGTCACTGAGTACTGCTCGCTGCCCGTACGTCATTCGCACATGTGTCCGGACTGGTCAGCCTTGCGGGACCCGTGGCCACACAGAGTCCCGCTGCTTCGCCCGTCTGGGCGACGCTTGGCGTACAGAGTTTGGCGACGCCGCTGAGCTCCCCTCCTGGGTGGAGCTGCTTAGGCAGAGGGTAGATATCTTTGCTCTTGACTCTGATGCTATCCTCACTGCCATGTATGCATTGTCTACTAGTGCTGAGAGTGCCTGTCCCCTGTGTGTGCCGCCTGACCCCGGTATCCAGTCTTCTGCTCTAGGTATTGGTGTGGCTGCCGCTCTAGGTGCTAGTGCGTCTGCTGCCCTAGGTCCTCGTGAGGTTGCTGCTCTAGGTGCTGGTGAGTCTGCTGCTCCAGGTACTCGTGCGTTTGCACCTGCTGGTACTGCATCTACTGAGGCACTGCACACCTTCACACTGGACTCAGGTGCTTCTCGCTGTTTCTTTCGTGACCGCACTGTCCTTGAGCAGCTTGCTCGGCCAGTTGCTGTCTCCCTCGCTGACCCCTCTGGGGGTCCGGTCATTGCGACCTCCTCCACTGTCCTCCCTTGTCCTGCGGTCCCGTCGGGCACACTGTCAGGTCTCTACCTCCCCTCGTTCTCCACGAACTTGGTGGCGGGTAGAGCGCTCCAGGACGGGGGTGTCCACCAGTTCACCCCTGCCTACGAGCGCGTGACACACTGCACGTGCGCTCGGACGGGTCGCCACCTGGCTACCTTCACTCGGCAGCCGGGGTCGGACTTGTACACACTGACCACTGAGTCCCCTCAGGTAGCTGCGTCTGCGTCTGCTTCAGGTCAGCTGTCTGCCCCCTGCTCGTGTCGCTCTCTAGCACACGAGACCGTCCTCTGGCACCACCGCCTTGGTCACCCGTCAGTGCAGCGCCTTCGTGCCATGCACAAACGGTACCTTGTCTCTGGTCTTCCTCGGGTACTCCCTCCCCTCCCGCCCTCTCCTGCTCCTCCCTGTCTTCCCTGTGTCGAGGGGCGGCAGCGCGCCGCTCCTCACTCCTCCTCGTTTCCCCCGACGACTGCTCCCTTGCAGACGCTCCACCTGGACGTGTGGGGCCCAGCCCGCGTCCGTGGACAGGGTCAGGAGAGGTACTTCTTGATAGTTGTTGACGACTACTCGCGCTACACCACGGTCTTCCCCTTGCGCACCAAGGGTGAAGTCCCTGATGTTTTGATCCCTTGGATCCGCAGAGCCTGTCTTCAGCTCAGCGAGAGGTTCCACTCGGACTTTCCTGTCCTGCGTCTGCACTCTGACAGAGGTGGGGAGTTTTCCTCCGACCTCTTGAGGGCCTACTGTCAGGGACAGGGCATTGAGCAGTCGTTCACGCTTCCGGCCTCTCCACAGCAGAATGGGGTTGCTGAGCGCCGCATTGGCTTGGTCATGGAGGTCGCTCGTACCTCCTTGATCCATGCGGCTGCCCCCCACTTTCTGTGGCCGTTTGCGGTCCGATACGCTGCGCATCAGCTCAACCTCTGGCCCCGTGTCTCCGTTCCGGAGACTTCGCCGACGCTGCGTTGGACGGGAGAGGTTGGTGATGCGTCGCGTTTTCGGGTTTGGGGATCTCGAGCTTTTGTTCGCGACACGTCCGCGGACAAGCTCTCCTCCCGCGCTGTCCCTTGCGTCTTCCTTGGCTTTGTCCCGGACGCGTCTGGTTGGCAGTTTTACCACGCCACCTCGCGCCGTGTCCTGCCCTCTCAGGACGTCACTTTTGACGAGTCCGTCCCCTACTACCGCCTCTTCCCCTACCGCACTGCCCCGCTCCCCCCCCCCGCCTCTCTTCCTCGCTCCAGGTGCTGCTGTAGTAGACCCCCTCCCCCCTCAGGGTCCCGCTCCATCCAGTGTGTCCCAGGTAGACCCGGTTGAGCCTGTCGAGGTAGCTGTCGACTCTCGTCCTGCTTGGGGTGCTGAGCCTGGGGGTGCTGGGCCTGAGTGTGCGGAGCCTGGGGGTGCGGAGCCTGGGGGTACGGAGCCTGGGGGTACGGAGCCTGGGGGTGCTGAGCCTGGGGGTGCGGAGCCTGGGGGTGCGGAGCCTGGGGGTACGGAGCCTGGGGGTGCTGAGCCTGGGGGTGCGGAGCCTGGGGGTGCTAGACCTGAGAGTGCTACGTCTGAGGGTGCTGAGCCAGGGGGTGCTGCGACTGAGGGTGCTGAGCCTGGGGGTGCTACTCCTGGGCGTTCGGCGCCTGGAGACCCTCCTTCTTCCCAGCAGCTGCGTGAGTGGTACTCGCGGTACTGCATCCTCAGGAGAGGTGCTGCTGCAGCTGGTGCTCGTGGTTCCCCGCCTCGGCGGGAGCTACCCTCTCCCCAGCGACTCCGAGAGTGGTACGCTCGGCGCTGCAGTCTCCGGAGTGGTGCAGCTGGTTCTGGGGACCCTGGAGTCGGAGCTGCTGCTGGTGCTGCGGACCCTGGAGTTGGAGCTGCTGCTGGTGCTGAGGACCCGGGCGTTGGAGCAGCTGCTGGTGCTGCGGACCCGGCCGTTGGAGCTGCTGCTGGTGCTGCGGACCCTGGAGTTGGAGCTACTGCTGGTGCTGCGGACCCTGGAGTTGGAGCTGCTGCTGGTGCTGAGGACCCTGGAGTTGGAGCTGCTGCTGGTGCTGGAGGTGCTGGCGCTACTGGAGCTGCTGGTGGTCCTGCGGGCACTGTAGCTGGTGACCCTGGAGCTGAGGCTACTGGTGGTCTCTCTGCTGGTTCTGGCGGCACTACTCGGCCGCAGCCGTACTTCGTTCCGCTCCTTCAGCAGGTTCTTGGTCAGTTTCCTCCTCCTTGTCCTGCTCCCTCCTTAGAGTGTCTTCCGCCAGTGCAGTAGCAGTCACAGTTGCCTCCTACCTTACTACTCCCTGGTCCTTCTCCTTACACTGGTCCGACTGGAGGTCTTACAGAGCGTCGTGAGCCTGAGTCTCGTCCTGCGTCGCCCGAGTCTCGTCGTGCGTCGCCTGTTCGTGCTGCTCACACTGGTCGTCGTGTTCCGCGTCAGCGTCCTCCTGCTGTCCCAGGCACTCACCAGATGGCCCTTCGTCCTTCCACTGCTCCTCAGCGCGTCCCTCTGCCGTCTCCTCCTGCGTCTTCTCTTCCTGCTCTTGCTGACCCGGAGTCTGACTCCCTTCGTGCTGCCAGTCCTACTGTCACGCGTCTCCTCGCCACAGTGGTCACTGACCCTTCCTTTGAGTCCTCTGCTGCGTCTGCTCTAGTCGCTGAGTTAGTTGACTTTGCTGCCGCTTGTCGTCTAGACTACGCCGCTAGCCTTGTCGCTGAGTCTGAGTCTGTCTATCCTCCGTCCGTCGGGGGTGAGTGTGCTCTTGGCACGGACGTCCTTGAGGACAAGCAGGAGGAGTTTGAGTGCTTTGCCGCTGCTTTACCTCATCTCGTGTCCATGCTGCTTGCCCCTGAGGGAGACCCGGATGCTCCAGACATCCCGACCCCGCGCTCTTACGCTGAGGCGATCGCGGGTGAGTACTCCTCTCAGTGGCAGACAGCCATGGACGCAGAGATGGCTTCTTGGAAGTCCACAGGCACCTACGTCGACGAGGTTCCCCCACTTGGGGCGAACATCGTCAGTGGCATGTGGATTTTCAGGGTAAAGCGGCCGCCGGGTTCTCCGCCTGTCTTCAAGGCGCGTTACGTTGCACGAGGCTTCAGTCAACGAGAGGGAGTTGACTTCTTCCAGACCTTCTCCCCGACCCCGAAGATGACCACTCTTCGGGTTCTGCTGCATGTCGCCGCTCAGCGTGACTACGAGCTCCACTCTCTTGACTTCAGCACAGCTTTTTTGCAGGGCAGCCTGCACGAGGAGATCTGGCTGCGCCGCCCACCTGGCTTCACTGGGTCGTTCCCTCCTGGTACCTAGTGGAGTCTCCAGCGGCCAGTCTACGGTCTCCGCCAGGCGCCGCGTGAGTGGCACGACACACTGAGGACTACACTTGCGGCTCTTGGGTTCGCTCCTTCTACTGCTGACCCGTCGCTGTTTCTACGCACCGACACTTCACTGCCGCCGTTCTACATCCTCGTGTACGTCGACGACTTGGTCTTTGCCACTGCTGACACTACGGCACTCGCCCACGTGAAGTCGGAGCTGCAGAAGAGACACACGTGCACAGACCTGGGTGAACTGACAAGCTATCTTGGCTTGCGGATCACCCGGGACAGAGCACGGCGCACCATCACCTTGACTCAGTCACACATGGTGCAGCAGGTCCTTCAGCGCTTCCGCTTCACGTACTCCTCGCCTCAGGCCACTCCTCTGCCTACCGGTCACTCGCTCTCAGCTCTGCCTTCGGATGAGTCCGTAGAGCCGAGTGGTCCGTATCCAGAGCTTGTGGGCTGCCTCATGTACCTGATGACCTGCACTCGACCTGACCTTGCATACCCTCTTAGCATCCTTGCACGCTATGTTGCTCCTGGTCGTCACCGGAAGGAGCACATGGATGCCGCTAAGAGGGTGTTGCGCTACTTGTGCAGTACGTCGGGCATGGGGCTAGTGCTTGGAGGACGAGACCGAGTTGTACTCACTGGGCACTCAGACGCTTCTTGGGCTGACGACTAGGCTACTCAGCGGTCGTCTCAGGGTTACACCTTCAGCCTTGGCTCTGGTTCAGTTTCTTGGCGTTCTACACGCTCGTCTTCTGTTCTCAGCTCCAGTTGTGAGGCTGAGATCTACGCCACAGCCATGGCTGCACAGGAGTTACGCTGGCTCACCTACCTGCTGACCGACTTGGGAGAGCGGCCTCGTTCTCCTCCAGTGCTGTACGTCGACAACAAGGCTACCATTGCCTTGTGTGAGGAGCACAGACTGGAGCACAGAACGAAGCATATCGCTCTGCGGTACTTCCTTGCTCGAGAGCTGCAGCAGCGTGGTCAGCTTCGTCTGCGTTACATGGCCACTCGGGCCAACACTGCTGATGTGTTCACCAAGGCGCTTCAGCCTTGTGACCATCAGCACTTCTATACTGTTCTAGGCCTTGTGCCTACTGGTCCTCACTTGCTTACTTCTTGACTCTGCTTGTACTGTGATCTCTATATATATATACCTGCATGTTTACTCTTGCTAGATTGTGATCACTGTATCTCTTGTTATATTATCAACCTGCATGTGAACTGGTCTTGTGACCACTTGCTTGTGCTCAGAATTTGTGTGGTTTCCTTGAGATCCACCCTGAGCTTGCTTTGCTTTGACTGGTCTTGTGACCATCTGGTTGTCTCCCACTTAGCCTATGGGGGTGTGTCAAACATTATATGTTTATATATTGTGTAGGCTATAGTGGGTTTAGTCATAGGGGGTACAACAAACTTAGGGTTTCCTACTTGTACCCAACTTCCTGCTAGTTCATTCATTCTCGTTCAGTTCTACATTCTAACAAAGAGTAGTCATCTTCGGGGTGGGGGAGAAGGTATGAAAGAAGTCGACCCCCTATCGCTGACTGAAGCCTCGAGCAATCTAACGCGCCTTGAAGGCAGGTAGAGAACCCGGCGGCCGCTTCAGTCTGAAAATCCACATGCCATCAACTATGTTCGCCCCAAGAGGAGGAGCCTCGTCGACGTAGGTGCCTGTGGACTTCCAGGAAGCCATCTTTATATCCATGGCTGTATGTCACTGAGAGGAGTACTCACCCGCGATCTCCTCAGCGTAAGAGCGCGGGGTAGGGATGTCAAGTGCATCCAGGTCTCCCTCAGGGCAAAGCAGCATGGATGTGAAACGAGGTAAAGCGGCCGCAAGACACTCAAGCTCAAACGGCTTGTCCTCAAGGACGTCACTGCTAAGGGCAGGCTCACCCCCGACAGACGGAGGACAGACAGACTCAAACTCAGTAACAAGACTCGCGACGTAGTCGAGACGAATCCTAGCTGCAAAGTCGACTAGCTCAGTGATTAGGGCAAACGCAGCAGTAGACTCAAAGTCATGGTCAGTGACGACAGTAGCGAGGAGACGAGTGACAGTAGGTCTGGCAGCACAAGCAAGGTCGGACTCAGGGTCAGGAACGTGCGGAAGAGAGGACGCGGGAGGCTCAGGTAGGACAACACATTGTGGAACAGAGGAAGGACGAAGTGCAATACTGTGAGTGCCTGAGACAGCAGGAGGACGAGGACGGGCGACACGACGAGCACGAACAGGTGTGGAAGCACGAGTCTCAGGCTCACAACGCTCAGTCAGGGACTCAGTCACCACAGTGTGAGGAGCAGGAGCAGGCAGCGGGGAGCCAGGTAGTAGCTGTGGCTGAGACTGGTCTGTCGGTGGACACAGGAGAGGTGGAGTGAGGCCAGTGGAAGACGGGAGACTAAGAACCTGGCGAAGGACCGAGTCAGGCGGCAGCAGGGACGACTGTGGCTGCGGGTAGAAAAACGGTTGGCGCGGGGCAGTACCAGCAGCTCCAGCACCACCAGCACGAGCAGCACGAGCACCTCAAGCACTAGCAGCTCCATTAGCACCTCCAGCACCAGGAGCACCATGAGCTCCGGCAGCGCCAGCACCTCTAGCACCAGCAGTACCTCCAGCACCTCCAGTGCCAGCAGCTCCAGCAGCACCTCCAGCACCTCCAGCACCAGCAGCACCACCTGCTCCGGCAGCTCCAGCACCTCTAGTACGCGCACCTCCAGGACCAGCAGCTCCAGTACCTCCAGTACCTCCAGCTCCAGCGCCTCCAGCACCGGCAGCACCTCCAGCACCTCCAACACCAGCAGCACCAGCACCTCCAGTGCCAGCAGCTCCAGCACCTCCAGCACCAGCTAGACCTCCAGGACTAGCAGCTCCAGCACCTCCAGCACCAGTAGCACCTCCAGGACTAGTAGCTCCGGCACCTCCAGCACGAGTAGCACCTCCAGCACCTCTAGGACTAGCAGCTCTAGTACCTCCAGCACCAGCAGCACCTCTAGTACCTCCAGCACCAGCAGCACCTCCAGCACCTCGAGCAGCACCTCCAGCACCAGCAACACCTCCAGCACCTCCAGCAGTACCTCCAGCACCTCCAGCACCAGCAGTACCTCCAGGACTAGTAGCTCCAACACCAGCAGGACCGTACCCTCCACCACCTGGACTGCCTCGCCGAACGATCCACGCACGAATCGCCTGCGGCGAGAGCGTCTCAAGTAGATCAGGCTGCGGTGGCTGTCCAGCTCCAGGACCTCTAGCAGGGTCACCCACAGCTCCACCGCCACTAGGACTCGCAGCACCCCCAGAGTCAGCAACCCCAGTCGCAGCACCCCCAGAACCAGCACCCCCAGTCGCGGCACCCGCAGAACCCTCACCCTCTGTCTCAGCACCCCCAGGCTCAGCACCAGCAATCTCAGCTCCAGAGTCCACAGCAGCAGGCTGCGGAGGTGGCGAAGACGGCCGAGGCGGAAAACCATGGGGGGTCTCCAAGCGTGGAGAGCGGCGAGTGGCCGCCGTGTCGTCAGCGGCGGGGTCACCCTCCTCACCTGGGCCAGAGGAGTCAGAAGAGATCTCCAAAGGCTCAACCAAGGGGGGTGGGTCTACCTGAGACACACCTGAGGGAGCAGGACCCTGTGGGGGGAGGGGCCGGAGGGGGGACTGGTACCAGGAAGAGAGGCGCTACGGGGACCGGGTGGGACGCGTGCGGGTGTAGCCTGTAGAAACAGACAGACTCGTCAAAGGTGGCGTCCTGGGAGGAGAAGACTCGACGCGAGCGCGGGTGGTAGAACTGCCACAGCGGGGCGTCGGTGGGGAAGCCAAGGAAGACGCAGCGGAGAGTGCGAGAGGAGAGCTTGCTCGCTTTGGCATCGCGAACAAGGGAGAGCGCACCCCAGACCCGAAACACCGACTCATTGCCAACCTTCCCCGTCCACCGGAGTGTGGGCGAGGTCTCTGGCTCAGAGACACGGAGCCAGAGGTTGAGCTGATGCGCAGCGTATCGGACCGCAAACGGCCACAGAAAATGGGGAGCAGCCGCATGGATCATGGAGGTACGAGCAACCTCCATGATCAAGCCAATGCGATGCTCAGCAATCCCATTCTGCTGAGGAGAGGCCGGAAGCGTGAATGTCTAGCGGATGCCCTCGTCTTGACAGAACTCCTCAAGGAGGCCAGAAGAGAACTCACCGCCCCGGTTAGAGTGCAGACGCAGGACTGGCAAGTCCCGACGAAACCGCTCGCGCAGCTGGCGACGAGTAGCACGGATCCAGGGGATCAAAACACCGATGACGTCCGCCTTGCGTCGCAAGGGGTGTAGCGTGTGTAGTCGTCAACAACCAGCAGAAAGTAGCGCTCCTGGTCCGTTCCACCGACGAGGGCCGGGCCCCAAACGTCCATGTGAAGAGTCTGCAGAGGAGCAGTGGTCGGAGGAAACTCGGAGGAGTGAGGAGTGGCTTGCTGCCGCCCCTCAACGCAGGGAAGGCACGGCGGTGCAAGCGAGTGCGGGAGGGAGGGCAGGGACCTGGGAAGGCCAAAGACAAGGAGATGGGAGTGCATGCTGCGGAGACGCGGCAGCGAAGGGTGACCTAGGCGGTGGTGCCAGAGGAGAGTCTGGTGAGAGAGTACCCGACACGAGCAAGACGCTGCAAGCTGACCAGACGCAGACACCCGACTCGACGCAGCCACCTGACCTGACTCAGCCACTGGTGCAGATGCAGTGGTCAGTGTGTACAGGCCGGACCCAGGCTGACGAGTGAACGTAGCAAGGTGACGGCCAGTCCGTGAGCACTTACAGATCGCCACACGCTGTTCTCCAAGAATGAAGGTGTCAACCCATTCATCCTGGAGAACTGTGTTGCTCAACAAGTTCGTCGAGAACGCGGGGAGGTGGAGACCTGAGAGAGACCCGGAGGGGACTGCCAGACACAGGAGGATAGTGGAGGCTCGCGCAACTACTGGGCCCCTAGTGGGGTCAGCCAGTGAGACTGGGACAGGTGCAGCGAGTGGTGTGACTGTGGTGCAATCACGAAAGAAGCAACGTGACGCGCCTGAGTCAAGTGTGAAAGTGTGCAAGGCCTCAGCTGAGGCAGGACCTGTGGCAGTAGACGCACTAGCACCTAGAGCGTCGGCAGACTCACGAGCACCTAGAGCTGAAGCAGACTCACTAGCACCTGGAGCAGCAGCCTCTACACAACCAGGGACGTATCGCTGAGAAGCACAGTCGCTAGGCCGCTGCAGGGAGAAGGTGCTCTGCGGACGCTGCTGCCGCCGCTGTGTAGTACCCACATAACCAAAGCCACCACCACCAGGACTGCCTCGCTGAATAACCCACCCACGAAGCTGCTGAGGGGTGGGGTCGTCCGGGAGAGGCAGTGACCGCTGCTGTCCACCCCTAGCTGCTGCAACTACCGTGATAGTGGCCATGACAGGCAGTGATGGTCAGTAGCAGGTCCAGCACCTCCAGCACCAGCAGCACCTCCAGCACTCCCAGCAGCACCTCCAGCACCAGCAGCACCTCCAGCACCAGCAGCACCTCCAGCACTCCTAGCAGCACCTCCACCAGCAGCAGCAGTAGCATGGTTTGCAGCAGCAGCAGTAGTAGAAGCAGGGCAGGTCGGTGGGGCTGGTGAATGAGGCAGGGCGGCGCGGCTCGGGTTGGGCAGGGCGGCTCGGGCTGGGCGGCGCGGCTCGGCCTGGGCGGCGCGGCTCGGCAGGGCTGGGCGGCGCGGCTGGGCAAGGCAGGGCGCGCCGCGGGCTGCAGGGCAGGGCGCGCCGCGGGCAGAGCAGCAGGGCGCGAAGCGCGGGCTGCAGCTGGGCGCGACGCGCGGGGCAGCAGGGCATGACGCGCGGGCTGCAGTAGGGCGCGATGCGCGGGGCATTAGGGTGCAACGCGCGGGGCAGCAGGGCGTGACGCACGGGCTGCAGTAGGGCGCGACGCGCGGGCTGCAGGGCACGACACGCGGGCTGCAGCAGGGCGCGACGCGCAGGACAGTGGGACACACATTGGGCAGGGCAGCAGGGCGCGACGCGCTGGGCTGCAGGGCAGGGCGGTGCGCGGGCCTAAGGGCAGGGCAGCGTGGCTCGCGAGCTGCAGGGCAGGGCGGCGCGCGGGCCTAAGGGCAGGGCATCGCGATGCACGGGCTGCAGGGCAGCTGGGCGCGGGCTGCAGGGCAGGGCGGCGCGCGCTGGGCAGGGCAGCAGGGCGCGACTCGCAGGCCGCAGCAGGGCACGACGAGCGGGGGCAGACAATGCGAGTAGCTGCAGGGCAGCGCGACATTGTGCGAGCAGGGCCGGACAGCGCAAGGGCGCTTCGGGCAGGAACTAGCGAAACTATCGGTGGGCCCTAAAAACCTAACAGGTTTCCTGCTCTGAATACATGTCTGAATCAACTGTGCAGGAATGAATGGACTATGAATGAGTTGGGTACAAGTACTAACCCTAAAGTGTTGTACCCCTTGTAGGCTAACCCACTATAGCATAGAGAGAACAAAAACATTTAGTTTGACATTTGTGATCCACCCTGAGCTTTGTCTTGTTGCTTCTCTTGACTGGTCTTGTGACCGCTTGATGTTCTTGCTATTCCCCACTTTGCCTATGGGGGTGTGTCAAAACATAACATATGCTTGTTGTAAACTGTAGCGGGGCACCCTCTAAGGGGTAGACCCTTTTAGGGTTAGGCATATGTACCAAACTTCTCTCAATGCAATTCATTCCTGCTGTTTCATTTATGACATGCCTCTCACTCACCGTCTTTGAAGTGGAACAACATAAGACAGCGTCCATACAACTCTGTCTTGTGACCATTTGTGTTCCTTGCTCCTTCTTGTCCCCCACTTAGCCTATGGAGGCATGTCAAAACTACTTACCATATGCTTGCTAGTCAATAGTGGGGCACACAGTAAGGGGTATAACAATTTTAGGGTTTGTTCTTGTGTCTCCCATAGTCAATTCATTCGGCTGTTTAGGGTTGAGAGCCTGGTTTGAGGCAAGTCTGATCAGAGGCTGATCAGAGGCTGCAGGAACACACACTTACACCAGCAAGTGATTAGACCTGGTGAGTAGAATGTCAAGACATAAAATTGGGATACCCTGCTGTCCTCTACACGGAATCTTCCGTGTAAATTGCTTGCAACTTGCAACAAGCTCCGCAACGCAGCCATTGATCTATCGAACCACCCAAGAAACGCCACACACCCTGACAACTCCTACCTAATGTCATTCCCTTCCTCCTCACAGACACATGTGTCCTAGAAAACCATAGGAGAACGTATGTGCTAAGGCAGTGGTAGGTGCGTCTTTTGAGCATCTCCTATTCCGACAGCATGTTTCTAACATCTCGTGCACAGCAGCAGTTGCGGCTCCTCCCCTCTCTTGCTCCCACCTTGCAACTCCCATCCTCTTACGTCGGTCCATCTGTCAATCACGTGTCAAGTTGCACATCTGCCCTTCAACGTCCCCTTCTCTCCCCGCTGCTACTTCCCCCCGTGGGTCATGTTGGCCATCTGGCCGCGCACAGCCCCCTGGGGGAACGCGGAGGTGGCGATGAGAGCGTGGAAGGAGGCGGGGGCAGCGAGAATGGTGCTCACAGCCGCAGCCACAGAGCCGCCCGCAGCGGCGGAGAGGGACGACGCGTTGCCCCACACGCCCCTGGCGCCGTAGCTGAAGCGCGCAGCCGCAGGGGGGGCAGCAGCGGTGGCGTTGGAGGCGCGATGGAAGGGGCGGGTGGTGTTGGTCCAGGCGGAGGCGGGGAAGGCGAGCAGCAGCAGGGCAGAGGCGGAGGCGGCGGGGCCTGCGTGGATGGAGGCGGCGGTGGGAGGGGAGGGGGAGGAGAGGTGCGCGAGGGAGAGCGAGTAGTGCACGTCCATGTCCGTGGCCGTCCTGGGATGGGGGGGAGAGGAAGGGGGTGAGGTGAGAGGGTCAACACAGGAGGGTCAACACAGGAGGGTCAACACAGTAGGGTCAACACAGTAGGGTCAACGCAGTAGGGTCAACGCAGTAGGGTCAACGCAGTAGGGTCAACGCAGTAGGGTCAACGCAGTAGGGTCAACGCAGTAGGGTCAACGCAGTAGGGTCAACACTGGAGGGGTGAGACGGTGTGTAAGTAGCAGAGGAACGAGTTGCATTGCACGTACAGAGGAAAGAGGGCTCAGATGCAAGTGCAGGGAGGGGTGGAGACTCAGGTGGTGGCAGAGAATAGGAGAGAAAGAGCGGCACTGACTTGACAAGCCTCAGCTCCAGGCGGCCCGTGGCATTGGCCATGCCTGCTGACCCCACCATCTGCTCGCCACTCATCCGCGCGCCCACCACACCTGCCATGGGAAAGCAAGCAAGGCGTCAAGTCCACCGGCTTGCCACACACTGCAGCAATGACTGAACATAAAAGGTGCATGTGGCGGTCACAAGCAGCCAATAAGACGTCAGCAGCATGTGGTGGTGCATTGACGCAACCGCACTCACCAATCACGCTGCCTCCTCGCCCGCCACGCCCACCAACAGCACCGCCGCCCTCCTTGCGCAGCCCAGCACCACCAGCAGCACCACCCCGCTGCGGCCTCGTGCCATTCACGTGCCTCGTGCCATTCACAACGTGCCCCTTCCCTCCCGTCCCACGAGTTCCGTTCGCTGCCGCATGACCATCAACTGATCTCTGCTGCTTCACGTCCATCGTTTCTTGCTGCCTCTGCCGCTTGCTGCCAGCCGTCTGCCCTGCCGGCTGCTGCGAGCGGGCTGGCTTCTTTCCAGACGTCGATCCGCTCGCACCTGAGCTGCTCGCCCGCTTGCTGCTACTAGCAGCCTTGTCCCTCGCCTCGCCTGCCGCCGGCTGCGAGCGGGTCTTGCTGGCGGCTTCCGCGAGGACTGGAGGGAAGGGAGGCGGCGAGGGAGGATGAAGGAACAAGACGGGCATGAGCTCGGGTCGGAATCGAATTAAATCGTAGAAAGGATACTCGTAACTCGTACTCGAACAACCAAGTTGACAATTTCACAAAGGGCTCGCGAGGATTCGCAGATTCATCGGAACGGGCCTCCTGATGTGACGACTGAACGAACGCCATGACGAGACGAGTGAACGCGACTCACTGGCCGTGGCGACGAGCGCAAGCAGCGCGAGAAGCAGGAAGCGCCGCGTGGAAGCCATGATGCCTCCTTGCGTGAAGTCGATAAACGCGAAAGCTGGACGGTGAGAGCGGAGCACAGCGAGAAACTGATCGGGGAGCGAATCTGGGATCGTCGACGTCTCAGATGCTGATTCTAACCGAAGTCGTAATGTAGACAGAGCGTCGAAGCACGGTACCCAGGGGGAGCAGTAAGAATTTTCACTGACCAGTTCAAGCGATTGATGAGCGGATCCATCACGACTTCGCTTTTATAGAAGGTTCAATCTGGAAGAACGTGATTTGGCGACGAATCGCCTAGCCAGCGATCAATTTCGAGACATTCCGTGTCGCGAATGTCAAATTCAGAACGGAACGGAAGCCACCGACAGATCGGGAGCATAATTCACTAGCGACCGGCCTGGATGATCAAGGGTTAGATCACAGATAACACCCAACACAGCTAACTCCCCCTGGAAATTTATGGCGGGAAGGGAGAATTTGTCGATGAGAGAAAAAGAGCTGTGCTGGATGAGGGAATTTAGGTTGACCAGTCTAAGCAGGTGTGTCTTGGGGAGCACGCACTCCGTACAGGAAGGGTTCGTTATAACGAGAGAAATTATGTCGAAAGCGGATTCGTTCACGTGCTGTGAAATCAGAAACTCATAACAATAACTAGGCCTCTAGAAACTATTTTAAGTAATCTAGTGCACATCTTCTGAATACTGAAATGTAAACTCCTCTTAAATGTAGTTCAATATTGTTGGTGACTGTGATGTGTCGGTGTAAGGAATTTTCCGACATTCCTTACTGCGCACCTCAACAATGCGTACCAGACCGACCGTTTCTTCGCCCGTTACTGCTCACGTTGTTCGCCACATTCGCGCGTCACTTTTGCCAAACCTCGCACTGCAGGACTTGGCCGAGTCGGCCCACGCTTCGGGACTAGCCCGAACCTCGTTGCCAACACTACCAGCTAGTTCGGACGCACCCCGTTACCGATATCTCGTTCGCGATAATGTTCTCTCAATTCGTTCGCTCACACTGTACTCATTTGACTCACTAGAGAAATCTTCACTCGCTCGTTCGATTGCACCTGTAACACTTGGCTATGATAACTAATTTCCTTTCGGACCGTGCATTTTCCCGCAACCAGCAACTCCCAGCTTTTGTTATTTCACTCGAAGGGACATATGCCTCTCAGCGTACTAGGAGCCGCTGCCCCGGTGATCTCTCGTAAGCAAGTGCAGTCACGACCGCGCCTAGCACATAGAACGGCCGACGTCTTTCGAAATGGCCGGCCAAATCAATCTCGCGGACCTTACGCAGGCGCGCCTGGATAGGCTGACGCGACAACTGCACAAAAGCGCATTGAAGATTGCGACGTTGAAGGCAGCGCGAATCCCTCCAGCGCGCATCCAATCTTGCACCAACACATACACTAGCAACACAGACACAAGCAACACCGGCACTGGCAACAACAACACCGTCACAATATGAAAGCGTGTGGCAACGCTCGTCCGCTGCCAGTAATGGCGTCGCGCGTGAGGGAGCACGCGTCGACAGTGGTACGATACACGCCGGAACGACGACTGCGGTAACGGACCAACGTCGCGTCAACATTGCAACCAAACACAGCGAATCGACCCTTGCCGATGCCTCTCAAGCTGCAGCGTCCGCCGTGCTTTGACCCGGGTCAACGGGGTGGTCCGACGTTCAATTGTGGATTTTCACAATGAAAGTATTATTCGACGCTAATTACTTCATGTCAGACGCCGCGAAGATTCGATACGCCGTGTCGTTCTTGCGAGGACCCGCCATGGACTGGTGGCGTGTCATCGTCACAGCGCTGAGCGACTATGATCCGCTACTGCAAGGGGAGGGACCTTCCGGGCCCATGATCCCCAGGACACCGTCGTATTGCAACGTCACCTAGTATCATAGTGGGATGCGTTGTGCATGGGTCTACGTGGGAGATCCGAGCCAATCGCATCGTCGATTTCTGCAAGCCAGAAGCCGCGCACTTGGGGTCAACTCGGCTCCGTCTATGACTACACTAGCAGATTCCTGGCGCTACGAGCAAGTTGGGTATATGCATGAGGCGGAACGTGTAGACCGCTACGTCTGGGGACTGAAATCAGAAATCGCATAAGAAATATTGCTCCGTGGCGTCACGAATTTCAACGACATCCTCGCCATGGCGGAAATAATTGACTTCCTCCGCTGACCGAGAACGGGGTCCGATGGAAATTGGGGACACCGGACTCGAGGGACGAACGAGCACGCCACGAAACGCGCCGTTGCTGTGAATGCCACTTCCGCACCATTCAAAGGGCGCTGCTTTGCATGCAATCTGCCTGGGCACCGCAACAGCGAATGTTCGGAGGCTACCGGGAATAAGAAAGCCGCGCAACAGAATGGGTATAAGCAGAAAGGGTCTATGCAGCAGGGAAATGCTGGAAGTCAGTAGCAGATGGGCCCTCTTTTAGCTAGACTTGCCGCTCGCCTGACCCAACGACCCTTACCGAGTGACAGTACCGATTCATGTAGTCGATCACACTCGGCTTAACAGGGAGGGTACAGTGGTAGACAGTCTCATATTGCTTAGAGGGAAAATCCATACTGACTTAGCTAAAATATTTGTTGACGGGTTATTGTGAATGCTCGAAAACTGCAACCTCAAATAGACCAATGTTTACCTGAGATCGATGCAAGACTGGTCGACGGCATGCCACTGGCAACACGGGAACTCGTGGTCTGAGTTCGGATTCGACGTGGGGTAACTTCACATTCACCCTGGAAATGCTGGCCACGATACTCGACGGAACCAACATATTACTCGGCCGTGATTGGCTGTGACGATATAACCCACGGATAAACTGGACGACGTGCGACTGCAGCGTGCAAGTCAATGATAACAACATCGCCTTACCTCGCTGGAGCTCGCCTGAGTCTTCGTCAGTTCCAGCCAACGCCATCACGATGAAACGCGACGTATAGGCAGGAGCTGGCGTGTACGCTGTCGACGTCCGGGAAGCCGAGATAGCAGAGCAATCGACTAATTGACAGAAACTGCTCGCCGACGTACCCGAAGACTTGGCAGCACTTCTGAAGCAGTACCGGGAGATATTTCCCGATGACCTGCCACAGGGCTTGCCACCTCAGCGACTACACGACCACAGCATCAATTCGGAATCGGAGGCACCAGCCGACAGTACATCGACAGTTCCGAGTGACCCAAACCGAGCAGGACGAACCTTGGAAGCAGCTGGATTTTTTGCTCGAGAAAGAGTTCGTTCGCCCGAGGTTGTCACCATTCGCCACGCCAATACTACTCACGCCGAAGAAACATGGGGCTTTTAGCACTCGGGAAGCGAGACACACTAAGCCCATGGGCCACCAAGAAGGACCAAACCCTGGATCAGATTCGTGCGCGCTACGGGCTCCGCATCGAAGTAGATGGTACGCACATGTGGTGTTTGTGTAGATGGAAGATGTGCCTCATGCCTCGGCCGCAGTAACCATGTTGTGTCTGTTTTCGCATATCCCTTAACCCTGCCCAAGTGGAGCAACGATCGTACTGGTATGCCATTTGCGTCTGGCGCTTTCGTGGCCTGCTCGGTGTCAGAACATTATAGCTTATGCTGTTGTGTAGGCTATAGTGGGGTATCCCATAGGGGGTACAACCAATTAGGGTTTCATATTTGTACTCACTTCATTTCATAGTTCACCCATTCTTGTTCAAATCTTCTCATGGTATCGAGCAGGTTCCCCCTTGGGAACTGTGCTTAGGGCCCACCACATCGATTTTTTTTTTTTTCCTGCCCGAAGCGCGCTCAGCCCGAGTCGCGCTCCGGGCCCTCACTTCGTCGAGCCGCCCTAGCGGCCCTGCACTGCGGCCCCGCCACCCGTCTCCGCGGCCCCGCCGCCCGTCTTCGCGGCCCCGCCGCCTCTCTCCTAGCGGCCCCGCCGCCCTACCTAGCGGCCCCGCCGCCCTACCTTGCGGCCTCGCCGCCCCATTGCGCGGCCCCGCCGCCCTACCTAGCGGCCCCGCCGCCCCATCGCGGCCCCGCCGCCCCATCGCGCGGCCCCGCCGCCCTACCTAGCGGCCCCGCCGCCCTACCTAGCGGCCCCGCCGCCCCATCGCGCGGCCCTGCCGCCCCATCGCGCGGCCCCGCCGCCCCATCGCGCGGCCCCGCCGCCCTTCCTCGCGGCCCCGCCGCCCCATCGCGCGGCCCCGCCGCCCTACCTGCGGCCCCGCCACCTTACCTGCGGCCCCGCCCTTACCTGCGGCCCCGCCGCCCTCTGCTGCGGCCCCGCCACCTTACCTGCGGCCCCGCCACCTTACCTGCGGCCCCGCCACCTTACCTGCGGCCCCGCCGCCCTCGGCTGCGGCCCCGCCACCCTATCTGCGGCCCCGCCACCCTACCCGCGGCCACGCCGCCCTTACCAGCGGCCCCGCCGCCCTTACCTGCGGCCCCGTCACCTGCTGCCCAGCCGTGCCGCCCTGCAGCAGCACAGCCGAGCCGCCCAGCAGCCGAGCCGCCGAGCCGCCCAGCAGCCGAGCCGCCCAGCAGCCGAGCCGCCGAGCCGCCCAGCAGCCGGGCTGCCCAGCAGCCGAGCCGCCCTGCAGCCGAGCCGCCCAACGGCCGCGCTGCCCAGCAGCCGAGCCGCCCAGCAGCCGAGCCGCCCAGCAGCGGAGCCGCCGAGCCGCCGGGCCGCCCAGCAGCTGAGCCGCCGAGCCGCCGCGCCGCCCTCCTTCAGGGCCGCCCGACCTGCCCAGTCTGGTGAGCACAGCGCCTTTTCACTGCACTGTCCTCACCCTACTGTTTGCGCTGCTAGTCGTCTAGGGTCATGGCTACCCCTAGTGTTCTCGCCTTTGACGCTGAGGGTAGGGCCATTGACTTTGAGGTCTGGGTAGATGACCTGCAGCTGTTCTTACAGTGCGATTGGGCAGACGGCCTCTCTCTCTTTGACCTCACCTCTGGCACCTCCACTGCCCCTACTACTGATGCTGACGCCACTGTTCGCTCCCAGTGGGCCACGCGCGACGCTGCTGCACGTATTGCTGTGCGTCGCCACCTCCCTACCTCCGAGCGTGCGCACTTTAGTCAGTACAAGAGTGCTCAGACCTTGTACGACGCTGTAGTTGCGCGCTACTCCTCCCCTGCCACTGCTGCACTGAGCCGTCTCATGCTACCGTACCTCTTTCCTGATCTTGCTGCCTTTCCCACAGTCACTGACCTCATTACGCACCTCCGCACTAGTGACACTCGCTACCGCGCTGCACTCCCTCCTGACTTCTGCGCCAGGAACCCCCCCCCCATGTACATCACTCTTTACTACATAGTCACTCGCCTTCTTGACTCCCTTCGCGTAGTCAGGGACCACTTTCTCTCTGTCTGTCCCACCACTATCACTGTTGACCTCCTCGAGAAGTCCCTCCTAGCGGCCGAGAAGAGCATAGTCGCTGTAGGGGCCTCTCGTGGTGACCCGCGCACCCCCATCTTTGAGGGGTGTTCCCCCTCCCCCCTTCTGCCCTCTGCTGCCTCTGCTGCTGCGGCCGACCTCCTTGTTCTTGAGTCGGTCGGTGCGGCGTCTGCCCCTAGCGGGAGACGCCGCTCTGGCAAGGGCAAGGGGGGCAAGGGCGCTGGAGGAGCGAGCGGTGGCGGTGGAGGTGGAGGTGGCGGCAGTTGGGGGAGTGGGGGTGGCGGTGGGAGTGGAGGTGGGGGTGGAGGGGTCGGTGGCGGCAGTGGAGGTGGAGGTGGCGGCGACGGTGGCGGTGGGAGCGGAGGTGGCGGAGGTGGCGGAGGTGGAGGCGGCGGCGGAGGCGGAGGCGGCGGCAGTAGCGGAGGCGGCGGAGGCGTCGGAGGCGGCGGGGGTGGCGGTGGTGCTGGTCGCGGGTCTTCGCAGAGGAGTGGCTCCGGTGGTGGCTCGCGCCAGCAGCAGCAGCGTGGTCGTGACACCCTGTCCCCTCAGCAGCTTCGTGAGTGGTACACTGCGCGTCAGCGGGGTGGGGGTTTTGGTCCGTGCTCCTACGTTTTGCGCACTGGCGACCGTGCGGGTGAGCAGTGTGGGGGTGCCCACCCCACCCAGCGCTGCTTTGGCCGCCTGACGGACGCGTGGCGTCACCGGTTCCCGGAGGCCTCCGAGATCCCTCGCTGGGGCGAGCTGTCTAGGGCGGGTGTTGCCATCTATGATCTTGACTTTGATGCTATTCTCTCTGCCATGTATGCTGTGTCTATTAGTGATGAGGGTGACTGTTACCGGTGTTTCCCGCCCGATCCGGGCATTGAGACTGCTGCTCTAGGTCCTGGTGAGGCTGCTGCCCTAGGTGCTTGCGACGCTGCTGCTCTAGGTGCTCGTGTGTCTGCGTCCTCAGGTACTGGTGAGTCTGCGCTCTCAGGTACTGCGTCGGCTTCGGCCTCCCTCACCTTCACCCTTGACTCTGGGGCGTCTCGCTCCTTCTTTCGGGACCGCACCACACTCACACCGCTGAGTCGACCGGTTGCAGTGTCTCTGGCTGACCCCTCTGGGGGTCCTGTCCTGTCTCGCTTCTCCACAGTCCTCCCGTGTCCGGCGGCTCCCTCTGGCACCCTGTCTGGTCTCTACCTCCCCTCGTTCTCTACGAACCTGGTGAGTGGTGCTGACCTACAGGATGCGGGGGTCCACCAGTTCACTCCTGCACGTCAGAGAGTGACCCACTGTACAGAGGCTGGCACAGGCCGACACCTGGCTACGTTCACCCGTCAGCCGGGGTCGAGCCTGTACACTCTGACCACTGCGTCTCCTCCAGTTGCTGAGTCTGGTAGGGTAGTTACGTCGGGTCAGGTGTTTGCTGCGGCGTCCAGGTCTGGTCCTGAGTCTGCCCCCTGTTCGTGTCGTCTCCTATCTCACGAGACTCTCCTCTGGCACCACCGCCTTGGCCACCCCTCTCTGCTTCGGCTCAGAGGTATGGCCTCCCGTCTTCTTGTGTCCGGTCTCCCCCGGTCCCTCCCTCCCCTTCCTCAGGGCCCTGGCCCTGCCTGTGTCCCCTGTGTCGAGGGGCGCCTGCGTGCTGCCCCTCACTCCTCCCAGTTTCCTCCGACAGAGGCCCCGTTGCAGACACTTCACATGGACGTGTGGGGCCCAGCCCGCGTCCGTGGACAGGGTCACGAGCGCTACTTCCTGCTCGTTGTTGACGACTACTCGCGTTACACCACAGTCTTCCCCTTGCGCAGCAAGGGTGATGTCACTGAGGTGCTGATCGACTGGATCCGCGCAGCTCGTCTCCAGCTCAGGCAGAGCTTCGGCTCGGACTTTCCTGTTCTGCGTCTGCACTCGGACAGAGGCGGAGAGTTCTCCTCTGGCCTTCTGCGTGCCTACTGTCGTGCACGGGGCATCCGTCAGACCTTCACGCTTCCGGACTCACCGCAGCAAAATGGGATTGCTGAGCGCCGCATTGGCATGGTCATGGACGTCGCTCGTACGTCTATGATGCATGCGGCTGCCCCCCATTTTCTGTGGCCGTTTGCGGTGAGGTACGCGGCGCATCAGATCAACCTCCACCCTAGGGTCTCCAGGCCGGAGACCTCCCCAGCCTTGCTGTGGACGGGGAAGGTTGGCGATGCGTCGGCGTTCCGGGTCTGGGGATCTCGGGCGTTAGTCCGCGACCTGTCTGCGGACAAACTATCCCCTCGTGCTGCTCCTTGCGTCTTCCTGGGGTTCCCCCCTGACGCGCCTGGGTGGCAGTTTTACCACCCCACCTCTCGCCGTGTTCTGTCCTCCCAGGACGTCACGTTTGACGAGTCGGTCCCCTACTACCGCCTCTTCCCCTACCGCACTCCATCCCTCCCCCTACCCCCACTCTTCCTGGTACCAGGTCCCCCCCAGGTAGACCCCCTTCCCCCTCAGGGTCCTGCCCCTTCAGGTGTGTCCCAGGTAGACGCAGTCGAGCCTGTCGAGGTCACTGGTGACTCTGGTGCTGCTGAGGGTGCTGAGGCTGGGGGTGCTGTACCTGGGGGTGCGGAGCCTAGGGGTGCTGGGCCTGGGGGTGCTATGTCTGGGGGTGCTGAGCCTAGGGGTGCTGAGCCTAGGGGTGCTGAGCCTGGGGGTGCTGAGCCTAGGGGTGCTGAGCCTGGGGGTGCTGAGCCTGGGGGTGCTGAGCCTGGGGGTGCTGAGCCTAGGGGTGCTGAGCCTGGGGGTGCTGAGCCTAGGGGTGCTACGTCTGGGGGTGCTGAGCCTAGGGGTGCTACGCCTGGGGGTGCTGAGCCTGGAGGTGCTCCGCCTGGAGGTTCTCCGAGTGCTTCGTCTCGCCGGGAGCCACTTTCTCCACAGGAGCTGCGTGAGTGGTTTGCCCGGCGCTTGAGGCGTGCTGCTGGTGCTGGAGGTCCTTCAGCTGCTGAGGGTGCTGCGGTCGCGGGTCCCGGAGGTGCTCGTCCTGGGTGCACTGGAGCTGGTGCTGCTGAGGGTGCTGGCGCTGAGACTACCGCTGGCAGTCCTACTGGGGGTGCTCCTGGTGCTGCTGGAGGTTCTGGAGCTACTGGTGGTGCTGCTGGAGCGGGTGCTCCTGCTGAGGGTTCTGGTGCTGTCCCTGCTGCTTCTAGCGTCGCCGCGCGGCCTCGACCGTACTTCGTTCCACTCCTGCAGCAGGTTCTTGGTCTTCCACCTTCTACTGGTCCTCCTCCTCCCTTAGAGTGTCCACAGCCTGTCTCGTCCCAGCTACAGTTGCAGCCTACCTCCCCTTTGCCTGCTCCTTCTCCCTACACTGGTCCTACTGGAGGTCTGGCTGAGCGTCGTGAGCCTGCGTCTCGCCCTGCGTCGCCTGTCCGTGCTGCTCGCACTAGTGGTCGCGGTTCGCGTCAGCGTCCTCCTCCTGTCCCTGGCACGCACCGGATGTCTCTGCGTCCGTCCACTGCTCCTCTGCGTGCCCCTTTGCCTTCTCCTCCTGAGTCTTCTCTTCCTGCTCTTGCCGACCCGGAGTCGGACTCTCTTCGTGCTGCCAGTCCTACTGTCACGCGTCTCCTTGCTACTGTTGTCACTGACCCTTCATTCGAGTCTACTGCTGCGTCTGCTCTCGTTACTGAGCTCGTCGACTTTGCTGCTCGCTGTCGCTTAGACTACGCTGCTAGTCTTGTCGCTGAGTCTGAGTCTGTCTGTCCTCCGTCCGCCGGGGGTGAGTGTGCCCTTGGCACGGACGTCCTTGAGGACAGGCAGGAGGAGTTCCAGTGTCTGGCAGCTGCCTCACCTCATCTCGTGTCCGTACTGCTTACCCCTGAGGGAGACCCGGATGCACTTGACATCCCGACTCCGCGCTCTTACGCGGAGGCGATAGAGGGTCCCTACTCCTCTCAGTGGCAGGCAGCTATGGATGCAGAGATGGCTTCCTGGAAGTCCACAGGCACCTACGTTGACGCTGTCCCCCCTCCTGGGGCGAACATCGTCAGTGGCATGTGGATCTTCAGGGTGAAGCGGCCGCCGGGTTCTCCGCCTGTCTTCAAGGCGCGTTACGTGGCTCGTGGCTTCAGTCAGCGGCAGGGAGTTGACTACTTTCAGACCTTCTCCCCCACCCCGAAGATGACCACTCTTCGGGTACTGCTGCACGTTGCTGCTCACCGTGACTACGAGCTGCACTCTCTTGACTTCAGCACAGCTTTCTTGCAGGGCAGCCTGCACGAGGAGATCTGGCTGCGTCGCCCACCTGGCTTCACTGGGTCTTTCCCTTCTGGTACCCAGTGGAGTCTCCGGCGTCCAGTCTACGGTCTCCGCCAGGCGCCACGTGAGTGGCACGACACACTGAGGACTACACTTGCGGCTCTTGGGTTTGCTCCTTCTACTGCCGACCCGTCGCTGTTTCTACGCACCGACACCTCTCTGCCGCCGTTCTACATCCTCGTGTACGTCGACGACTTGGTCTTTGCCACAGCTGACACTGCTGGACTCGCCTACGTGAAGTCCGAGCTGCAGAAGAGACACACGTGCACAGACCTGGGTGAACTGCGCAGCTACCTTGGCTTGCAGATCACCCGGGACAGAGCACGCCGCACCATTACCCTGACTCAGTCACACATGGTGCAGCAGGTCCTTCAGCGCTTCGGCTTCACGTACTCCTCGCCTCAGGCCACTCCTCTGTCTACTCGCCACTTGCTCTCAGCTCTGCCTTCGGATGAGTCCGTAGAGTCGAGTGGCCTGTACCCAGAGCTTGTTGGCTGCCTCATGTACCTGATGACCTGCACACGACCTGACCTTGCATACCCTCTTAGCATTCTGGCACGCTATGTTGCTCCTGGGAGACACAGACCAGAGCACATGGCTGCAGCGAAGAGGGTGTTGCGCTACTTGTGCAGTACGTCGGGCATGGGGCTAGTGCTTGGAGGGCGGAGTCCAGTGGTCCTCACTGGGCACGCGGACGCTTCATGGGCTGACGACCAGGCTACGCAGCGGTCGTCACAGGGTTACACCTTCAGCCTTGGTTCCGGCTCTGTTTCGTGGCGGGCTACTCGCTCGTCTTCTGTTCTTGGCTCGAGTTGTGAGGCTGAGATCTACGCCGGGGCCATGGCTGCACAGGAGCTTCGCTGGCTCACCTACCTGCTGACCGACCTTGGAGAGCCGCCTCGTTCTCCTCCAGTCCTGTACGTAGACAACAAGGCCATGCTGGCCTTGTGTCGAGAGCAGCGACTGGAGCACAGAACAAAGCACATTGCTCTCCGCTACTTCCTTGCTTGTGAGCTACAGCAACGTGGTCAGTTGCGGCTTGCGTACGTGGCCTCTGAGGCCAACACTGCTGATGTCTTCACTAAGGCACTTCCGCCTTGTGATCATCAGCGCTTCTGCACTCAGCTGGGTCTTGTGCCTGTCTTGCCTCACTTGCTCTCCTCTTGACCTTGCCTGTACTCTCACATATATATATACCTGCTCTTACTTGTCTAGCTTTATATATATGTGTGTACTCTTGCATGTGAACTGGCCGTGTGGCCTTGACCCTGTGCTCGGACTGTGTGGTGACTTTGTGATCCACCCTGAGCTTGCTTTGCTTTACTTTGCTTGACTGGTGTTGTGACCCCTTGTTCTCCCCCACTTTGCCTATGGGGGTGTGTCAGAACATTATAGCTTATGCTGTTGTGTAGGCTATAGTGGGGTATCCCATAGGGGGTACAACCAATTAGGGTTTCATATTTGTACTCACTTCATTTCATAGTTCACCCATTCTTGTTCAAATCTTCTCACTCGGTTGCGGCCTTCAAGCAAAAGAAGGTGGTGGCTGGAGCATGTGGTAAGTGTGCGCGCTGTTTACGTGTGTTCAGGTCCAAAAGGGTGAACACTGAGTGCATGTCTATGGCGCTTTTCAGGTCACCGACTGCATTATTTACGAGAAGGAGCACAAGGCACGTCTGTCCATCTCCGCTTGTGGAAACGCGCAGGTGGTCGACGGGCTCGTGATCCTTACGTACGACACCGTCGCGAAGGCAATACAGATCTTCCGGCCCAAGTTTGATGGCCCCAGCAGCTCATGGATTTGGGGGCGCCATGGCCTAGGGTTGAATTCTTGTGGCCTTGAGAATCTTATTCCAGCAGCAACTGTCCCAAGAGATGGTGCAGCCGTACCCCATGACGATGTGTCAGTGTCCCTGGGTAGTGCGTGAGGTGCACAACAGCAGTGCATACGAAACATGGATGTATGGTCGGGTAATTGTACTATTTGGTGGATAGTATAAGTGGGCGTTTTGCATTATGTACTCGCAGGGCGTTTTTTATATTGCTATACGGAGCGCTAATATTCTAGCCATGCGATAAATCCCTACATGAAATTGTGGGGTTAAATGTATACAAAGGAGGTGGGCATTAACAGTAGAGATACCCCCACCAATATCGTGTATGCGTGGACGGAACATCCGATGGCTGTGATGTAAACGCACGAACCGCTGCGCTGTGCAAGAATAACGTGGTGCGTCCGTTTTCTGTCGCGCGTCTACCGCAACGCATGCGAGGACCATAGCTACGACGGCTGCGACGATAGTGTCGGTGTCGCTTATGGTTGGTGGGTGTCGCAGAGCCGAGTGTACTATGTATCCAACCGCACGTAATCCAAGTAACCGGACTTGGTTAACCTTTTGCCGCGTCATGAGGCGCAGCATGCGGTTTGTGTATGCTCGATCCTGGCAGCGGGTGGACTCTTGAGATGATGACAAGTGTCTCTGTTTACTAGGTGCAAATCTGCCACAGTCTCCAAACGGATTGGATAGTTATGCCTTGAAGAACGCATATGTGGCAGCGTGGTAGTGGCATAGCCTTCAATTAGCAACGAGACCGAATAGGTGGACGAGGCAGGTGTGCACGAGGTGTTACGGGTAATCTGCAAGCCAAGATACCTGCGCAACTCACCCAGGTCAGTGCAGGTGTGTCTCTTCTGCAGCTCCGCCTTCACAAGGGTCAGCGCCTCAGTGTTGGCAGTACCAAAGACCAACGTATACGAGGATGTAGAACCGCTGCACAGAAGGGTCGGTGCGCAGAAACAGCGACGGGTCAACAGTCGAAGGAGCAAAACCAAGTGCCGCAAGTGTCGTCCTCAGTGTGCCGTGCCACTCGCGGGGCGCCTGTCGGAGACCGTAGACTGGCCGCCGAAGGCTCTACTGGGTACCCTCAGAAAACGACCCAGTGAAGCCACGTGGGCGGCGCAACCAGATCTCCTCGTGAAGGCTGCCCTCCAAGAAAGCTGTGCTGAAGTCAAGCGAGTGGAGCTCGTAGTCACGCTGTGCTACAAGGTGCAGTAACACCCGAAAGAGTGGTCATCTTCAGGGTGGGATAGGAGGTTTGGAAGAAGTCGACCCCCTGTCGCTGATTGAAGCCTCGTACAACGTAACCCGCCTTGAAGGCAGGCGGAGAACCCGGCGGCCGCTTCACCCGGAAGATCCACATGTCATCGACTATGTTCGCCCCAGGAGGGGGAACCTCGTCGACGTAAGTGCCTGTGGACTTCCAGGAAGCCATCTCTGCATCCATGGCTGTCTGCCACTGAGAAGAGTACTCATCCGAGATCGCCTCTGCGTAAGAGTGCGGGGTATTGATGTCTAGTGTGTGAGAGAACGACGGTTTTGCTATGATTTCCTAGCTTGATTCTGCTTTATTATGCATTATCTAGCTTAGCTTTATTTTGTTTTGCTTGATTTTGCTAGATTTCCTAGGTTCGTTGCTTTTACTATATTATTATAGTTATAGGCGCCGAATTCTAGGCTTTTCGGTTGCTACCGAATTGCCTTCTACCGAATTCGGGAAGGATCCGTTCGGGACGCTTCGCGACCCGCGGAACCTTCTAGTAACACCAGGGTTACTGCCTTTGTGTCGAGCCTATATATAGTCTCGCCTTGTACCCAGGTGCATTATTCCATAGAATCATCTTTCCTGAACCAGATCCTCACACTTGGTATCAGAGCCCGTTTACACGCTAGGTCTTCAACCGTTTAGTTCCGGCCTTTAAAAACTGCGGGGGCGACGACGAAGGCGCCGATACGGGTATGTAAAACCAGTTCCGCGCGATTTTTTGAAGTCCTCCTCGATTCGGTTTTGAACACCCCTCAGGAATATTGGTGGAAAGGTTGGAATTTCAACCGTTCGATCGATTTCAATCTCAACGGCCCAGAATTTTTTCGCCCAAAAAGGTTGGAATTTCGACCGTCAGATCGAGTTTTTCTTCAACGGCCGAGATCGGACGCGAATTTTGCCTAGGGGAGATTTGCGCGACGTACAGAATTCGAGCTCGTCGATTCTACAGTCGATTCGACTCGCAGTAAGTCGACCAGCACCTATAAATTAATTAATTTCGTCGCGCATCTTTCTGTAAATCGCCAAAAGGGAGGGAAATAGAGATTTCTTTATAGAAAAAATCACGGAGTTACGTGCTGAGCATAAGCAGATACGTGCGGCGCTCCCACGACTCGAAAAAACTCCTAGCGAACCAATCGGTAGCCGTAGCAGCAGCAGCAGCGACGGCGGCGACACCTACAATTGTACCTGCGACAACGGCAGCAGCTACAGTTAACCTCGAAGCAGAGAAGCTGAGGCAACCAGAGGCGTTCGATTCTAGCACGAAAGGGAGCGACGTTCGCCGATTTGTAGCTGTATTAGAAAAATTCTTCGAAGCCGTTGGATGCACGACCCTCACCCAAGACGCATTGCACATACGGCTCGCAGCAGCACTATTACGAGGCCCAGCTCTAGAGTGGATTCGCAATAGAATAGTCCAAGGCGAAGGGACATGGGCACAGTTCCGGGCAGCACTGATCGAACAGTTCGACACGATGAACAGTAGCTACTACGGAACACGACGCAACCAGCCAAATAGTGGCATGGAGCGATTGGCATCACCCACGACTGCCGACCCGATGGAGAACGACAAGGGCGATGCGATGCAGCAGCTAGCAAAAAATGCGACGTGCGAGTTTTGCGGCGCTACAGGACATCGTATCTTGGCGTGTTGGAAAATGAAGAAAGTACGTGCGGAGCTGAGGGACAAGAACACTGTGGCACCCCCGGAGCAGAAAACGGACAACGTAGCAACTTCGGAGAGGGCAAAAAAAGGAGAATATGGTGGCGCGAATTTAAAACGTCACGAGAAGCTGTTCCAGCCTCGGATAAATCCTTCTAACCCTGCTAGGTTGAAAACTGATATGGAGTCAGCAGCTTCGAGCGCAGGACCAAGGGACGATACATTTGATCTACCTTATGATCCTGTAAGCAACACCATCTACAGCTACTCGGAGCGGCAGCAGCCACTAGTACTCGAGGTGATCTGCAACGGGCGACGCCTCCAGGCACTGGTGGACAGTGGTGCGTCCCACTCGGTGTGTGACCGCGGGACGTTGGAGAAAATCGGAGAATCATCAGAGGAGACCCAGTTCACAGCAACGATGGTGGACGGTACGAAGCTTCCCATCCACGGCGAGTCAACACTGCAGCTGCAGATAGGAGCGTTAAGGTGGAAGCCGACATTGCCGATCACGAACATCAAGGGATTAGACTTCATCTTGGGGCGTGATTTTCTGAAGCGGTTCAATCTCGAGATAGACTGGGTCAATCGGAAGGCGCGTATCTACAGCAACGGGAAACGTGTGGAGCTGCGAAGCCGGCCGGATACAGGGGATGTTCTTGAAACGACACTGGCGCGGTTCGAACGGACGGTGAACGAGAGTAACACGGGTTGCTTAGCAGCAGAGGAGGAAAAGCCGAACTCGGAGCTACCTGCAGCAGTAAAGGAGGTGTTGGAGCAGTACAAGGATATCATGCCAGACGACCTACCTGCAGGAGTGCCTCCAGCGCGAACCCACGAGCACGAGATCGTGGAGGAACCAGGTGTGAAACCCGTCTCACGTGCACCATACCGACTGAGTCCGACTGAACCGACAGACATGAAGAAACAGATAGAGTATCTACTGGACAGACAACTAATCCGCCCATCCACCTCTCCCTACAGCGCACCGGTTCTCTTCACTCCAAAACCAGACGGTAGTCTACGGATGTGCATCGATTATCGGGCACTGAACAAACAGACAGTCAAGAACAAATACCCCATACCGCGCATAGACGATCTTCTAGACCAACTGCATGGTGCGACGGTGTTTTCGAAGCTAGACCTACGGTCGGGTTACTGGCAGATCAAGATGGCAGACAACTCGATCCACAAGACGGCGTTCCGTACCAGATACGGCTCCTACAAATACTTAGTGATGCCGTTCGGACTCTGCAATGCACCGGCGACATTCCAGGCGGAGATGAATCACATCCTACGGCCCCTGCTGGACGAGTGCGTGGTAGTGTACCTGGACGACATACTAACCTACTCCGAAACCATGAAGGAGCACGTGGAGCATCTGCGGAAAGTCTTCGAGATCCTGCGGAATAATAAATTCTACGTGAAGCTGTCGAAGAGCGACTTCGCCCTGAAGAAGGTGCAGTTTCTCGGGCATATGGTGAGTGCGGAGGGCGTACACGTGGACCCGCGGAAAATCGAAGCTGTCAAGAAGTGGAAAGTACCGGAGGACGTGAAGGAGTTGCAGCAGTTCCTAGGCTTCGCCAACTACTACAACAGGTTCGTGCCGCAGTACGCTAAGATAGCAGCACCACTGACCAACCTACTGAAAAAGGATACGCCCTATAAATGGGATACTCCTCAACAGCAAGCCATGGAGCAGCTACAGACAGCACTGACTACAGCGCCAGTACTCATCCTACCGGATCCAGACAAGGACTACGTGGTGGAAGCAGACGATAGTGAACAAGCAGTCGGAGCAGTACTGATGCAGGACCACGGACGCGGTTTGCAGCCCATCGCCTACCTCAGTAAGAAGCTACACGGAGCAGAACTGAACTACCCTATCCATGACAAGGAAGCCTTAGCGATAGTCACAGCCTTCAAGGCGTGGAGGTGTTACCTAGAGGGAGCCAAGACTACATACTACACTGACCACTGCAGTCTCAAGTACCTGAAGTCGCAGCCTACGCTCTCACGACGACAGGTGCGGTGGGTGGACTTCTTGGAGACCCACTTCCACTACGACATCGTCTACAAGCCTGGGCTACACAACAAGGCAGACGCGTTGAGCCGCCTCGGACATGTAGCAGGCATCCAGCTCGACGGAATAAACCCTCTGCTCAAGGGTCTATTCCAACATGGGTACTCCGTGGACGTTTTGTGTGATGCAATCATATGCATTCACGTCTGTCTGCCTCCCATCATGTGTTCGTGCGCTGCATGCGGGGTGTGAGCGTGTGCAAGAATTTGTGTTTTGTGCGGTTTGGTTTTTCTGAGTGTGTGTGAATGTTATTTGGCTTGAGCAGATATCTGAAGTGACTCCTCTGCTCAAGAGCTTTCCGACGAACCAAGTATTGCTTGAATCGGAGCACGAGCAAGAAAGTTACGAACGTTGGAGTTCGTATGCTTTTCATATTTGATTGTGGCAACTGTGGGAAGTTGTGGGGTTGACTCAATATGGGGTACAGACTTTTGGGGGTTGGGAAATTCGTCTTTTCTACTGTAGTTGCTGCCAAATGGTTGGGAGAAACCAAACCAGGTTGGCAAGTGTGGCCAAGTTGGGTTGAGGTGGATTGTGGAGGTTGGGATAGTGACAAAGGTCAAAGTTGGGTTGCCTATGGGGAAGGGAATTGTGTGGCATGGGGTTTCCTTGGTTGGGGACTCTCTTGGGACCTTCCCTCTCGTCCTCCTCATCCCTTCCACCTGGTTTAGTGCTACTCTAATTCTCTTGTGTGAACTATTGTGAGACTCTTGTGATTGAGTTAAGATTCTATGGCAGCATACCCCCTAGTGTGCCGAAACTGATACCTCAAGAAATACTTCACCATATCGTACGATTCAAATTGTGAATTGTAGCCACAGACTAGGGCTACAACATATCTGAGTTTGGTGAAGTTTTAACCGTGAACTTTTCGTCGAAGGCGTTTCTTGTGAACTCGACTTTTCTGTCCAGAAACTAGGCCCAACGATTTTGAGATATTTCGGCTCCTAATCTTCATGGACTCCGTCTTTAGTCTCTAACAAGTGGTATCAGAGCTGATTAAGGACCTCGTGGGGAGTCTACTGAAGTGTGAAGACCCTCCTAGACCCACCTTGGCCTGTGGGCGTGCCTAAGTGGAGTTCTGGAGGTTGGATGTGACTTCCGCTAAGGGGAAACTCTGCCGAAATTTCGTTGGCGCCGACACTTGTGAAGATTGTGTGGATCTACATTGTGACCAGCAAAGGGGGGAGCTGAAACCTCTGATTGGGAGCAGAGGAGATGAATCAAGGGAGTGGAGATGCAGCTGAGAAGAGGAGTGAACCGCCACCATCCAAGATCGAAGCTTTGGATGGCTCCAACTATGAGGAATGGAGCGGGCGGATGCGAAGTGCCTTCAAGCGCTACAAGCTGCTGAAAATTGCAATGGGAGAAGAGAAGATGCCGGGGGAAGGAGATGCCCGCGATCGGTGGATTGAGAAGAGCGCGGTGCTGTACGACCTCATCCTCCAATCGGTCAACAACGACATGTTCCAGCACATCAAGGATTTGGTGGAGTTGGATGATTCCGGACCGAAGGCATGGAAGCTGCTACGCGACGTGATTCAGCCCAACACGCTGACGATGGTGATTGTGTTGGAGAAGGAGCTGGCTGCCCTCTCCATGAAACAGGGAGATGATGTGAAACCGGTCCTTGACAAGATCAAGGACACCTATGCGAGGATGGCAGCGGCGGGCAGCGAAGTGTCGCAGATGCAACAGTGCACCAAGATCATCTCGGTGCTCGACAACTCGTGGGACAACCTCATCCCCACCCTCAACGTTCAGCAGGACAAGTGGACGCCTGAGTGGCTACGGCAGCAGATCCTGCAGGAGGACTTCCGCAGGCGCCACACGGGAGGTGGTGCCGCCAACAAAACTGCTGAGGGGTATGGAGCTGCAGGAGGCAGCAGAGGAAGAGGGGGAGGGAGAGGCCGAGGCCGTGGGAGAGGCTTTGGTAGAGGGAGAGGCCGAGGTGACTACAATGAGGGGCATGGGAGCTCTGGTGGCAGGGGGAGCACCCGAATGGAGGGTGCGTGCTGGTACTGCAAGAAGGCTGGACACCCGTGGTTCAAGTGTTTCAGCCGGCCTGAGGGATGGGCGCCTCCAGGCATGAAGCCGCCAAGTGGTGAACGCGCACGAGGTGGCGCTGTGCAAGGTTCAAGTGCACAAGGTGATAGTGCACAAGGTAAAGCCGACCCTGGGATGTTCCTCATGGATGAGGATGTAAAAGGGAGTGAGGGTGATGTGGGTTCGGTTGGGAAGGTAGTGATGCACCCCCTTACTCACTGGGTGATCGATTCAGGTTGCACAAGTCACATGACCCCGTGGGCAGATTTGCTTGACGAGGTAAAACCCCCTGGGAAGATCAAGTTTGTGGCTGCCGCTTCAGGTGCTTTGCTCCCTGTGATTGGTGTTGGGAATGCCAAGGTAATGGGAGCTAATGGGGGGCTTGTGGGGCTGGGGAATGTGCTGTTGGTTGAAGGTTTGTCCGCTAACCTCCTCTCTGTGCGCCGGCTGCAGAAAAGCAAGGCCAAAGTGACCTTCGGCCCAACCAGCTACCGTGCAAAGCTTGGGAAGTTGCTGCTGTGGGATTTGGAGGAGAAGAGTAGCTGCATCAAGGACCTATGGCAGCTGCCCATCATCCCTTGGAACGGGAAACCTCCAGCAACGGCAGCGGCAGCAGCATCGGCTAAAGCAACTGCGGGGGGAGAGGAGACTGCACCAGCTGCTGGGGCCCTGGATGCAGTCAAGAAGGTGCAGCGGTCACAGCAGCCACATGGTGAGGTGCTTGCTGGTGTGGATGCAACAGCTGCATGGGCAAAGGCTTCATCCGGGAGTGGTGAGGCCGATTGGGAGACGTGGCACGAGAGGTTGTGCCACATCAACATTCCGATGCTGCAGAAATTGGTGAAGGATGGGAGCTTGAAGGGATTGGAGGTGAAGGGGGCAGCAAAGGAGATTGGGAGCTGCCCTACATGCCTTGAGTCTAAATTCACCAAGTTCCCTTTCAGCAGTAGCACAGGACCAGCCAAGGCGCCACTTGCGCTTGTACACATGGATGTGGTGGGGCCTACGAGGGCCCTTTCTCTCTCAGGCAACCGCTATTTCCTGACCATTGTGGATGACCACACGCGTGCGGTGTGGGTGTACCCTCTCAAGACGAAGGGGGAGGTGGCAGCGGCTGTTCTTAAGGAGTGGATGCCGAGAGCTCAAAGGGAGAGCGGACATAAGGTGAAGGTGATCCGCACCGACAACGGAGGAGAGTTCATTGGCAATGAGTTTGAGGCGGTGCTGAAGAAGAAGGGCATTCAGCATCAGCTCACAGTGCCCTACAACCCTCAGCAGAACGGCGTGGCTGAGCGGTTCAACCGGACCCTGCAAGAAGGTGCTCGCACTCTCCTTGGGCGTGCAGGGCTGCCGGATCCGTTCTGGGTGACTGCACTGCGGCAGGTCACCCTTGTGAAGAACAGGGTGCTGGCGACTGTGGGGGACAAGCAGTGGGTCCCCTACACCAAGTGGTATGGGAGTGCACCAGCAGTGAACATGTTGAGAGCCTTTGGGTGCATGGTGGTGTTTCATGTGCCTAAGGAGAAGAGGGGAAAACTGGAAGCTTCTGGGAGATGGGGTGTGCACTTGGGGCTTGCTAAGGATATCAAGGGCTGGTTGATATGGGACTTGACCAGCCAGCAGCTGACTGTGTCGAGGGATGTGAAGTTCCTCGAGTCCCTATACTACAAGGAGTGGAAGCAGCAGCAGCAGAAGCTCCCTACTACACCGCTGATAATTGAGGCCGATGAGTTGCAGCGGCCTTCGAGGCAAGTGCAGGTCACTGTTCGAGAGGAGGAGATTTCTGGGGTGACTGAGGATGGGGGAGAACCTGAGGTGGAGGAGCAGCAGCAGCAGTAGCAGCAGCAGCCGCAGCAGCAGCAGCAAGGTGCTCCACAAGGTGCCGCACGTCCGGCTGACCGTCCTAGGAGGGATGTGCGCCCTCCTAACCGGCTGACCTATCCGAGATTTGGCAAGCCAAAGGTGGTGCGGGCTGGGAGTGTGGCTGAGCAGTGTGATGAGGAAGAGATAGCACACTACTATTGGGCAGCCGTCCCTGAGCCCAAGACACTAGCTGAGGCATTGAGCGGGCCCGATGCTGAAAAGTGGAAGCAGAGTGTGAAGGAGGAGTATGACTCCCTGCTGGAGAATGAGACATGGGAGCTGTGTGAGCTGCCACCTGGGAAGAAGGCCATTTCTTCCAAGCTGATCTTCAGGCACAAGTACGGACCTGATGGGGAGCTGACCCGCTACAAGTCAAGGCTTGTGGCAAAGGGGTTTGAGCAGACAAAGGGAAAGGACTTCAACGAGCTCTATGCTCCTGTGGGGAAAGGCACAACACTGCGGGTATCATTGGCAATGGCAGCAAACCGTGGATGGCGGGTGAAGCAGATGGACATCACCACCGCCTTCCTCAATGGGATCATTCTGGAGGAGCTGTACATGTTACAGCCTGAGGGTTTGGATGATGGGAGCAGCAGGGTGTGCAGGCTGAAGAAGGCCATCTATGGCCTGAAGCAGGCTCCTCGTGCATGGTACCACAAGTTAGAGGAGACTCTGCTGGCTGGGGGTTTCAAGAAGAGTGAGTGTGATCACAGCTTGTTCCTGCTACAAGAGAAGGAGCAGTTTCTCATGCTCCTGGTGTATGTGGACGACATCCTGCTCTTCTCTGAGTCATCTGCAATGATTGAGCGTGTGGAGGAGATGCTGGAGATGCAGTTCAAGTGTTCCAAGATGGGAGATGTGAAGTACTACCTGGGGATGCATGTGGAGAGGGACCTTGACAAGGGAGTGCTGAGGTTGCACCAGAGAAAGTATTGTGAGGGGCTGGCTGAGAAGTATGGGCTGCAAGATGGAGGAAAGCCAGCCACCCCACTGCCTTCAGGGTTCACAGTGGAGCCCTGTGCTGATGAGGAGGTGGTGGGTGAGAGTGACAGGAAATTTTTTCATTCCATGGTTGGGGCACTCAACTATGCGGCTAACCACACACGGCCTGACATTGCCTTTGCAACATCCAGGCTTGCCAGTGTGGTTTCACGCCCCAGTCATGAGCAGTTGGAAGCGGCCAAAAGGTTGGTCCGCTATGTGAGTGCAACGGCATCAGTGGGTTTGGAGTACAGTGCTGTGAGACAGGGGCTGCAGAGGGGTGCAGCTGATTTGGGCAAGGGGGAGATGCTCCTGACCTGCTACACCGACGCCAGCTTCAACTCTGTGAAGGCGGATGGCACCAGCATTGGAGGCTATGTGTGCCTGTTTGGAGGTGGTGCAGTGAGCTGGCGCAGCAAGAAGCAGAACGAGGTGGGGCAGTCCTCGTGTGAGACAGAGTACATGGCCCTGCATCATGGGGCAAAGGAGGTGGTGTGGCTGAGGCGTTTGTTGGAGGAGATCGGAGTGTGCCAGAGGGAGCCGACTGTGATTTTCTGTGACAATGAGTCGGCGGTGAAGCTAGCGAAGAATGCTTGTCTTCATGGGCTGACCAAACACATCAGGCCTAAGAGGCACTGGGTGAGGAGGCTCCTCGACAAGGAGGTGCGGCTGGAGATTGTGAAGACCCATCAGCAGGCGGCTGACATTCTCACCAAGCGCCTGGCTGAATCTGAGCATTGGAAGGGCATGAAGCTTGCTGGGATGAGTGTGCATTGAGGGTGCATGCTTGAGCTATGGCATGTGGGATGATGGTTGGCAGCCAGAGGGGGAGTTTGTTGTGTGATGCAATCATATGCATTCACGTCTGTCTGCCTCCCATCATGTGTTCGTGCGCTGCATGCGGGGTGTGAGCGTGTGCAAGAATTTGTGTTTTGTGCGGTTTGGTTTTTTTGAGTGTGTGTGAATGTTATTTGGCTTGAGAAGATATCTGAAGTGACTCCTCTGCTCAAGAGCTTTCCGACGAACCAAGTATCGCTTCAATCGGAGCACGAACAAGAAAGTTACGAACGTTGGAGTTCGTATGCTTTTCATATTTGATTGTGGCAACTGTGGGAAGTTGTGGGGTTGACTCAATATGGGGTACAGACTTTTGGGGGTTGGGAAATTCGTCTTTTCTACTGTAGTTGCTGCCAAATGGTTGGGAGAAACCAAACCAGGTTGGCAAGTGTGGCCAAGTTGGGTTGAGGTGGATTGTGGAGGTTGGGATAGTGACAAAGGTCAAAGTTGGGTTGCCTATGGGGAAGGGAATTGTGTGGCATGGGGTTTCCTTGGTTGGGGACTCTCTTGGGACCTTCCCTCTCGTCCTCCTCATCCCTTCCACCTGGTTTAGTGCTACTCTAATTCTCTTGTGTGAACTATTGTGAGACTCTTGTGATTGAGTTAAGATTCTATGGCAGCATACCCCATAGTGCGCCGAAACTGATACCTCAAGAAATACTTCACCATATCGTACGATTCAAATTGTGAATTGTAGCCACAGACTAGGGCTACAACATATCTGAGTTTGGTGAAGTTTTAACCGTGAACTTTTTGTCGAAGGCGTTTCTTGTGAACTCGACTTTTCTGTCCAGAAACTAGGCCCAACGATTTTGAGATATTTCGGCTCCTAATCTTCATAGACTCTGTCCTTAGTCTCTAACAGGACGCAGAGATCGTTACAGCACAGAACCAGAAGCTGTTAAAGTGGGAGAAGGACTTAGCTGTAAGAAAGGGATCGGGAAAGATTTGGGTACCGAACTATGCCCCGCTCCAACAGATCTTATTGGAGGAGTTCCACGATGTGGCATACGCGGGACATTTCGGGAGCAACAAGACGTTAGCGGGAATAGCTAAGTATTACTACTGGCCCCGGATGGCAGCAGACGTGGAGCAGTTCATCACCCATGCGACACGTGCCAGCGGATGAAGAGCAGCAAGCAGAAAAAGCAGGGTTACTTCAGCCTCTACCCGTACCGGAGCAACCATGGCAAGTCGTTAGCCTCGACTTCATCACGGGACGTCCTTCGACCTCACGAGGGCATGACGTTATACTCGTGGTGATCGATAAGTTCTCTAAAATGGGTCACTTCATCCCGACAAATGCCACGGCTACAGCTGAATTAACTGCTCGCCTCTTCTTCGATCGCATCATCACCATCCACGGCATCCCCGCTACTCTCATCTCAGACAAAGACCCAAAATTCACTAGTAAGTTCTGGAGGGAACTCATGGGATTGTTGGGGACAAAGCTTGCGATGTCTTCAGCATACCACCCCCAGACTGACGGACAGACTGAGCGAATCAATCAGGTGGTTGAACAGTTACTACGCACAGCTTGCAAAAACGACATCAGCCACTGGGACATACAGTTACCGACCCTTGAGTTCGCTTACAACAACGCTTCACACGCGGCCACAGGGAAATCTCCTTTCTTCCTGTGCTACGGACGGGAACCACTTACACCACAGCAGCCAACTACACCAGCACACGTCCAAGCCGCACATGACTTTGTCACCATCATGCAGCAGCTATGGGAGACGACTCAGCGACGCCTCACCACGATGCAGACCTCCCAGAAGCAGTATGCCGATCGCCAGCGACGTGATCACACCGTAGCAGTCGGAGATCAGGTGCTTCTCGACACGCGCAACTTGAACCTGCCTCACATACCATCCAAGCTCCGGCCTCGCTTCTGTGGTCCTTTTCACGTTGAGGCACAGGTGACACCAGTAACATTCCGCTTGCGCTTACCTACTACGTGGAAGCTTCACAACGCTTTCCATGTTCAACTGCTGAAACCCTACAAGGACCCCAACCAACAGTTCACAAGACGACAGCTACCGCCACCACCACCTGTTCTCGTACAGGATGAACCAGAGTACGAGGTGGAACGAGTGCCCGCTCATCGACGCAGACGCGGCAACACGCTCGAGTTCCTGATACGCTGGAAGGGATATGACCCATCGGAGGACAGTTGGGTTGCAGAAGCTGATATGGGCAACGCACGCGGTGCTTTCATGGACTATCTTGTCAAGCAGGGTGTATCTCACGCCACCCAGCTTTGAGGGGGGGACGTGTGAGAGTACGACGGCTTTGCTATGATTTCCTAGCTTGATTCTGCTTTATCATGCATTATCTAGCTTAGCTTTATTTTGTTTTGCTTGCTTTTGCTAGATTTCCTAGGTTCGTTGCTTTTACTATATCATTATAGTTATAGGCACCGAACTAGGTTGAGTGCACCGAATTCTAGGCTTTTCGGTTGCCACCGAATTGCCTTCTACCGAATTCGGGAAGGACCCGTTCGGGACACTTCGCGACCCGCGGAACCTTCTAGTAACACCAGGGTTACTGCCTTTGTGTCGAGCCTATATATAGCCTCGCCTTGTACCCAGGTGCATTATTCAATAGAATCATCTTTCCTGAACCAAATCCTCACATAGTGCATCCGGGTCTCCCTCAGGGCACAGCAGCATGGAAGCGAGATGAGGTACAGCAACCGCAAGGCATTCGAGCTCAAACTGACTGTCCTCAAGGACGTCGCAGCCAAGGGCAAGCTCACCTCCGACAGACGGAGGACAGTTAGACTCAGACTTAATAACAAGACTCGCGATGTAGTCAAGACGACAGGTAGCAGCAAAGTTAACGAGCTCAGTGACTAAGGCAGACGCAGCAGTAGACTCGAAGGAAGGGTCAGTGACAAGTGTGGTCATGAGATGCGTGACAGTAGGACTGGCAGCACGAGCAGGTCAGACTCAGGGTCACGAATGTCGGTAAGAGAGGAAGCCGGAGGAGACAGCCGGGCAACACGCTGTGGAACAGAGGAAGGACGAAGTGTCATAATGTGCGTGCCGAGGTCTGGTGGAGGACGAACACGATGAGCACGACGAACAGTGTGAACAAGTGAGGCAGGACGAGACTCAGGCTCACGACGCTCTGTCAGGGAGTCTATCTGCTCAGTGTATGGAGTAAGAGCAGGTGGCGGGGAGCCAGGCTGTAACTGCAGCTGTGACTGGTTAGGCGGAGGACACAGTAGAGGTGGATTAAGGCCAGTGGAAGATGGAAGACTAAGAACCTGGCGAATTGCCGAGTCAGGTGGTGGCAGCAACGACTGCGGTTGCAGGTAGAAAAACGGTCGCCGGTGCGCAGTACCCACAGTACCAGAGCCTCCAGCTCTAGTACCTATACCACCAATGGCTCGAGTACCTCCAGCTCCAGCACCTCCAGCACTAGCAGCTCCGGTACTTCCAGCTCCAGAACCTCCAGCACCACTAGCTCCAGTACCTCCAGCTACAGCACCTCCAGTACCTCCAACTCCAGTGCCTCCAGCACCAGTAGCTCCAGTACCTCCGGTACCGCCAGCTACAGCACCTCCAGTACCTGTACCACTAGTAACTCCAACACCTCCAGCTCCAGCACTTCCAGGACCAGCACCTCCAGCACCAGCACCTCCAGCTCTGCCGCCGGGGCTGCCCCACCGGACAGCCCACTCGCGAAGCTGCAGCGGCGAGAGAGTCTCATGCCGACGTGCACCAAGACCTCCAGCACCAGGACCTCCAGCACCAGCACCTCCAGCACCTCCTGCACCAGCTCCTCTAGCACCAGCACTAGTACCTCCAGCTCCGCCACTGGGGCTGCCCCACCGGACAGCCCACTCGCGAAGCTGCCGCGACGAGAGAGTCTCCTGCCCACTCGGCTGCCGCTGACGTCCACTCCGAGAGTCTCCAGCAGAAGTACCCACAGCTCGACCACCAGTAGGACACTCAGCACCCCAAGAACCAGCACCCCCAGAGTCCGCACCCCCGGTGTCACCACCTCCTGCAGCACCAGGGTCCACGGCGATTGGCTGCAGAGGCGGTGAAGACGGCCGAGGCGGAAACCCAGGAGGGGTCGCCAAGCGCGGTGAGCGGCGAGTGGCCGCTGCGTCGTCTGCACTTGGGACACCCCCCTCACCTGGGCCAGAGGTGTCTGAGGAGACCTCCAACGGCGCAACCAAGGGGGCTGGGTCAACCTGGTGTCAAACTATGTTTTGTATAGTTTATCTAGTTGTAGTCTGGGTGTTCATGTTCTCCCTAGTTTAGGTTCATATTCCCTTGTACTTTCACATTTCTGGTAATACTTTTATTTTAACATGGTATAGACCCAAATTTTTACCCTACTAGGGTTTCCCATTTCTCTCTATACTCATGGGCCCACCCATCTAGCTACTAAGGGCGTATTCATGAGCTTGTGTCATCCGGTGTTGGTGTCATCTGAATACTTTGGAACGCACGTGATTGACCTGTTTTGTTTTTTGGGCCAATCGCGTGAGTTCCAAAATTTTCGGATGACACCAACACCGGATGACACGAGCTCAGGATTACGCCCTAAGTAGTAGCGACTCATACTAGATTGCAGCCCGTCGCACCACGCGCCTTACGGTCGCGCCCGTCGCTCGTCGCCTGTAGCCCTCGCCTGTTCCCCCCCCCCCGTCGCCCGTAACTCGATATTTCTATTTTTCCCCGGCTGCCCGTCGCCCGTAGCCTGTTGTCCCCTCCCCCCGTCGCCTGTCTGTTTCCTCTGCATGCGCACCGCCCGTAGCTCGACCGCGGAACACAGGCCCCGCGACCTTCGTTAGGGGGCCGTGCGGCCCTAGTTCGACGGTCCCGCGACCCGCGGCGAACCCCTCCCTTAGTTCCGCGTGCACTCCCCCTCCGCCCGTACGTACCCTGCTGCCCGCTCTCAGGACTCCGCCACCCGTTTGCTCACAGCCGCCCGTACGTGCCCTGCCCTTTTTTCGAAGGCCCCACGTCAGTATCAGCCGGTTCCGGTGGTAGTGGAGGTGGGGGTCCTAGCTCGGGGAGTGTGGAGCCCCAGCACCAGCTACAGCAGCAGCAGCAGCCACAGCAGCAGTCACAGCAGCAGCAGCAGCAGTTCCAGCAGCAGCAGCCACGGCAGCAGCTGCTCTAGGGCCAGCAGCAGCAGGTTCAGTAGTGGCCCCCGTAGCAGCAGTGGAGGTCGGCCGGACCAGGGAGCACTGCCCGTAGCAGTGGCCCGTCCAGCTGGTCGTCGCGGGGTCCAGCCTTGACTCCCTGCCAGTACTGGGTTCAGACTGGGTCACGTCAAGGCGGCCCCTGTGGCCGCCTCCACCCTCCGGGTCAGTGCTTTGCGCAGCTTACGGACCCCTACCACGCACACTTCGGCCTTGGTCGCACCCCCCCCGGACTGGCGCTCGCTGGCTCACACTGTTGGTCCGCAATTGTTTGACATGTATGCAGTAGAGTTAGACCATACTTTGCGATCTATCTCTGTGATGTATGCTGACGACTATAGTGTTGAGCATTCTGGTTATTACTCTTGTTTGTCTAGCTTAGGTGCTGTAGGATTCGCTAGTGCTTTCCCTGCTAACGTAGCTTGCACAGGTTCGACCACCAGGGTTGCGTCTCACGCTCGACTCTGGGGCGTCCAGATGTTTCTTTCGCGATTGCACAGACCTCACACCACTACACACTCCTGCCTCTGTCACCCTAGCTAACTCCACAGCGGGATCAGTGGTTGCTCGCAGCACCACTACAATCCCGTGCCCGGCGGCTCCCTTTGGGTTCCTCACAGGTTACTACACCCCCTCGTTCTCCACGAACTTGGTGGGTGTCAGTCACCTCCACGTCCTCGGAGTGGTCGTCACTTTCCCTCTGGTCGAGCCTGTTGCCTCCTGCACAGTCGGTGTCACTGGGGCGCCTCTGGCCACTTTCCACAAGGGGCCAGGCTCTGGTCTCTACTCACTACACACGGGGTCTCACCACTCAGGCCAGGTCAGATCAGGTGAGGTTGTTGCTGTGTCGTACGACTGCCGGTCACTCACCCACCCGGCGGTCCTCTGGCACCACCGTCTAGGTCACCCGTCCTTCCCGCGTCTCAGTAGGATGGTACGTCACCGTCTGGTCTCAGGTCTCCCAGAGTCACTCGCCCCGCTTCCCAGCTCGCCTGCGCCTCCGTGCACTTCTTGCGTCGAGGGTCGGCAGTGCGCTGTCCCTCACTCCTCGTTTCCCCCCACCACGGCTCCCTTATAGACCCTGCACCTGGACGTCTTGGGCCCCTCCCTGGTCCTTGGCCCATGTCAGGAGCGCTACTTCCTGATTGTGGTGGACGACTACTCCCGCTACACCACGTTTTTTACCTTGCGACGGAAGGCCGACCTGCCTACCCTCCTCGAGCCGTGGCTACTAGCGAGGGGTGGAGCCCAGGGCCTGTGTGGGCTCCGTTTGCACTCGGACCGTGATGGTGAATTTTCTTCCACTCGCCTAGAGAAGTTCTGTCAGGGTCGGAGGATCATCCAGTCTTACATGCTACCAGCCTCGCCGCAGCAGAATGGGGTAGCCGAGCGACGCATCGGCCTGGTCACGGAGGTTGCCCGGACCTCCATGTGCCATGCCGATGCCCCCCAATCTTGTGGCCTCAGGCAATCCGCTACGCCGCGCACCAGCAGAACCTGTGGCCCAGTGACGCACAGCCACGGGTGACGCCGATCTCCCTTTGGACAGGTTCTCCGGGTGTAGCAGCTGACCTCCGTGTCTGGGGTTCTCTGGCTCACGTTCGCGCCCCTGGCGCGAACAAGTTGTCTCGTTTTTCTTGACTTCCCTTTGGACGCCTCCGGCTGGGTGTTCTACGAACAGGTCACCTACGAGTTCTTCGCTTCTCAGGCTGTCACGTTCGACGAGTCTGTTTGTACTATAGGAGTCGCCCCCACCGAGGTACTGAGGCCTTTTCCCCAGTCGCCCCGGTAGCCCCCCCCATTCACGTCCTGCCCCGTCAGGTGGCACGTCACTCCGCAATCGTCCTCCCCGCAGCGTGCAGTCCCTGTCGTGTCTGGGGGTGCGGGATGTGCAGTTGCGGAGGTTGAGGGCACTAGGGCTGCAGGACTGGTGGTGCTGGCTCTGGGGGTGCAGGGGGTGTGGGCGTGGAGGTCACTCCCGTGGAGGACACGGCAGCCTCGAGTCAGCGGCCTCGCCCCGCGTCACCTCCCTAGCTTCCCGTCCGTCTCGCAGTTCCCTCCTCGTTCTTCTCTGCGGCCGGTTGCTGCGGAGCCTGGGGGTGTTCCCGCGGGAGGTATTGGAGGCCCCGGGGCTGTCGGAGGTGGAGGTGTTGGTTCTGTGGGTGCTGGAGCTGGAGGCACTGGCACTGTGGCGCCTACACCGCGCACTGTACGTTTCCTAACCCGTGAGCAGCGTCTCCTCCGGTTGGAGAGGGAGGAGCATGAGCGGTTTGAGAGGGCACAGCAGCAGCAGCAACAGCAGCAGCTGCAGCAGCAGGAGCAGTCTCAATATCAGTTGCAGTAGCAGGAGAGAGTAGAGGAGGAGTCATAGCAGCAGCAGAAGAGAGCAGATGAGGGGTCACGACTGCAGCAGCAGATGCAATTGCAGCCGCAGCAGGAGAGAGTAGAGGAGTCACGAGTGCAGCAGCGTGTGCAGTTGCAGTCGCAGCAGGAGAGAGTAGAGGAGTCATAGCCGCACCAGGAGAGGGTAGAGCACGAGCCCGCCCGCAGCAGCAGGTGCAGTTACAGACACAGTAGGAGAGAGTAGAGGAGTCACGGTCGAAGCAAGAGAGGGTAGCGCAGGAGTCCCGGTCGCAGCAGCGGGTGCAGCCGCAGCCGCAGCAGGAAAGGGCAGAGGAGGAGCCACAGGAGCAGCAGCAGAGGCAGGTACCATTACAGCAGATGCCAGAGGAGGCGGAGCAGCAGCGACTGCGACTGCTCGACCTGCCCGACCCAGCACCTGCGCACTTGGTTCGTGGTCCCCTACCGTCCCCTCCTGTTCCCCCCATCCAGTCCCTTTCCTCGTCCCAGTGGACTCGTCGTTCACCCCTCAGTCGTGCTGTGTCTCCAGAGCCCCGTCGGTCTCGTTACCGTGCAGACGGCCCGTTTCACCTTGTTCTCCGCTCTCATGTTCCACCTCCTCCAGTTCTTCCATAGCCTCCTAAGTCGTCCCTCACTGTGCTTCACGACCCATTGTCCGACTACCTCCATGCCTCCCGTCCTGTCGTCTCCCGTGTTTTGTCCGGTTGGTCACTCACCCGACTGTACCCCTGTCGTCTGTCTCAGCTCTTGTTACCACTGTCGCTGTCTTTGCCTCTTCCCACCGCCTTGATTACGCGGCTCACCTGATGAGTGGCCCTACTCGTTCTTCGTCCTCTGGGGGTGCTCCTATATTTCCCCTGGAGGTCCTCGAGGACAGGGAGTTTAAGCTTGGTTTCCCAGCGGCCGCTGTTCCTCATCTTTGTGCCATGCTGCTTGCCCAGGAGCGGGATCCAGACGCCCTTAACATCCCGCCGAGGCGGTCTTGGGACCCTGAGCTTCGTACTGGATAGCAGGTGAGGAGGTAGAGATGGCAACATATAGGTCCACAGGCACGTACGTCGACACCGTCCCAACTCCTGGAACGAACGTCGTCAGTGGCATGTGGCTCTACAAGGTGAAGCGGCCACCTGGATCACCACTGGTGTTCAAAGTGCACTATGTGGCGAGAGGCTTCAGTCAGCGTGAGGGGGTAGACTTCTTCCAGACCTTCACTCCCACCCCGAAGACGACCACTCTTCGGGTGTTGCTGCATATCGCAGCACAACACGACTACGAGTTGCACTCCTTGGACTTCTCCACAGCGTTCCTTCTGGGGAGCCTGCACGAGCAGATCTGGCTACGTCGCCCGCCTGGCTTCACTGGCTCTTTCCCTGCAAGGACCCAGTGGCAGCTGCGTCGACCAGTCTACAGCCTACGTCAGGCTCCCCGTGAGTGGCACGACACACTTCGCATGACACTTGCCGCGCTTGACTTCTTTCCGTTGTCTGCTGACCCGTCGCTGTTCATCCGCCGTGGCTCGACCCTGTTTTTTGTCCTTGTTTACGTTGTCAGCCTGGTCTTCGCCACTCCCGACCGACACGCACTGGCCTCCGTGAAGGAGGAACTGCAGAGGAGACACACTTGCACTGACCTTGGTGAGGTGCAGCGCTACCTCGGCCTGCAGATCACCAAGGACAGGGCAGCTCGCACCATTACGCTGACGCAGTCGCATATGGTCGAGCAGATCCTCACGCGGTTTCACTTTTCGTTCTCCAAGGTACAACTGACCCCTCTTGCTGTGGATCATGGGCTCACGGTTCCACCTTCGGACGAGCCATTTGCATCCAGCGGTCCATATCCTGAGCTGGTGGGTTGTCTCATGTACCTGATGACCTGTATTCGCCCAGACCTTGCCTACCCTCTTAGCGTCCTAGCGCGCTTTGTTGCGCCTGGGAGACACCGACCTTCCCACTGGTACGCTGCTAGGAGGGTGACAAAGTATGTGGCGAGTACATCAGGCATAGAGCTTGTCCTTGGAGGGAAGCTGCCAGTTACATTCACAGGTATCTCGGAATCATCGTGGGCTGACGACACTGAGTCGTTGCATTCTACACAGGGTTACTGCTTCAGCCTTGGGACCGGAGCTGTTTTGTGGAGGTCGACTCGGGTGTCGTCCGTCTCCAGTTCGAGCAGTGAGGCAGAGGTGTACGCTGCGGCCATGGCTGCACAGAAGCTTCGCCGGTTTACTTTTCTCCTCACCAACCTTGGTGAGCGGCCTCGCTGTCCCCTAGTCTTGTTCGCTGACAACAGGTCTGCTGTCCTGTCGTGCGAGGAGCCCCGATTGGTTGGGAAGGCGAAGCACATCCTTCTGCTCGAGTTGCAGCAGCGTGGCCAGGCACTTGTGAGACGTGTGGTCTCTGAGGCCAAGACTGCGGATATCTTCACCAAGGCGTTGCCGCCTTGTGACCACCAGCGCTTCTGCACGCAGCTGGACCATGTGCCTACCCGTCCTCACTTGCTTACGTAGAGATTCTTGTCTTGCTTGTCTTGTACTCTTTCATCTTCTATATTTGCTATATCCTTGCATATGGACTTGCCTTGTGGCCTCTGGCTTGTTCTCGGAATGTGTGGTGATCCTGAGACCCACCCTGAGATATATTTTGTGCTTGTGAATTGGTCTTGTGACCGTTGCTTGTTCTTGCTGACTGGTCCTGTGACCCTTGCTCTCAGACTGCGTGGTGACTTCGTGATCCACCCTGAGATTTGTATTGCCCTCCACAGTACTACCGTCACCTAGAATGTAGGGGTGTGTCAAGCTATATTTTATATAGTTTATCTAGTTCTAGTCTAGGTGTTACTATTTTCCTTCGTTTAGGTTCATATTCTAAACACCTGGGACACATCTGAGGAAGCAGGACCCTGCGGGGGGAGGGGGGCTACCAAGGGGGGGGCGGGGTCGGGTGCCAAGAAGAGAGGCGGGAGGGCACGGGGGAACTGCGGTGGAGGTGGAGACGGTAGTGTTAGAGACTAAGGACGGAGTCTATGAAGATTAGGAGCCGAAATATCACAAAATCGTTGGTCTCAATTTCTGGACAGAATCGTCGCGCTCACAAGAAACGCCGTCGACGAACAACGCACGGTCAAAACTTCACCAAACTCCGATATGTTGTAGCCCTAGTCCGTGGCTAGAATTCCCAATTTGAATCGTATCAAGAGGTGAAGTAAATCTCGACTTATTAATTTCGGCGCACAGGGGGGTATGCTGCCATAAGAACTTAACTCAATCACAAGAGTCTCACAAGTTCCACAATTACTACACAAAGAAGTTAGAGTAGCAATTAACCAGGTGGGAGGGGATGAGGAGGACGAGAGGGAAGGTCCCAAGAGAGTCCCAAACCAAGGAAACCCCATGCCACACAATTCCCCTCTCCATAGGCAACCCCACTTTCACTTTTGTCACTTTCCCAACCTCCACAATCCACCTCACCCAAGTTGGCCACACTTGCCAACCTGGTTTGGCTTCACCCAACCACTTGGCAGCATCTACAGTGATGTTGACGAATTTCCCAACCCTTAAAAGTCTATACCCCTTATGGAGTCAACCCCACAACTTCCCATAGTCACCATAACCAAATATCAAAGCATGCGAACTTCCAACGTTCGTAACTTTCTTGTTCGTGCTCCGATTGAAGCGATACTTGGTTCGTCGGAAAGCTCTTGAGCAGAGGAGTCACTTCAGATATCTGCTCAAGCCAAATAACATTCACACACACTCAGAAAAACCAAACCACATCAAACACAAATTCTTGCACACGCTCACACCACGCATGCAACGCACGAACATGTGATGGGAGGCAGACAGACGTGAATGCAAATGATAGCATCACATAACAAACTCCCCCTCTGGCTGCCTACCATCATCCCACATGCCACAGCTCAATCATGCACCCTCAATGCACACTCATCCCAGCAAGTTTCATTCACTTCCAACACTCATCCCAATGGACAATCTTCTCCTTTCAACATCACACTCTCAGCATCTCCATTTTGCTCAAACTTGCAGACCCCTCTGCAGCATTTCTCTCATGGCACTATCCTCCACACCATCTCAACACAGCTTCATAACAGTAGGCTATCTCATTCTCATCCATCTGCTCAGCCACACTCCCAGCCGGTACCACACTTGGCGTGCCACGGCTCGCATAGGTCAGCCTGTTAGGAGGGCGCACATCCCTCCTAGGACGGTCAGCCGGATGTGCGGCACCTTGTGGAGCACCTTGCTGCTGCTGCTGCGGCTGCTGCTGCTGCTGCTCCTCCACCTCAGGTTCTCCCCCATCCTCAGTCACCCCATAAATCTCCTCTTCTGAGACAGTGACCTGCACTTGCCTCGAAGGCCGCTGCACCTCACCAGCCTCAATGATCAGCGGTGTAGTAGGAAACTTCTGCTGCTGCTGCTTGCACTCCTTATAGTACAAGGACTCCAGGAACTTCACATCCCTTGACACAGTCAGCTGCTGGCTGGTCAAGTCCCATATCAACCAGCCCTTGTGATCATTAGCAAGCCCCAAATGCAATGCACGCCCCATCTCCCAGAAGCTTCCAGCTTTCCCCTCTTCTCCTTAGGCACATGAAACACCACCATGCAGCCGAAGGCTCTCAGCATGTTCACCGCTGGTGCACTCCCATACCACTTGGTGTAAGGGACCCACTGCTTGTCCCCCACAGTCACCAGCACCCTGTTCTTCACAAGGGCGACCTGCCGCAGTGCAGTCACCCAAAACGGATCCAGCAGCCCTGCACGCCCAAGGAGAGTGCGAGCACCTTCCTGCAGGGTCCGGTTGAACCGCTCAGCCACGCCATTCTGCTGAGGGTTGTAGGGCACCGTGAGCTGATGCTGGATCCCCTTCTTCTTGAGCACCGCCTCAAAATCAGCGCCAATGAATTCTCCCCCATTGTCAGTGCGGATCACCTTCACTTTGTGTCCGCTCTCCCTTTGAGCTCTCGGCATCCACTCCTTAAGAACAGCCGCTGCCACCTCCCCCTTAGTCTTGAGAGGGTAGACCCACACCGCACGCGTGTGGTCATCCACAATGGTCAGGAAGTAGCGGCTGCCCGAGAGAGAAAGGGCCCTCGTAGGGCCCACCACATCCATGTGCACAAGCGCGAGCGGCGCCTTGGCTGGTCCCGTGCTGCTGCTGAAGGGGAACTTGGTGAATTTGGTCTCAAGGCATGTAGGGCAGCTCCCAATTTCCTTCGCTGCCGCCTTCACCTCCAACCCCTTCAAGCTCCCATCCTTCACCAACTTCTGCAGCATCGGAATGTTGATGTGACACAACCTCTCGTGCCACGTCTCCCAATCGGCATCACCATTCCAAGATGAAGCCTTTGCCCATGCAGCGGTTGCATCCACACCAGCAAGCACCTCACCATGTGGCTGCTGTGACTGCTGCACCTTCTTGACTGCATCCAGGGCCCCAGCAGTTGGTGCAGTCTCATCTCCTCCCGCAGTTGCTTTAGCCGTTGCCGCTGCCGCTGCCGTTGCTGGTGGTTTCCCATTCCAAGGAATGATGGGCAGCTGCCAGAGGTCCTTGATGCAGCTGCTCTTCTCCTCCAAGTCCCACAGCAGCAACTTCCCAAGCTTTGCACGGCAGCTAGTTGGGCCGAAGGTCACTTTGGCCTTGCTTTTCTGCAGCTGGCGCACAGACAGGAGGTTAGCGGACAAACCTTCTACCAGCAACACATTCCCCAGCCCCACAAGCTCCCCTTTGGCTCCCATTACCTTGGCATTCCCAACACCAATCACAGGGAGCAAAGCACCTGAAGCGGTAGCCACAAACTTTATCTTCCAAGGGGGTTTTACCTCGTCAAGAAAATCTGCCCGCGGGGTCATGTGACTTGTGCAACCTGAATCGATCACCCAGTGAGTAAGGGGGTGCATCACTACCTTCCCAACCGAACCCACATCACCCTCACTCCCTTTTACATCCTCAACCATGAGGAACATCCCGGGGTCAGCTTTACCTTGTGCACCTTCACCTTGTGCACCTGAACCTTGCACAGCGCCACCTCGTGCAGGTTCACCACTTGGCGGCTTCATGCCTGGGGGCGCCCATCCCTCAGGCCGGCTGAAACACTTGAACCATGGGTGTCCAACCTTCTTGCAGTACCAGCACGCACCCTCCATTCGGGTGCTCCCCCTGCCACCAGAGCTCCCATGCCCCTCATTGTAGTCACCTCGGCCTCTCCCTCTGCCAAAGCCTCTCCCACGGCCTCGGCCTCTCCCTCCCCCTCTTCCTCTGCTGCCTCCTGCAGCTCCATACCTCTCAGCAGTTTTGTTGGCAGCACCACCTCCCGTGTGGCGCCTGCGGAAGTCCTCCTGCAGGATTTGCTGCCGTAGCTACTCAGGCGTCCACTTGTCCTGCTGAACGTTGAGGGTGGGGATAAGGTTGTCCCACGAGTTGTCGAGCACCGAGATGATCTTGGTGCACTGGTGCATCTCCGACACCTTGTTGCCCGCCGCTGCCATCCTCGCATAGGTGTCCTTGATCTTGTCAAGCACCGGCTTCACATCGTCTCCCGGCCGCATGGAGAGGGCAGCCAGCTCCTTCTCCAATACGATCACCATCGGCAGCGTGTTGGGCTGAACCACGTCGCGTAGCAGCTTCCACGCCTTTGGTCCCGAGTCATCGAGCTCCACCAAATCCTTGATGTGCTGGAACATGTCGTTGTTGACCGACTGTAGAATCAAGTCGTACAGCACCGCGCTTTTCTCAATCCATCGATCGCGGGCATCTCCTTCCTCCGGCATCTTCTCTTCTCCCATTACAAGTTTCAGCAGCTTGTAGCGCTTGAAGACGCTCCTCATCCGCCCGCTCCATTCCTCATAGTTGGAGCCATCCAAAGCTTCGATCTTGGATGGTGGCGGTTCACTCCTCTTCTCAGCTGCATCTCCACTCCCTTGATTCATCTCCTCTGCTCCCAATCACAGGTTTCAGCTCCCCCTTTTGCTGTCCACACCGAAGTCCCACAATATTTTCACAAGTGTCGGCGCCAACGAAATTTCGGCAGAGTTTCCCCTTAGCGGAAGTCACATCCAACCTCCAGAACTCCACTTAGGCACGCCCACAGGCCATGGTGGGTCTAGGAGGGTCTTCACACTTCAGTAGACTCTCTAGAAGGTCCTTAATCAGCTCTGATACCACTTGTTAGAGACTAAGGACGGAGTCTATGAAGTGTAGGAGCCGAAATATCACAAAATCGTTGGTCTCAATTTCTGGACAGAATCGTCGCGCTCACAAGAAACGCCGTCGACGAAAAACGCACGGTCAAAACTTCACCAAACTCTGATATGTTGTAGCCCTAGTCCGTGGCTACAATTCTCAATTTGAATCGTATCAAGAGGTGAAGTAAATCTCGACTTATCAATTTCGGCGCACAGGGGGGTATGCTGCCATAAGAACTTAACTCAATCACAAGAGTCTCACAAGTTCCACAATTACTACACAAAGAAGTTAGAGTAGCAATTAACCAGGTGGGAGGGGATGAGGAGGACGAGAGGGAAGGTCCCAAGAGAGTCCCAAACCAAGGAAATGTTATAGTCACAATAGGCTTGAATGTGCCTAAAACGAAAGATAGAGAGCACAGACGGATTTCTGCACAGCGGCTTCAAACGTTGATAGCGTTCTGCTCACAGCTGCAAATGACCTGATTCAAATTGGATCTGGAGCGTCTTCACGTCGTCTACAATTAGCAATTTAGATTGCACGATTTGATAAAGAATTGACGACACAGCGTCGGTTTGAACGAACGGTACTATGGCAGCCACTATAGTCTTAGAACACAAGATAGGAAGAGTTACGAGTTGGGAATGACTCCCAGCTCCTACAAACCCCAAGAGCCGAGGTACAGTGATGTGGAACAGTGCCACACTGTCCCCAACCACGAAGGGTCTCGAAACTACCCTTCACTAGGGCCTACACCAAGTGAAATGTTACACTACACAAAGTAATGTAACTATCTTCAATATCTTGAGGTGTACCCTTTTTGGCGAGCTTCGAAATCACTTGAGGCTTGATACCAAGGCTCGGGCTCTTCATCACAAACTCATCCTTGAGTTCTTGATGGGTCTGCTGCACACACCTGCGACACGCCGAACGTTCGACACAGGACAAAATAGAAACTGCGCACGACGCGCGAGACACAAACGACCGCGTAACACGCGTCTAGCGATAACTCGCTATTGACTCGACACACACACTCGACATCATGACTCAACATTCACACACAATTATAAGCATGAAATATATATTATCCCATGCCCTCATACCATTCCATACACACACACATTCACGCACACGGACAACAAGCCGAGTGCAAACCGTAGGGTTGCACCAACAAACTCCCCCTCGGATTGTTGGCCTTAGGATATGTTGCTCTCTCAGTTCAGAGCCATCCCAGCCAGCTTGCAACACTTCCAATGCTGCTGCTCCACCAGCCTCCTTGTCATCATGTCAGCCGGCTGCCCCGTGGTCTTCACGTAGCGCAACCCAACTTCACCCGCGGTTACCATGCTCCTCGTCCAATGCCACTTCACCCTCATGTGCTTCGTGAGTCCATGCAACACAGGGTTCTTAGCAAGAGCAATGGCACCCTGGCTGTCACAGTACAGTGGGGTAGGTCCTTGCTGCTCCTCCCCCAATTCAGCCAACAAACGCCGCTGCCACACAATCTCCCGTACGGCACGGAAGAGTGCCATGTACTCGGACTCCACCGAGCTCAAAGCTTGGTCAACCTGCTTCTTGCTCTCCCAAGCAGTTGGGCCTCCACCAACACAGCATATGAAGCCTCCCACACTTGTCATGTCCTCTGGTTCTGATGCATATGAAGCATCCGAGTAGGCGGTGAGGAACAAACGCCCGGGTTCAACACCATCCGCGCCCTTTTGGCGCCTTTGTGCCGCCGCCGAGTATTGCAGCCCAACGGTCGGTGTTTGGCCAAGATACTTGGCCACCCTCATTCCAGCTGCTACCTGCTCCTCATTGGGGCATTGCACAACCCTAGCCAGCTGCCCGGTAGCAAACGCGACGTCCGGTCGGGTGTTTACCGCCGCATACATGAGGCTGCCCACCAACGAGTGAAATCGGCGCCTCTCCTCTTCACCAACGCTCTCCTCCTCTGGTCCCTTCACACACTTGAACCCAGAGGGAAAGGGTGTAGCCACATGGCCTTCACTCTGCCCAAAGTTGGCAGCCAATGCCTCCAGGTACTTTCGTTGATGCACCCGCATGCACCGCTTCTCCACATCTCGTTCGATGTGGAGCCCAAGGTAGAAGCTCACGTCACCAAGGGCCTTGCACTTGAACTTGTCTTGAAGCTTCAGCATCACCTCCTTCACAAGGTCAGAAGAGGGTGAGAAAATGAGGATGTCATCCACATAAACCACCATGAAACTCCTCTGCTCCCCCTCGCCAAGCATGAACAAGGAGTGATCGGCCGTTGAGGGAGTGAAGCCGATCCCCTCCAACACTTCGCGCAGCTTCATGTACCATTGCCTAGGGGCCTGCTTCAGCCCATAGAGGGCCTTCTTCAGCTTCCACACTCTGCCACTACCATCATCAAACCCCTCTGGCTGCGCCATAAAAATCTCCTCCTCAAGGATGCCGTTAAGGAATGCCGTTACGATGTCCATTTGCTTTACTACCCATCCTTTGATGGCGGCTCCCGCGAATAGGGTTCGCAGCGTCGTCGGCTTCACCACAGGGGCAAACAGCTCCTTGAAGTCCACCTTCTCCTTCTGCTGGTACCCCTTGGCTACAAGCCTAGACTTGTAGCGCTCGATCTTGCCGTCGGCATCCGACTTGATTTTGAAGAGCCACTTGGACGTTATCGCCGTACGCCCCTCCGGTAGCTCCACCAATTCAAACGTGTCATTCTCCTCAATGCTCTTCAGCTCACTCTCCATGGCCTTCTTCCACTCCTCAGCATCACTACTCTCCAAAGCCTCCTTGAGAGTTGCTGGTTCTCCCGGCATCTCCACCGGAGAGAAGAACGCGAAGGCACACTCCTCGTAGTCACTCTCCTCGTCGTCTCCGACCATCATTGCCGCTCCGGCCAGGGCTGTCTTGCCCTGCTTTCCCGGCGCATCATAGGTCAGCCTATTAGGGGGTTGAACTCTCCTCTTCCCCCTTCCTTCCTCCTCAGCTGTAGGGACTTGAAGGCCTTGGCGTTGCTGCGGTGTGGCTCGAATCCGTGGAGCACTCGTAGTACGGGAAGGGAGTGACGGTGCACGCTCGCTCACTTGCTGCACCTCCTCCTTCTCTTCCTCTGCATCATTGGCCTCCTCTCCCCCATTCACAAGGGAGGATTGCCTTGTGGTTGTGCTGCCGCTGCTCAGCTCCAAAGGCAGCTCCACATGCTCCAAACCGGAACTCTTCACCTCCCCAAACCGCACGCCTATCTTCGCCTCATTCTCCGCCTTCCAATCTTTGTACATGAAGTTCTCCATGAACTTGCAGTCCCTGCTCACCAAGAACTTCTTGGTGAATGGGTCCCGAAGAAGCCATCCCTTGCTGTTTTGAGCCATGCCCAAGTGCACGGCCCACACCGCCTTGGCACCAAGCTTGTTGTGCCGAAGATGCTTAGGCACGAGCGCCATGCACATGCACCCGAACACCCGAAGCATATCCACCTTTGGCTTCCTTCCTAGCCACTCCACATAGGGCACCCATTTGTCTGCTCCCACATGAGTCAAGGCTCTGTTCTTGGCCACACACGCGCTCCGCACCGCATCAGGCCAGAAATAGTCGGGTAGCCCGGCTTCAATGAGCAACCCGCGTGCCGCCTCCGTGATTGTGCGGTTCGCTCGCTCGGCGATGCCGTTCATTGCAGGGGAGTATGGCATGGTGAGGGAGTGCCGAATACCATTCTTCTTCAGCCACAACCCAAACTCCTTGCTCAGGAACTCTCCCCCTCGATCGGTGCGGATTGACTTGACTAGACGGTCTTGTTGCCGCTCCACCATCGGGAACCAATCCGTCTTCAACGTTTCAGCCACGTCGCTCTTCTTGGCCAGCACGTACACCCAAGTCATGCGGGTGTAGACGTCGACAATGGTGAGAAAATACTCAGCTCCAGCAGCTCCAAGCTTCAGGGGGCCCACCACGTCCATCACCACCTCATCAAGCGGTGCCTTTGCCGTTGCCTCCGAACTAGGGAACGGAAACCGGGTGAACTTGGCTTGAATGCACGTCGGGCAGCCAAGCACCTCATCGGGCTCCCCCTTCACACGTATGCCAGCAACCATCTCATTCTTCACTAGCTGCTGCAAGATGGGCAGGGCCACATGCCCCATGCGCCGATGCAAGGTGAGCCAATCACACTCCCCCGTAGCCGAAGTTGGATTGGAGAATGCCGCGCTCGCAATAGCGCCCCACATACTCTCTCCGTAGTCCTCCTCCGCTGCTGCCTCTGGGTTCTCCTCACCCTTTTGCTGCTCCTTGGTTGCTGCACCACTCTCCTTAGGTTCACTGAACTTGCTGGTCCCTCCAGGTTTGCTCTTCTTGAGCTCATTCTCCTTAGCGCGACCGTTCGCGCCATCGTCGCTACCGACCGCTCCATCCTTGGTGCTGATGCTTGCTGCCACTTGCCTCTCCTTAGGCATAGGGACCACTGGGATCTGCCACATCTCGTTGTAGACATCCCTGTCCTCATGAAGGTCCCAAAGAATTCGATCGCCAAGCCTTGCGGTGTAGGTCTTGGCTCCCTTCGAGTTCGTGTCCATGCCGGCCTTTGCCAACCGCCGCACGGAAATCAGGTTTGCAGCAAGGCTGGGCACCCAAAGCACGTTCTTGAGGCCCACCATCTTCCCATCAGCACCCTTGAACATGGCCTTGCCCATGCCTTTCACCTCTGCTCGCTGCCCCAAAGCCGATGTGACATGCTTCACAAGTGACGGCTCGAGTTCGGTGAGCAAGTCCGGGCGAGGTGTCATGCTATAGGTAGCGCCACTATCAATCACCCAATATTCCAGGGGGTGTAGGGTCACCTTCCCCACAGCTGCTGGCTCCTCAAAGCCTTCATCCTTCTCTGGACCAGCCGGTACTTGCGTCAACACGAAGTAGAATAGACCCGGGTATCGATCGTCGCTCGGGTCCTTGTCGTTGTCTCCGCTCTTCATGTTTGCAGCTCCGCCACCGCGACCGCCACGGCCTCCACGGCCTCGTCCTCTCCCTCCTCCTGCTCCTCTACCCTCTTGGCCTTGAGCAGGGGTCCAACCATCAGGGAGTTTGTAGCAGTCGCGCCACATGTGTCCGCTCTTGTGGCAATAGTGACACTCGCCGTCGAATCGGCCGCGACCGCGTCCGTAGCTCTTGTCGTCGCTGCCGTAACCGCCACTCCTGCGGCCTCCGCCGAAGTTGCTGCCACCAAACCTTCCTCCCCCTCGTCCTCTGCCTCTTCCTCGACCATATCCACGGCCGATGCTCGCTGCCCCAGCGCCATCCGCACTCGCCAACTCACGGCGGCGGAAATCCTCTTGAAGGATAGCTCGCTTCACGTCTTCAAGCGAGAGGCGGGGCAAGTCGCGATTAAGGTTGATGATGAGCGAGGACCATGACTCTGGGAGTAAGGCCAGCAACTTGGTCTTCTTTTGGAGCTCACTGTAGTTCAAATCAGCTCCCTCAAGCCGCGTCAACAAGTCGAAGAATTTCTGCACCCCTTCTTCAACCGCTTCGTCTTCTTCAATTCGTAGTGCCGCCATTTGCCGTTCCAACACCACCGCTACCGCCGCTGTTGCAGGAGCATGTACACCCTTGAGAGCAGCCCATGCCTTTGGTCCTTTCTCTGGTTCACGCTGGAATGGCTTGATGTGACGGATCTGACTGCTCCCCAACGCTTGCCCAGGTAAGAGATAGCCTTGTGCGCTCTTCCGCACCCACGGGCTCTTCTCCGGGTCGTTCTCGGGGCGCTTCTCCGTTCCTTCCATCACCTCCAGCAGGTCATAGTGGTCAAAGATGTTCTCCATCTTGAAGGACCATTCCGCAAAGTTGTCACCGTTGAACTTGTCAAGCCCAAACACCCTAGGCTCATCCCTACGTGGGCCAAGACTTGGTTGCATGGGCGCCATGGCTGAATCACGGGGTTGGCCTTGAGCTTGAGCTTCTCCACTGCCACCAGCACCTCTGCCACCCCTTTCCTCAGGTCCAGACATTGTCGAAACTGCTCCAAGGGGCTCTGATACCACTTGTTATAGTCACAATAGGCTTGAATTTGCCTAAAACGAAAGATAGAGAGCACAGACGGATTTCTGCACAGCGGCTTCAAACGTTGATAGCGTTCTGCTCACAGCTGCAAATGACCTGATTCAAATTGGATCTGGAGCGTCTTTACGTCGTCTACAATTAGCAATTTAGATTGCACGATTTGATAAAGAATTGACGACACAGCGTCGGTTTGAACGAACGGTACTATGGCAGCCACTATAGTCTTAGAACACAAGATAGGAAGAGTTACGAGTTGGGAATGACTCCCAGCTCCTACAAACCCCAAGAGCCGAGTTACAGTGATGTGGAACAGTGCCACACTGTCCCCAACCACGAAGGGTCTCGAAACTACCCTTCACTAGGGCCTACACCAAGTGAAATGTTACACTACACAAAGTAATGTAACTATCTTCAATATCTTGAGGTGTACCCTTTTTGGCGAGCTTCGAAATCACTTGAGGCTTGACACCAAGGCTCGGGCTCTTCATCACAAACTCATCCTTGAGTTCTTGATGGGTCTGCTGCACACACCTGCGACACGCCGAACGTTCGACACAGGACAAAATAGAAACTGCGCACGACGCGCGAGACACAAACGACCGCGTAACACGCGTCTAGCGATAACTCGCTATTGACTCGACACACACACTCGACATCATGACTCAACATTCACACACAATTATAAGCATGAAATATATATTATCCCATGCCCTCATACCATTCCATACACACACACATTCACGCACACGGACAACAAGCCGAGTGCAAACCGTAGGGTTGCACCAACAGGAAACCCCATGCCACACAATTCCCCTCTCCATAGGCAACCCCACTTTCACTTTTGTCACTTTCCCAACCTCCACAATCCACCTCACCCAAGTTGGCCACACTTGCCAATCTGGTTTGGCTTCACCCAACCACTTGGCAGCATCTACAGTGATGTTGACGAATTTCCCAACCCTTAAAAGTCTATACCCCTTATGGAGTCAACCCCACAACTTCCCATAGTCACCATAACCAAATATCAAAAGCATGCGAACTTCCAACGTTCGTAACTTTCTTGTTCGTGCTCCGATTGAAGCGATACTTGGTTCGTCGGAAAGCTCTTGAGCAAAGGAGTCACTTCAGATATCTGCTCAAGCCAAATAACATTCACACACACTCAGAAAAACCAAACCACATCAAACACAAATTCTTGCACACGCTCACACCACGCATGCAACGCACGAACATGTGATGGGAGGTAGACAGACGTGAATGCAAATGATAGCATCACATAACAGGTAGAAGCAGACAAGCTTGTCAAAAGTGATGTCGCGGGAGGACAGCACACGACAAATGCCCGGGTTGTAAAACTGCCAAGGCGGTGCGTCGATGTGAAAGCCAAGGAACACGCATCGAAGAGTGCGTGGAGAGAGCTTGCCCGCGGGCTGATCGCGGACAAGAGAGAGGGAATCCCAGACCCAAAATGCCGACACATCACCAACCTCTCCCGGCCACCGCAGAGTAGAGGAGGTCTCCGGGTGGGAGACATGGGGCCAAAGGTTGAGCTGGTGCGTTGCGTATCGGACCACTAACGGCCACAGAAAATGGGGAGCAGTTGCATGGATCATGGAGGTGCGAGCAACCTCCATGACAAAGCCAATGCGGCGCTCAACAATCCCATTTTGCTGTGGAGAGGTCGGAGGCGTGAACGACTGGGCGATGCCCTCGGCAGCACAGAAGTCCTCGAGGAGGCGGGAGAAAATCTCACCACCTCGGTCAGAGTGCAGCCGCAGGACTAGGAAGTCCTGCCGGAACCGAGCGCTAAGCTGAAGACGAACAGCGCGGATGGATCAAGACACTGTGGACATCCGCCTTGCTCTGCAAGGGGAAGACCGTGGTGTAGTGCGTGTAGTCATCCACAACTAGCAGAAAGTAGCGCTCTCCAACCTGTCCAGTGACACGGGTTGGGCCCCACACGTCCATGTGGAGGGTCTACAGAGGAGCAGTGGTAGGAGGAAACGAGGAGTGAGGAGCGGCGGGCTGCCGCCCCTCGACACAGGGAAGGCACGGCGGTGCAAGCGACCTTGGGAGCGGGGGCAGGGACCTGGGGAGGCCAGAAACAAGGAGATAGTAGTGCATGCCACGGAGGCGTGGCAAGGAGGGGTGACCAAGACGGTGGTGCCAGAGGAGGAGTCTGGTGTGTGAATAGCCGACACGAATAAGACGCAGCGACCTCAACCGACGCAGCTACCTGACCTGACTCAGCCACTTGTGCAGACTCAGTGGTCAGTGTGTACAGGCCAGACTCGGGCCTCCGAGTGGACGTGGCAAGGTGCTCGCCAGTGCGTGAGTCCGTACGGATCGCCATGAGCTCTCCAGGCTGGGTAACAGTGACCAAATGGTCTTGTAGGACACCAAGTTCCTAGCGAACGATGGAAGGTGGAGACCTGTGAGGGAACCGGAGGGGGCTGCCGGACACTGGAGAACAGTGGAGCTACGTGCAACAACTGGGCCACTAGAGGGGTCGGCCAGAGTGACAGGGACAGGGGCTGTGAGTGGTGTGACTGTGGTGCAGTCACGGAAGAAGCAGCGAGACGTGCCTGAGTCGAGTAGGAAAGTGTCCAAGGCCTCCTCAGGCTGTACACCTGTGCTAGCTCAGTCACAAGCACCTAAACTAGCAGCCCCTACACCACCAGGTGCCTCTACACCCCCAGCACTAGTACCCCAAGCTCCGCCACCGGGGCTGCCCCACCGGACACTCTACTCACGAAGCTCCTACGGAAGAGGGTCTTCGGCGGACGCTGCTGCCGTTGGTGTCTACCCCCAGAACCTCCGCGGCCACCAGCGGCACCACCATCAGGAGTAGACATACGGGTACCTGCTCTCGCCACCTCGACCAGCTACTTTACCTCCTCTAACAACGAACGGCTCTGCCGCAGTGACCGGGTGGCAGGAGTGAGGAGTAATGCCTAACCACAGCATCGTAGAATGTGTGGGCCGATGTTTCCTCACGAAAGTGGGTCCTCTGGTCGACAGACAGATGAGCGCGAACAGCAAGCTCTGCGATAGCGTCGCGCTCCGTCGACTGTGTGCAGGCAACGCAGTCCGCCTGGTACCGCCGCTGCACGGTCTCGCTAGCGCCAGCACCAGGCTGAGCTCATGGGGGCCTGAAGGGACCCCGACGTGTGCTCGAGTAGGGAGACACCATCTATAAAGAAACGCCGGAGATACCGGTGCAGACAGCGAGCCAGATTTCGAACATGAAAGGGCGCCCATCAGCGTCAACCGCTAGGACAGTGAGAGTGACCATGGCAGGCAGTGGTAGTAGTAGTAGGAGTGGTGGCGCCAGTAGGACGAAGGCGTGCTAAGGGCGCTCGACGTGCTACTGGAGGGGCACACTATAGGGACGCGCCATAAGTAGAAAAACGGGCAGCAGTAGAGGCACGCCACGGGCAGAAAACGGCTGCGTCATAAGCTGCAGGGCGCACGGGCTGCAGGGCTGGGCAACGCGCAGGCTGCAGGGCAGAGCGGCGCGCAGGCTGCAGGGAAGAGCGGCGTTGGGGCTGTAGGGCAGGGCGGTGCGCGGGCTGCATGGCAGGGCAGCTCGCGGGCTGCAGGGCGGCGTGCGGGCTGCAGGGCGCACAGGCTGCAGAGCGGCGCACGGGCTGCAGGGCTGTGCTGGCAGGGCGGCGCACGGGCTGCAGGGCAGGGTGACGCGTGGGCTGCAGGGCAGGGCGGCGCAGAGGCTGCAGGGCAGGGCAGCGCGTGGGCTGCAGGGCAGGGCAGCGCGCGGGCTGCTGGGCGTGAGGGCAGCAGGGCAAGTACGACTGGGCAGAGCAGTTCGGGCAGTGCGAAACTAACGGTGGGCACTAACGGAGCGGTCCTACGGAGGGATCTGCTCTGACTACCATGTCAGAAGTAAGGGGCAAGAATGAGTGCATTAGCATGAAGTACACGTAGTCCTAACCCTTATGGGTTGTACTCAGTACAGTGTGTCCTCCCCTCCCCGCTACGCACCACTCTTGCTGACCTTGGATTATGTCCTTCGTCAGACGACCTGTTCGCACTAGTTCCACTATGTTATTTGTTCTTGTCTACGTCGACGACATGGTCTTCGCTACACCATACAATGTCGCTCTGGCTGAGGTGAAATCCGAGCTGCAGAAGAGAAACACGTGCACTGACCTGGGTGAGCTGCACCGCTACCTTGGTTTGCAGATTACGAGGGACAGAGAAGCTCAACCATTACACTCTCTCAGTCACGCATGGTGCAGCAGGTCCTTTTGCGTTCCAGGCTTCAGTTCTCCACCACACAGCCCACTCCCCTTGCAGTCGACCACAGATTCACCAGCCCTCTTCCCAACGATTGCTTTGAGTCCAGTGGTCCCTACACAAAGCTTGTGGGATGCCTCATGTACCTAATGACCTCTACTCGTCCGGACCTCGCTTTCTCCCTCAGTGTCCTGTCCTGCTTTGTTGCAATTGGGAGACACCGTCCTGTTCACTGGACGGCTGCTGTGAGGGTGGCGAAGGACTTGGCGACTACATCAGGCATGGGGCTTGTGCTTGGAGGGATAGAGCCAGTTGTGCTGACCAGTCACTGCGACTCTTCCTACGCCGACGACGTGCAGACTTAGAGGTATAATCAGGGTTACTACTTCAGCTTGGCCGTTGGAGCTATGTCGAGGAGGTTTACACGGTCGTCGACTGTGGCGCAGTCTAGCGCAGAGGCAGAGATCTACGCCGGTGCCATGACTGCTGTCGGATGCCATAGGCCCTTTACTCTTCTGCCCACACGCCCCCTCTCACCCGGCTCACCCTCGACCTCTTACCCCTTGGCTCCTTCGTCCCCTCCCATTCTTCTTTGGAATTCTCTGCTCTCTAGCCCCCTTCTTCCCCTTTCCTGCCCCCCCTTAGTCCCGAAATGCTTTAGCCGCTCGAAAAAGTCTCCTAACCCATCGACAGGCTTCTCTAGCTGGCTAGTTAATGCTTAGAAGAATTGCACACACCAATCCAGTATAGCGAGAAAACAAACAAAGAAGCTGGGTAGACAACAACGCTAGCAGGCTATGTACAAGATCTGACTAGTCTAGGGCAAGGCTACCCTGCTCCCACACTCGGTCGTGACCCTGCTCCTGCACACACTCACAGGCAAACAACATTCATCCGACATGCAAACCATCCTACTCGTACAATCCAGCCCACCCTATGTACAAGGGAGATCATAGCCGTCCGTACCATAGTAACAGGTCTCCTGGCTATGCTCTCACACATTCTGCTCGAAACCCTCGTCACCCTCACCCATCACTGTACCCGCGGTCTGCCTGCATGGTTGGGACCCCCCCGCTCGCCTTGCGCAGCCCACCCCGCCTGCTGTCATGCCAGCTGGAACTCCAACTTCAATCCAGTTCGTGGTATAAACCCCGTCCCGCTAACTCGCACACCGCTCTCGTTACACTTTGGCTCATCGTCACATCCGATACGAACTCACACTTCGTATCTTATGTGACAGCTGTCGGATGCCATAGGCCCTTTACTCTTCTGCCCACACGCCCCCTCTCACCCGGCTCATCCTCGACCTCTTACCCTTTGGCTCCTTCGTCCCCTCCCATTCTTCTTTGGAATTCTCTGCTCTCTAGCCCCCTTCTTCCCCTTTCCTGCCTCCCCTTAGTCCCGAAATGCTTTAGCCGCTTGCCCCCTTCCGCGACCTGCTCTGCTCCTGCTGCTGGTCTGAAGGAACCATCTTACTTACTGTCGCCCTGGCAACATTCGTCACGTGGTCACTGCGTCGCTTCCCCTCCTCCGACTCGAGCACCAGCACGCCTGAGGGCTTCACCTCCTTCACTACCCATTTCTCCGTGGTCAGCCCCAGGTCCAGCATATCCTTCTTGGCTTTCCTCAGATACACCTCTGTTCCGCTGCTCATTGCTTCGCCCTTCCCCTTGCCTGTTTGCAGCTGCCTCTGCTGATACCTCTTCGCGTCCCTCAACTGTGCCGTGTGTAAGTTCTCCAGTGCTGCTGGCATAAGCTTCTTCAGGTACCTGGCCCTGTAGTCGGCCAGTGCTGCCCAGTTCTCTGCTGTCCCTGCCGTCACCACGTCTGTCAGGACCTTGGGTGCCTTCACTGGTAGCATGGGTTGCTTCCCGTACAGCAAGTAGTAGGGAGAGTAGTCACGCAAGGCCGTCTGCTTGCTGAACCGATACCCCGCCACCACCCAATGCAACTCCTGATCCCAATCCCTCTTATGTTCTTCCCCGTATGCTCGCAGCCCCCTTTTTATGGTCTGAACCATCCGTTCTGTCATGCCGTCCGACTGCGGATGATAGCGTGACGTCTTGCGATGAGTGATTCCCACCTCTTTGAGCAGCTTGTCAAAAGCTCCCATAAAGTCGGTGCCTTGGTCCGTCAGTACTTCTCCACACGCCCCGAATCTCGTCAGCACCTGATCCGTGAAGGCTTCGGCGATCAGCTCCGCACTCTTGTTACTCAGCGCCCGTACTTCCACCCACTTTGACACGTGCTCGATCATCACCAGCACGTAGCGCTTGTTTTTGCGGCTCAGAGGCATCTCCCCCGCCAAGTCCAGCGACCACCGATATCCCAGCCCCATGATGGGGAGAGACTGCAGCTATTGCTGCTCCTTCTCCAAGTGCGCTTTGTTTCAGCTGCACAGCTCACACTCCGCTACTACCTCCTTCACCTGCCGATGCAGGCCTGCCCACCACCACGTTGTGACTAGCAACTGTGCGGTTCGGACATGCCCGTAATGCCCCAGCTGCTTGTGTACCTTCTCTATCAGTGACCTCCTCTCCTCCGGGCTCGGCACCATTTTCCATCCTTCCTTGCTTTGCACTTGCAGCTGCTGCTGGTACCACCGGTAGTGCTGCCCTCTCGCTCTGGCCCGGTCACTGACTTCCTCCTCGGCCTCCGTTTCTCCTTTCACCCAGCGCAGCGCCTCTGTGTCGCTCCAGATGTCCTCCGGCCCTGCTCCTCTGTACCTCGCCGCGTCCGCCTCTTGCATCCCTCTTGCCATCGCTGCCAGGCACAGAGCCGGAGAGCTCGTTTGCTCCTCCACCTTCGCATCTCCCTCTGCGCGGGGAGGGTTACGTGACAGCCCATCCACGTGTTGCAGCGTCTTCCCCGGGCGATGCCTGATTTTGAACTCATATTCCTGGAGCTGCATCGTCCAGCGGGCGTTCCTCCCCGTCAGGGTCTGGTTTGTCATGAGCCACGTCAGGGGCTGGTGGTCCGTCACCAGCGTGAACGGGCTACCCTGCAGGTACACCCTGAAGTGATTCTTGGCCCACACCGCCGCGAGCCCTTCTCCTTCGTAGGAGCTATAGTTCGCCTCGGTCGGACTGCAGCTCCTGCTTGCGAATGCGACCACCCTCTCTCCTTGCTCCGTTTCCTGGCACAGCACCGCTCCAATGCCCAAGCTGCTCCAGTCCGTGTACAGCACAAAGGGCTGGTCCCTCCGTGGCAGCACCAGCACGGGCCCCGTCTCCTCTTGTCATCCTCCGCTTGCGCTGATACGTCATCGTGTCCGTGGTTAGCTCGATCTTCACTTCTCCTATTTTACTTTTGCCCAGCTCCTTGAGAGAGAAGGCGAACGCCCGCATGTGACGCCGCAGCATCTCCTTCATGGCTTCGGCTTGCTCAGCGTTCAGGGCTGCCCCCACTTTCCATTCCGTCTCCGTTGATGCCTCCGCCGCGGCTGCTTCTGGCGGGGCCTCCTCTGCAGTGCCTGTCAGCGCCATGAAACTTTGCACGCAGCTGCACTTAGCCACCCTGCTCCTGACTGCCAAGTTGTCCTCGTCCCCGGGCGGCCATCCTCTTTTCCGGATCTGTTCTTCTACTTCCGTCAGTCCCTCCAGCTTCCATTTCTCGTTGCCCAGCTGCCACTGCGCGTCGCTGTTCGGCCCGGCTCCTTCCGCCCACCACTCCTTTTCCTCCACTCGAATTTCCATATCCCACACTAGCAGCTGTACCTCCACGGTGTGCAGTAGCCACTCCATCACTTGCACGTCCATTCCCTACCCCAGGGCTCGCTTGCGCTCCCACTCCGCCATCCCTTCTGCTGCGGTCGCTCCTGGCAGAAATCCCATGGCCAACTCCTTTTCCAGCGCCGTGGGTTCCCCCCATTCTCCAGTTCGCACGTCCTTCACCATTCCAGGTCCAGGCACTCCCTCCTTCATCTGGAACGCATACGAGCCCACGTGCCCCACCATTGTCGGCCATGCTTCTCTTGGTTCTCCTGGCGAGTTGCAGGGGTAGTGCGCTGGGTGATCCGGATAGCGCACGGGCGCCTCCTGTCGGTTGGGCTCCAGAATGTCTCTCGCCAGTCTAGCCTCTGGCCTCTTCAGCTTAGAGAGCTCCAGCCGGAGGCGTCCCTCTGAGAGGCCGTTCTGCCAGTACCGCCGGTCCCGGTGAGCCCTGGCTCCCGCCTGTGCCGCGTCCATCGCTACTCCCGCCCCCAACAGCGAGGTTACCCTCTGGTATGCCGCCCTTACTGGTTCCCTTGGGTCCGTAGCGAAGTCAGGGTTTTCCAGTACGTACAGGTATTCCCCATGTATCCTGTACACCATCTGCATCACTCGTACCATGTCTTCGAACAGCGCCGACCTGCCGTCCTCAAATCCCAGTCCGTCCCCTGCCCTCGACACTCCCTGGCATTCCCAACCTGCGATTAGTACGTCCACCCGTCCCCACGCCGTTATCTGTGCTTCCGTTATCTCCCTCACGTCGTGTCCGGTCTGCACCCAATTACCGTCGGTCGCTCCATCCATGATCTGCCCCGGGTAGGTGCGCCGCAGTAGCTCCACGTGGTGCTCGGCCATCTTCCGCACTCGCGGGTTCGCCTCTACGTAAACCCACTTCTCGATCCTCCAGCACGCCTTCAGCGCGGCCACCAGCCCAGTCCCCAATCCTCCGAACAGCTCCAGCATCCTGATAGGCTTCTGCAGTATCCGTTTGTTCAACACCTCCCTAGGGATCACCTCTTTCCTCTCCGCCCACACCTCGTGTTCTCTCCTCTGACTCAGTTCGGCTTCGGCCTCGTACCAACTCATTTCCCCTAGTTGGTCCTCCAGTTCCACCATCCTGGCCTGGTAGGCCCCCTTTGGCTCTTGGCTCACGAACCGTACTGGCAGCGTCCCTCTGGGTCCCCCCGGCCTCCAGAAGCGCGGCCGGTATATCACTTTCTCCTGCCATGTACAGATCGTCGCCCCCACCGCATACAGTAGCCGGATCCCCATTAGAAGGTCGTAGTCTTCTGACTCCGTGACCCCACAGGTTAGCTTCACTCGGCACTCGTCCCGTTCTCCTGGTTTGAGGACTATCTCCACGGTATGCCGAGTGCAAGGCAACCATGAGAAGCCGCGGCTTAGTGTCCTTCTCCTCCCCCCGCAGTCATTACTGAGAAGCCGCGTTCCCTCAGTCGGCCTTCTTCGTTTAGCTGCATCTGCTCCGCCAGCCCTTTTCCGATGAGGACGTGGTGAGAGCCAGTGTCAATGATGGCCATGTCCACCGGTATTCCCGCCACCACCACTGAGCCTTTCGCCGCCACTAGGACCGTGGATTGGCACAGCATACGCTCCTTGGGGTGTCGGTACGCCTCATCTTCAAACTCCGGGTCTTCTGCATAATGTTGCTCCCTAGCGGGCCCTCCCCACGGTATGCCTGCTCGAAGCACCCCTCCTCCTTGTTGACGATGCGCCTCCCCTCGGGTCCCTGGTCTTGCCATGAGAGCAAACGAGGCGTGGCTCTGCGCGTCGTCGTCTTCTTCCGCCGCCGCAAACATCGCCCCGGCGCCTTTATCTTCTCCCCCTAGCTCCTCTAGCTGCTCCCGCAGCTTGCGCATTTCCTCTTCAATTTCAACCCGACTCTTGCTTCTTCCCTTCAGCAGGCGCTTGGCGTAGCAGTCTGCTTCCTTATGTCCCCTTCTCCCACAGTTTTTGCACGTCGGGCTCTTCGGGCAGTCTCGGCGCAGATGCCCCGCATCCCCGCACGTGTCACACCGCGGCGCTTGGCTACACTCCCTCTGGATGTGCCCGACCTGTCCGCACCGGCTGGGACTCTCCTCCCTGCTTCTCGTTTCTCCTTGTGGGCTGGCCATCCACACTCCTCGGCACCGCTCTACTCCCCCACTCTCGGCCTTTTCCAGTTCGTATAGCTTCAACGCCGCTTCAGATCGTATACTTGATGCAGGGTCGCCTTCCATCCCATCTCGAACACTTTCCCGCGTAGATCCTTAACCATGTTTGTATCCAGCCCGTTCAGGAACTTGCTGATCAGGCGGCGCTCATCGGTGCACTCCATGTCTAGCGCTAGTTCTCTGAGGCGTCCGTAGTAGCTCAGCAACGACTCCTCGCTTCTCCACTCGAAGTGCGCGAATTGCTGCACTTTCTCGGGCGTTTGCACCGGGAACTGCCGTTTAAGGTTCTCCAGGAATTCGTCGACAATACCCCACGGAGGACCCGTTCGGTGTCGGTATTTCTCTATCAGGTCCTCCCGCGTGATGCGGTAGTACGTTTCTGCTTCGCCAGCCAACGTGTTGGATAATCCGCGAAAGAATTCTTCGGTCTCTAGCCCGTCTCGAGTCCATCGATACCGCACGTTGTCAATCTGAATCAGGTAGTTCCGCAGGTCCGCTCCCACTCCTGCTTGCCCGACAAATCTTTCGGGGACCTTTATCTCTGGCAGGTTGATGTACTTCCACCTCCCAGTTTGCTGGCTGACGTCTCTTCCCTCGATTCCAGTCCTTCTCTTTCCGTATCTGTCCATCGCTGTCGTTCCACGGAGCCAGTGAGCTGCAACCGCCCGTGCTCTGCTCCCCCCATGCTTCGTGGAGCGTCCTCTCGTGCGCCGGCGAGCAAGTCTCCTTGGCTCCGTCGCCTGGAAGGGATGCGGTAGACTTCGCCGTCTTCCATGTTGGTCCCCACCGACGCCCTCCCTGTCCCCGCCGTTCCACGGGTGACGGGGTCCGCGCCCTCGTGCATCTCGTCCGATGTGAGAGTACGACGGCTTATGCTGGCTTTGCTAGCTTGCCTGAACTTTTTTACGCATTATCTAGCTTAGCTTTATTTTGTTTTTGCTTGCTTTTGCTAGATTTCCTAGGTTCGTTGCCTTTACTATATTGTTATTGTTATAGGCACCGAACTAGGTTGAGTGCACCGAATTCTAGGCTTTTCGGTCGTGACCCTGCTCCTGCACACACTCACAGGCAAACAACATTCATCCGACATGCAAACCATCATACTCGTACAATCCAGCCCACCCTATGTACAAGGGAGATCATAGCCGTCCGTACCATAGTAACAGGTCTCCTGGCTATGCTCTCACACATTCTGCTCGAAACCCTCGTCACCCTCACCCATCACTGTACCCGCGGTCTGCCTGCATGGTTGGGACCCCCCCGCTCGCCTTGCGCAGCCCACCCCGCATGATGTCATGCCAGCTGGAACTCCAACTTCAATCCAGTTCGCGGTATAAACCCCGTCCCGCTAACTCGCACACCGCTCTCGTTACACTTTGGCTCATCGTCACATCCGATACGAACTCACACTTCGTATCTTATGTGACAGCTGTCGGATGCCATAGGCCCTTTACTCTTCTGCCCACACGCCCCCTCTCACCCGGCTCACCCTCGACCTCTTACCCTTTGGCTCCTTCGTCCCCTCCCATTCTTCTTTGGAATTCTTTGCTCTCTAGCCCCCTTCTTCCCCTTTCCTGCCCCTCCTTAGTCCCAAAATGCTTTAGCCGCTTGCCCCCTTCCGCGACCTGCTCTGCTCCTGCTGCTGGTCTGAAGGAACCATCTTACTTCCTGTCGCCCTGGCAACATTCGTCACGTGGTCACTGCGTCGCTTCCCCTCCTCCGACTCGAGCACCAGCACGCCTGAGGGCTTCACCTCCTTCACTACCCATCTCTCCGTGGTCAGCCCCAGGTCCAGCATATCCTTCTTGGCTTTCCTCAGATACGCCTCTGTTCCGCTGCTCACTGCTTCGCCCTTCCCCTTGCCTGTTTGCAGCTGCCTCTGCTGATACCTCTTCGCGTCCCTCAACTGCTCCGTGTGTAAGTTCTCCAGTGCTGCTGGCATAAGCTTCTTCAGGTACCTGGCCCTGTAGTCGGCCAGTGCTGCCCAGTTCTCTGCTGTCCCTGCCGTCACCACGTCTGTCAGGACCTTGGGTGCCTTCACTGGTAGCATGGGTTGCTTCCCGTACAGCAAGTAGTAGGGAGAGTAGTCACGCAAGGCCGCCTGCTTGCTGAACCGATACCCCGCCACCACCCAATGCAACTCCTGATCCCAATCCCTCTTATGTTCTTCCCCGTATGCTCGCAGCCCCCTTTTTATGGTCTGAACCATCCGTTCTGTCAGGCCGTCCGACTGCGGATGATAGCGTGACGTCCTGCGATGAGTGATTCCCACCTCTTTGAGCAGCTTGTCAAAAGCTCCCATAAAGTCGGTGCCTTGGTCCGTCAGTACTTCTCCACACGCCCCGAATCTCGTCAGCACCTGATCCGTGAAGGCTTCGGCGATCAGCTCCGCACTCTTGCTACTCAGCGCCCGTACTTCCACCCACTTTGACACGTGCTCGATCATCACCAGCACGTAGCGCTTGTTTTTGCGGCTCAGAGGCATCTCCCCCGCCAAGTCCAGCGACCACCGATATCCCAGCCCCATGATGGGGAGAGACTGCAGCTATTGTTGCTCCTTCTCCAAGTGCGCTTTGTTTCAGCTGCACAGCTCACACTCCGCTACTACCTCCTTCACCTGCCGATGCAGGCCTGCCCACCACCACGTTGTGACTAGCAACTGTGCGGTTCGGACATGCCCTGTTGTGCCAACACATTACAGTGGCACGGTCATCGCACTCCCATTCGGCCTACAAGCCTGCTCAGCTTCTGGAATTTTGTGGGGAGGTTGTTCAACACGTTTTCTTCAAACCCTCAAAGTTTCAGAGTTTTTGAAGCAGTTACCAAGGCATGACAACATTTTATGTTTCAAGACTTATGGCATCCCGGAAGTGTGTGTTACTCCTTTTTGGTAACACCCGAGTTCACCATTTCGGCTGCTGACTCGTCTACCGAGATCTGATTGGTCTGAAATTCGGTCTGGCAGTCCTTTGCCCCGCTGTGCAAGTGGTCACCAAGTTTCAGAACGATCCAACATCTGAGCATTGCGTGACAGCTGCCGAAATTCACTGTTCCGTAGTCATGGTGCACTGTTGGCAGCATTTCCCTTGCCACCCTTTCATTGTTGTCATGCCAATGGTGCAGGGACAGAGAATGAGACAAGAAGTACAGGTGGTCAAGTGGGACTCTATAACCCTCCTTTTGAGAAGTGTGGTCTTCCTGGAAGCAACTTGCAAGAGGGTGCAAGTGGGAAGACAAGCTGACTCATGTTGGCTTGACTCACTATTGGTAGCCTTGAGTACAGCTCTGAACATCCAAGTGTGGTTGGCTTTGCTGACCTAGCTAGGACGTTTCCCATTCTTCTCTAGCCTTTCTCCCCTAGGACTTAACCTTCTCTGAGTTCCCAGGATGACCCAACCCCTTATGAGTCCCCTAGGCAATGTTGTACTCACCTCTTCCTTGCATCAATGAGAATACACGTTTTTTCAGCCGAGCTTACGTTTTCGTTCACTGCGTAGTGCACACACCTCTGATAATAGCAAGTAATATACCGTTGGAAAGCAGACACCTAAGGCTAACCGCTGTCCAAGTTTCAGCCTCGTATGTTCTCGGAGCTGATCGTGACGGCGTTTTGAACAGAGGCGGTTTGAAGACGTCAGATTCTGCTTAGGCGGTTTCATGGGCATCCGCGACCCCTAAGTGGACTGCAGACTATAACAAGTGGTATCAGAGCTGTTCTACTCTGTTCGTGGGTGAAAATGGAGGCTGAAGGTTCTGCTCCAGCTGGTCCCAGTGGCAGTGGTGGCGTGAGAGGCGCTGGGGAAGCGGGAAGAGGCGTTGCAGGCGGATCTGCGCCAATGGCTTCAGTTTCAACATCAGCTAAGGATGATGTGAAGGCATTCAACCTGGAGAAGTTCTCTGGGGATGATTGGGCATCATGGAGCTTCAGGATGGAGCTCCTCTTCAACCATTATGGGCTGCTTGAAGTGATGGATGGAGAATTCAAGAGGCCTACGAGCGAAGGAGCGACCAAAGAATGGGATCGCCGGTCCAAGGATGGATTCTTCCTTCTCTCCCAATGCCTCTCATCCAACCAGCTGCACCACATCAAGCATCTCATCAAGGAAGCTGAGTGTGGTCCTAAGGCATGGAGGATATTGAAGGATGTCCATGCCCCCAGCAGCGAAGCAATGGTGGTGGTGCTCGAGCGACAACTCCATGCGGTGAAGATCAACGAGGGTGATGCCGTACAAGGAGCGTTCGATCAACTCCGGGACCTCTATGTGAAGCTCTCAGCTGCTGGTGTGGACTACCCTGAGAAAATCAAGTGCTACAAGGCTCTCTCCCTGCTGCCGGAGTCGTGGGGGCCCTTGGTGGTCAACCTTAATGGGATGAAGGACTCGTGGTCCCTTGAGTGGATTCGCGCACAAGTTCTTCAAGAGGAGTTTCGGAGGAAGGAGCTGACCGCCGCTGCCGGTGAAGGTGGAGGCTCTGCCTATGGCATGAAGGGCTTCAAGGGGCGTGGCAGCAAGAAAGGGAAGGCCAAGGAAGGCTCTGGAGGGGAGCAGCATTCGGGAGGGAAGCGTGGCAACAAGGGAGGCAAGCGGTGTGGCGGCAAGTGTTGGTATTGCCATGTGGAAGGGCACCCATGGTTCAAGTGCCGCAAGCTACCTGACGGTTGGAGGCCTGGTCAGCCATCAATTGAGGGCTCCAAGGGTGTTCATGGAGCTATGGGAGAAGGCATGGGCAGTGAGGATGGCGAAGGAGGTGCTGGCGGATACGGCGGCATGTTCTACCATGTAGGGGAGGCGTGCCCCGAGGACATGGTTGTGCCGGCCAGCAAGATTGCTCTTCACCGCTCCTCCCATTGGGTCATCGACACGGGAGCCTTCATGACCATGACCAACCGAGAGGATCTACTGGATGAAGTTAGGCCATCAAAGGCAGCCACCGTCGTTTCAGCCACCGGCCAAGTTGTACCCGTGCGTGGCGAGGGGAGAGCCATGTTCATGGGTGCGGATGGGAGGCTTGTGGGGCTGAAGCGTGTTCTCCTTGTTCCTGGATTGTGTGCCAACCTCCTCTCTACCAAGGCCCTAAGTGAGGCAGGGATGAAGATGGAGATGTTGGGCACAAAGGTTTTCAAGGCAACTCTGGATGGGCGCGTATTGTGGGACCTCCGAGGCGGCAAGGACATGCACCGGTCCATGTGGGAGATACCGGTGCTGCCATGGAAGGAGGCGGCTGCGCGCTTGGCTGCTGGAGATGTGAGAGGAGGGCGTGTTAACCACGTGGACAATGGAGGGGGTGGTGATGACAGTGATGGTGGGCTCCTTGGGCATGGAGGGGCTGCGCTTCCAAGTGTAACTCCTAGCACGGGTGAGACGGATTGGCTCACCGCACACCGTCGCTTTGGCCACGTGGCGCTACCTCAGTTGCAGCAGCTGTTTAAGGAGGAAAGAGTCAAGGGGCTGAGGATAAAGGGGGAGCCCAAGGAGGTGGGATCTTGTGAGACTTGCTTGACCAGCAAGTTTTCACGGTTTCCCTTCCATTCGGTGGAGGGGAAGTCGAGTGACCCGGTGGAGCTCGTGCATGTGGATCTCGTGGGACCCATGAAGGTGAAGGGAGATGGTGGGGCCCTGTATTCTATGACCATGGTGGATGACAACACAAGGCTCACCTGGTCCTTTCCACTTGCAAAGAAGAGTGATGCTGCAAGGGTCATCATTGAAGAGTGGCTGCCCATGGTGGAGCGAGAGAGCGGCAAGCGGGTGAAGGCGATACGTAGTGACCGTGGTGGGGAGTTCTTGGGAGCGGAGTTCCGGAGCTGGCTGAAGCGGCATGGCATCAAGCAGCAGCTCACCACGGCCTACACCCCTCAATCCAATGGCGTGGCAGAGAGAGCGAACCGGACCATCTTGGAGGGCGGGAGAACGATGTTGGTAGACTCGGGTCTACCCTTACGGTTCTGGCCCCTCGCTATTCGCCATGCCACCGTCATCAAGAACCGAGTATTGACTCATGTGGGAGGGCAGCATTGGGTCCCTATGGAGAAATGGAGGGGCAAGAAGCCTCTGGTGGATATGCTTTGAGTCTTTGGGTGCATGGGACTCGTGCACGTCCCCAAGGAAAAGCGTGACAAGCTTCAAGCGGCGGCGGTGTGGGCTGTTCATTTGGGACTTGCACAAGGGAGCAAGGGGTGGCTCATGTGGGACCCAATAGCCAACACCATCTTCACCACCAGAGATGCCAAGTTCATGGAGGGGCTCATGTTCAAGGAGTGGTTGGAGCGAGGGAGGAGCAAGGTCACCATTCCGCTCGGAATAGAGGTGGGAACGAATGACCCACTCTTCATTCCCATCGAGTTGTCTTCGTCTTCAGAGGTAACGGAGGTGTCACATGACTTGGGAGGTGCTGAAGGGGAGGCAGTAGAGGTGGAGGGAGTGTTGCAGCAAGAGAAGGCCCCTGTAGCTGAGAGAGGTGATGCCGAGGAGGAGGTGCAGCAGCCTACACCATCCCCTACTCTTCCACCAAGGCGGACAACCCAAGGGAAGCGTGGTGCTGTCCGTGGTGGAGCTAAGGAGAGTGCAGCCAAGGAGAGGCCCAAGAGAGCTGCTCACCCAAGGGATTTCCTCAAGTATGAAAGGCTTGGGGGTCCCAAGGCATTGCTGGTCCAGGAGGAGGAAGATGATGAGGAGAAGGGAGCCGAGGGAGAGATGGAGCAGATTTGTTGCTTCGGTGTCAACTTACCTCATGAACCGGCTTCGATGGAGGAAGCACTTGCTGGAGATGATCGAGAGGCTTGGTTGGCTTCAAGGGAGGATGAGTTTAAGAGCCTCATGGAGAATGGAACGTGGACCCTCACCAATCTGCCCCCGGGAAGAAAGGCATTGGATTGCACGTGGATATTACGTGTGAAGACCGATGCGGAGGGGAAGTTGGAGAGGCGCAAAACAAGACTTGTGATCAAGGGTTTCCAGCAGAGGGAGGGGGTTGACTTTAAGGAGGTGTTTGCTCCTGTTGCCAAGGCTCCTACGCTCCGGGTGTTGCTGGCAGCAGCTGCCGTTTGTGGTTGGAAGGTGGAGCAAATGGATGTGAAGACGGCTTTCCTCTATGGCGTGGTAGATGAGGAGATTTACATGAAGCAGCCAGAGGGGTACGACGATGGGAGCGGACGTGTTTGCAGGCTCAACAAGGCCATCTATGGCCTCAAACAAGCTCCAAGGTGCTGGTATGCAAGGCTGGTGGAGGCGTTGGAGGCTCTTGGCTTCAAAGTTAGTGGGTGCGACGAGAGTCTCTTCATAACCGAGGGGGATGAGGAGAAAGTGTTTCTCCTTGTCTACGTCGATGACATTCTCCTCTTCTCTCCATCCCTGGAGAGGATCAAGGAGGTGCAAGGGAAGCTGAAGAAGACCTTTCAATGCAAGGCCCTTGGACCAGTGGGGTATTACCTTGGTCTTCACGTGGAGCGGGACGAGGTGAAGGGATGGTTGAGGCTTCACCAACACAAGTACCTTGCAGCCATGGGGGAGAGGTATGGGCTGGAGGAAGGGAGGAGTGTAAAGACTCCACTACCCTCAGGATTTCAGCTACACCTTGATGAAGAGGAGGGTGAGGTGTTGGAGCCCGAGTTGCAGCGTCGGTTCCAGTCAATGGTGGGGAGCTTGATGTATGCTTCGGTCAACACTCGCCCCGATATTTCATTCGCGGTTTCGCAGCTGGCTCGTGTGGTGTCTAGGCCCCTTCAAGAGCACCTTGATGCAGCAGAGAGGCTGGTGAGGTACTGCATGGCAACCTCAAGGGTGGGGCTGCAATATTCAGTGCATGGGCAGCTGAAGCAAAAGGGAGTGGAGGAGGTGAGCACGAAGACCGGTGCACCTGCAAGGCGTGGACACTTGTACCTCTCGTGCTTCACCGATGCTACCTGGGCAAGTGACATCAGTGATGCAACATCCCACGGTGGCTATGTATGCTGTGTTGGAGGGAGTCCAGTGAGCTGGAAGTCTAAGAAGCAAGGGGAGATAGCTCACTCATCAACGGAGAGCGAGTACATGGCGTTGTTTCATGGGGTGAAGGAGGTGGTTTGGATGAGGAGGTTGCTTGAGGAGTTGGGGCAGGAGCAAGAGGGTCCTACACCTGTGTTTTGTGACAGCCAAGGAGCAATTGCAATGGCTCGCAATGCTGTGCTCCATGGGCTGAACAAGCACATGCATATCAAATGGCATTGGGTGAGGAAGGAGGTGAAGAAGGGCACGGTCTCCTTGTACTACATCAACACTACCAAGCAACCTGCAGATTTTTTGACGAAGCGGCTTGCAGAGCATCAGCATTGGACCTGCGCCACCTTGTGTGGCATGTCCTTCAACTAGGGGAGGCAGCTTCAGGGAGCAGCTAAGGGATGAATGAGAGCACGATGAGGGGGAGTTTGTTGTGCCAACACATTACAGTGGCACGGTCATCGCACTCCCATTCGGCCTACAAGCCTGCTCAGCTTCTGGAATTTTGTGGGGAGGTTGTTCAACACGTTTTCTTCAAACCCTCAAAGTTTCAGAGTTTTTGAAGCAGTTACCAAGGCATGACAACATTTTATGTTTCAAGACTTATGGCATCCCGGAAGTGTGTGTTACTCCTTTTTGGTAACACCCGAGTTCACCATTTCGGCTGCTGACTCGTCTACCGAGATCTGATTGGTCTGAAATTCGGTCTGGCAGTCCTTTGCCCCGCTGTGCAAGTGGTCACCAAGTTTCAGAACGATCCAACATCTGAGCATTGCGTGACAGCTGCCGAAATTCACTGTTCCGTAGTCATGGTGCACTGTTGGCAGCATTTCCCTTGCCACCCTTTCATTGTTGTCATGCCAATGGTGCAGGGACAGAGAATGAGACAAGAAGTACAGGTGGTCAAGTGGGACTCTATAACCCTCCTTTTGAGAAGTGTGGTCTTCCTGGAAGCAACTTGCAAGAGGGTGCAAGTGGGAAGACAAGCTGACTCATGTTGGCTTGACTCACTATTGGTAGCCTTGAGTACAGCTCTGAACATCCAAGTGTGGTTGGCTTTGCTGACCTAGCTAGGACGTTTCCCATTCTTCTCTAGCCTTTCTCCCCTAGGACTTAACCTTCTCTGAGTTCCCAGGATGACCCAACCCCTTATGAGTCCCCTAGGCAATGTTGTACTCACCTCTTCCTTGCATCAATGAGAATACACGTTTTTTCAGCCGAGCTTACGTTTTCGTTCACTGCGTAGTGCACACACCTCTGATAATAGCAAGTAATATACCGTTGGAAAGCAGACACCTAAGGCTAACCGCTGTCCAAGTTTCAGCCTCGTATGTTCTCGGAGCTGATCGTGACGGCGTTTTGAACAGAGGCGGTTTGAAGACGTCAGATTCTGCTTAGGCGGTTTCATGGGCATCCGCGACCCCTAAGTGGACTGCAGACTATAACATGCCCGTAATGCCCCAGCTGCTTGTGTACCTTCTAAGTGCCATACGGTGAGTGCCTGGCACAGCTGGAGCATGAGGGCGGGCAACACGAAGAGCACAAGCAGGTGTGGAAGCACGAGTCTCAGCCTCACGACTCTCAGTCAGGGACTCAGTCACCTCAGTTTGAGGAGCAGGAGCAGCCAACGGGGAGCCAGGCAGTAGCTGTGGCTGAGACTGGTCATTCGGTGGGAATAGTAACGGAGGAGTAGTACCAGAACCTGGGAACTCAGTAGCAGCACGAGGGACATTGAGAAGGTGACGAAGCGCAGACGGCTGCGGCTGAGTAGTCACACCCGCAGAACCTTGAGCCCCAGTAGGAACAACACCCCCAAAACCAGTACCTCCAGCTGCACCACCGGGACTGCCCCAACGGACAGGACTCGCGAAGCTGCTGCGGCGAGTGCGACTCCTGCCAACTAGCACCACCAACTCTAGTACCTTCAGCAGTACCTCCAGCGTCAGCACCGCCAGTACCTCTAACTTCAGGACCAACAGCACTAGCACCTACAGGGCCAGCACCTCCAGTACCTGCGCCGGCCAAGAGCATCGCCGGTGGCCGACGTGACGTCCAGCAAGCCGACATGAGCGTGAAGTCGACGCCGGCAGGGGATGCAAAGGCCGAGGAAGTGCAGCCGACTGTGGTGAAGTCGGCAAAGGGGGCAAGGCAACAGCTGACAGGGGAGCAGGCAGCGGTGAAGCCGACCACGGAGCAGTCGGCAACCAGGCAGTCGGCAGAAGAACCGACCACAGGGGAGAAGTTGGCTGGGAAGTCGACCGAGGTGCAGCAGGGCGACGAGGGCAGCGAAGCCGGTGACGAAGGAGGGGACGCCGAGGAGTCCACCGACAGCGACGTGGTGGAGGTTCAGCCTGGACCTCGGACGTCAGGCCGAATTCGAAGGCCACCTGACTTCTTCGTCCCCGCTGCCTTCACCACGGTGTACGACGTGGACGACGATGACCTGCCGTACGACGACACCGAGGACGATGAAAAGTTTCCGGAGCTCGACCTCGACATGCATGCCGACCCTGAGCATCGCTGGGACATCTCGACGATGACGGTGAAGGAGGCGTTGGCAAGCTGGAAGGGCACGGCAGTGAAGCCCGCCATGGAGGAGGAGATCTGCAGCCTCATCAGCATGGGAACCTGGGAGCTGGTCGAACGCCCACCTGGGGTGAACATCATGAAAAACTGGTGGGTGCTGACGACGAAGTACCGCATCGACGACACCGTCGAGCGCGAGAAGGCGAGGCTGGTAGTGAAGGGCGTCACGCAGGTGTATGGCGCCGACTACGACAAGACGTTTGCGCCGGTGAGCAGCTACGTCACGCTGAGAATCTTCCTCAGCATCGTCGCCGTCCTCAACCTCAACCTGATGCAGCTCGATATAAAGAACGCCTTTCTGCAGAGCAAGCTCGACCGGGTGCCGTACATGTCCCAGCCGGACTACTTCAACGACGGAACTGGCCGGGTGTGCAAGCTGCTGAAGAGCCTGTACGGGCTGAAGCAGTCGCCGCTGCTATGGTACTTGGCGCTCAACGACGTGCTGGTCGGCGCTGGGTGGAAGAAGAGCCAGGTCGACGAGGCTCTGTACTTCAAGGTCGGTGCTGGTCTACGTCGACGACCTGCTCGCTGCCAGCAGCAGCGCCGAGATGCTGAAGGAGCTGAAGGAGCTGCTGGAGGCCGCCTTCGAGCTGCGTGAGATCTCACCGGTGCAGAAGTACCTCGGGCTGGAGATCGTCCGCGACAGGTCGGCGGGGAAGCTGTGGCTGCATCAGCAGGGCTATGCCGACAAGCTGCGTAGGCGGTTCCTCGACGAGGAGCAGACCGGGCGCACCCCGAAGACGCCGGTCGCGGTCGACGCCTACGCCGAGCTCACCTTCGACGACGAGGAGGCGCAACAGCGCCATGAAGAGGAGTACCGGCAGAGGGTCGGCTCGCTGCAGTTCGCGGCGACGACGACGAGGCCGGACATCGCCTTCGCCTGCAGCAAGCTGGGGAGTGGCCTCACAGTGAGGAGCGACCAGCACTGGCGCGAGGTCGACCGCTGCCTCGCCTACCTTGCCAACACGCGTGACTCCGCACTGGAGTTCGGTGGTGGACCTCAGATGCTGGAATTGGTCGGCTACGTGGACGTTGATGACGCCGGAACAAGCAGAACCGGACGAGCACGAGCGGCTACGTGTTCATCTACGGAGGGGCCGCCGTCTCCTGGTCGAGCCAGCGCATCAAGTGCCCGACGCTGTCATCGACCGAGTCGGAGTACGTGGCGGTCATGGAAGCCGGCAAGGAGGGACGCCGCCTTCGCTTCCTCCTTGCAGAATTCCGGCAGCTGGACGCCTGGAAGCCGACTATCCTTCGGGTGGACAACAAGTCGGCCATCACGGTCGCCGAGGGCATGGGGTTGACGGGCAACCTCAAGCACATGGAGCGGCGACAGGCTTGGCTGCAGCACATGGTGCAGCACATGGTGAAGTTTTCGCTGAAGTACATCCCGACCGCTGAGCAGCTGGCCAACTTCCTGACGAAGTCACTGCACTATCCGGCCTTCAACCGGTGCTCCGTTGTAATCGGCCAGGTGCGCTTGGCCGACGGGGGCGACGGCGACGACGACGTGTAGCAGTAGGTGCCATGCCCTTATGCATGGCTGGTGCGGTGACTGGCGTGCTGTGTGTTGGGTGCACGCCAACGAGCTATTCTCTGAGGAGTACTGCCGTGTGGACTTGGGGGGGAGCCCAAGCGTGAACGCGGCAGGGGAGTGTCAACGGGAGTTGTGTTAGGCCCCGTCCTCGCTTTGGCGAAGCTGACCTCGTGGTCGGGTGTACGGGGGAGTGCAGCCGACCTGCAGCAGTGGGCGAGCTAGTCGACAAGTAGGTCGACCTGCACGGGGACCACTGCGACGGGCGCCGACTTCAGGGCGCCCAGTGTGGGGTGGTCGACCAGGAGGTCGACGAACCTGGTGGTCGACGAAGGAGGGGCCGACGTCGACCTCGACAGGGGAGACTGGGGACGTCGAGCTAGAGGGCGTCGAGGAGCAGGACGCCGAGCAGCTGGACGTCGAGCGGTAGGGCGCGGGGGTGGAGGGCGCCGACCTTGGGTGGCCGACGACTTGGCGAAGTCGGCGGCCGGGCCCCGAAGTGGTCGGCGATGGGACACCGACCAGGGAGGACGCCGGGCGTGCGAAAGCTGGCGACCGGCAATGCTGATCGACTAGGCGGGGTTGCCTGGTCGACCGGGATACCCGAGCGATGTGTGCGAAGGTCGACGGGGGTGGCTTCTGCGAGGCCGACCTCGGGGGTGGTATCCCGAGGTCGACGTGGCTGGTGGGCGCAGCCGGTGGCGTGCTCTGCCGGGCGTCTGCGCTGTGCACGAGACAAGGAAGCGTGCACCAACCAGCTGCACGCACCTGCGAAGCAAGTGCACCGTTGTCCTGCGGGTGCAACGCTGTGCAGCCGCCTTGCTGCAGCGTTGGCACACTGTGGACTAGCAACGTTGGCGCACCACTACTCTGCAACGCTGGAGCGGTGCGAGCGATGCAGAGCTGGAGCGCGGTCGACCGTGCTGCGCTGGAGGTCGACCGTGCTGCGCTGGAGGTCGACCAGCAGCCAAGCTAGCTCTGATGTAGTCTGTGATGCCAATGTTGTTGCGATCATTATTGTCCTGTTTTCCTAGTGAAACTCTTGCCAATTTTCGAGTGAACTAGCAAGCAGTGTGTACACAAGGAAACGACTAAGTGAACGAACGCAGAGATCACTCTTGCCCCGTGCCTAGCCCGTAGCCTAGCTCCCGTTGTACTAGTTATCTCCGCACTCCTTGCGTCGAGGGTCGGCTGCGCGCCACTCCTCACTCCTCCTCCCTTCGTCCGTCCACCGCACCCTTCCAGACTCTCCACTTGGACGTCTGGGTCCCCGCCCCTCGCCCTGGGCCCGAGAGGGAGAGCTTCTTTCTGGCGGGCGTTGAGGTCTACTCCCGCTACATCACCGTGTCCTCCCTGGCGAAGAAGTTTGACGTGACTTCTACGCTGATCCGGTGGTTGCTAGCCACTGAGACCACTCGTGGTCGTCGTGTCAGTTGTCTTCACTCCGACCGTGGGGGTGAGTTTCGCTCCGGCATTCTTGCCGGATTCTGTAGTGAGCAAGGCATTACCCAGTCGTGGACGCTTCAAGAGTTTCACAACAGAATAGGGTTGCTGAGCGCCGCATAGGCTTGGTCATGGAGATTTCCCGTACCTCCATGATCCATGACCGTGCGACCCATTTTATGTGGCCTTACGTGGTTCGCTACGCCGCCCACCAGCTGAACCTCTGGCCTCGTGTCTCACCGGCACGGGCTTCATCGACCAGTCTTTGGACCGGGTCCCCTGGTGTTGCGTCGGAGTTTAGTGTCTGGGGCTGCCTTACGCTTGTCCGCCTAAACCTCTACGAACAAGCTCTCAGCTCGCACCCTTCCATGTGTCTTCCTTTGTTTTCCATGGGCATTCTGACTACACGTTTTTCTAACTGCCCCTCCACCAGTTCCTTGACTCTCGTGACGTCACCTTTGACGAGTCCGTGTCCTACTACACCCGGTACCCCTTTCGAGGTCTCCCGGTTCCCCCACCTCCCCTTTTCCTCGCGCCCTCTCCTCCTCCTGCTCTCGCTCCTCCGGTACACCCGCCCCCCTTGGTCCTGCCCTGTCTGGTGTGTCACACACTACCCTTCTCCCCTCAGTAGCACGTTAGGTACCGTCTCCTTCCCCACAGTCGTCCTTAAATTCACCGCAACAGCCTTCTGCACTACCGCGACAAGTTGCAGTAGACTCTGGAAGTGTTGGTGTTGGGGGCACTGGCACTGGCAATGCTAGTTCTGAGGGTGCTGGAGCTGAGGGCACTGACGCTGGAGGTGCTAGTTTCTGAGGGTGCTGGAGCTGAGGGTGTTGGCGCTGGAGGTGCTAATTCTGGAGGTACTCGCGCTGAGGGTGCTGGCACTGTCGGTGCTAGTTCTGGGGGTATACGTTATGGGGACACTAAATCTGCGGGTGCTAGAGCTGGAAGTGCTAGTTCTGAGGAGACTGGAATCGGAGGCACTGAGGCGCCTACCCCACCTCCTCACCGCTACTTGACAAGTTCCAGAGGCTTCGTCAGCTGGAGCGCGAGGAGCGGAAGCGGTTGGAGCAGGAGAGGCTGGAGCTGGAGCGGCAGCAGCAGGAGGTGCAGCAGCAGCAGCAGCCGCCGCCCTTGCAGCTATTCTCTCCACCTATAAGTGGCCGTCGGGCTCTTGGTCTTCCTTCCCCTCCTCCCAGACCGCTCAATGTATCCTCCTGCTTACGGTCGTACGTTTCCTCCCCCGGACTCATCTCCAGCCGTTTTCTCTCCTCCCCTGTTACAGTCGTCTCCTCCTAATGTCCCGCACGATTGGACGGTTCGCTGTCCCGCTCGTGCACGCCCCTCGTCTACTTTTGACGACATCCGCACTGTCTTACTTCGTTCGAGTCCTCGTCGTTTTCCGCCTCGGTCCGTTCGGCCGTCACCTCCTGAGTCGTCTATTACAACCTCCACCTCTACCCCCATCACTGACTATTACTGTGCCACCCGTGCTTTTGTCATTCAAGATTGAAGTGTTTTGTTCGAGTTTTTCTAATCCTGATACGATGTTGGCCTGATATGAGGCCGTAGGCCCCTAGATTCGTTTAACAGGGGTGCACGCTGATCGATCTGCGTGCACCCCTGTTAGAACTCCGTGAGTCAGCGTGGCCCCAAAATTTTAGGCTGAAAAATCAGACAACTCAAAGTTTTTATAAAAACACAATAAAACATGTCACATATCTGAATCAGAGTATGAACCTCTACAGGAGCACGCTCAATTTCTACAGCCTCCTTCCGAGCCCTTGAGGCCTCCCTTTCTCTTGCAGCAGAGCGGTCGTGTTTGCAAGGAAGGTGGGGTGGGGTGGATGTTTGTGGTGACGTAAGAGGCGTAGTGCGCTGAGAGCCATGCGTTGGCAACGATTCTTGCCAACGCTGCCTGCTGCGCAAACCTGATTGGCCGCTTTGCTGTACCAACGCGACAGTGCGGGGCGTCGTGGGGGAAAACTTGATTAGGCTGAGGGCTCAGCCTGCACTCATAAAATTAGGCTAAAATTTCAGCCGAGACATAAAAAAAAACACTGAAAAATCAGACAAGGTACATACCGTAAAAAACAACTTTGAGTTCAGCCTAGGTACCAAAAACAAGCCTGAATGAACTCTGAATCAGAATAAAAAGTTTGATATTTAGAAAGCTTGCTTTCTTTCATGAAGCAATGGCATCGTCTCATTTCAAGTGGGTTTAGTATAATTGAAATCCAAGCAATTCTAGCAGACTAATAACAAACACTTCCTACGGTTGTCGCTGGTTCCGAGTGTCAGAGGTCCTCAGGGTTACATGCATGTTAGCCTGGGGGGTTATGGGCGCACTGACCCGCTACTAAAACAAGCCCTTTTATCCCAGTGGTTAGTGGCTGGGATTCTGACACCGAGGGGTGGGTGGGCGGGAAAATTGGCTAAACCGTTTGAAAATGAGAGACGTGGGTGGAGGGAAATGACCTCCAGCCCACGTTTTTGTCAAATGTTGTAGCCTGTAGTGTTGTTAGCTTAGGTGCTAGTCTTGCTGAGTTGCCTGTTGCTAGTGTAGGCGCTTGTGTAGACACTAGTCCAGGCGCTACTTCGGAGGACGCTTCGCTGTCTTTCACTATGGACTCTGGGGCTTCGCACTGCTTCTTTCGCGACCACACGACACTTACTCCACTTCCTGCGCCAGTCTCTGTGGCCCTGGCTGATCCCACCTCGGGACCAGTTACTGCTCGCTATACTACTACTCTTCCTTGCCCTGCTGTTCCTTCTGGGTCTCAGACTGGCTTCCACGTCCCCTCGTTCTCGAGGAACTTGGTGGGTGTGAGGCCTCTTGTGAGTCAGCACGTGGGTGTGTGGATTGAGCCCTCTGGTGAGACGGCGGTTTGTGTTGACGGCGACACTTACTCGCCTCTTGCCACCTTTACTGCCGAGCCGGGCTCTGGTCTCTACACACTTCACACTGGCCCTGGTGGGCAGCAGTAGCAGCAGCAGCAGCAGCAGCAGCAGCAGCAGCAGCAGCAGCAACAGCAGCAGCAGCAGCAGCAGCAGCAGCAGCAGCAGCAGCAGCAGCAGCAGCAGCAGTGGCAGCAGCAGCAGCAGCGACTCCTACCCCCGGCCCCGGTTACTTCCCCCAGTCTGGTCCCTGCGTCTCACCAGGTTGCTGCGTCCCCCTAGGTAGCTCTGTCTGGTCAGGTTCCCGTGTCTGGTCCAGTAACTGCGTCGTGCTCCTACCGGTCGCTTGCACACCCCACAGTTCTGTGGCACCACCGGACGGGGCACCCGTCCCTCCCTCGTCTGCGCGCTATGTCTCGTCAGCGTCTTGTCTTAGGCCTCCCGCGTGTCTTGCCGTCGCTGCCGCCTTCGCTTGCACCGCTGTGCGGTCCCTGCGTCGAGGGTCGGCTGCGCGCCACCCCTCACTCCTCCTCCCTTCGTCCGGCCACCGAGCCTTTTGAGACGCTCCACTTGGACGTCTGGGGCCCCGCCCCTCGCCTTGGCCCTGAGCGCGAGCGTTTCTTTTTTGTGGTCGTTGACGACTACTCCCGCTACACCACAGTGTTCCCCCTGGCGAAGAAGTCTGAGGTGACTTCTACGCTGATCAGGTGGTTGCTTACTACTGAGGGCACTCGTGGTCGTCGTGTCAGCTGTCTTCACTCTGACCGTGGGGGTGAGTTTCGCTCCGGCATTCTCGCTGGATTCTGTCGCGAGCAGGGCATTCGTCAGACCTGGACGCTTCCAGAGTCCCCACAGCAGAATGGGGTTGCTGAGCGCCGCATAGGCTTGGTCATGGAGATCGCCCGCACCTCCTTGACTCACGCCCGTGCCCCCCATTTTCTGTGGCCCTACGCGGTAAGGTACGCCGCTCACCAGCTGAACCGCTGGCCACGCGTCTCTCGGCCAGAGGCTTCACCGACCAGTCTTTGGACCGGGTCCTCTGGTGTTGCGTCGAGGTTTCGTGTCTGGGGTTGCTTGGCTCTTGTCCGCGACACTTCCGCGGACAAGCTCTCGCCTCGCGCCGTTCCCTGTGTCTTCCTTGGTTTCCCTGAGGACTCCTCTGACTTCACCTTTTACCACCCTCCCTCTCACCGGTTCTTTGACTCCCGTGACGTCCGTTTCGAGGAGTCCACCCCCTTCTACGTCAGGTACCCCAGTCGAGGTCTCCCGGTTCCTCCTCCCCCTCTCTTCCAGACTTCCGCTCCCCCTCCTGCTCCCCCGGTACAGCCTTCCCCCCCTGGTCCCGCCCCGTCAGGTGTGTCCCAGGCTACCCCTCCCCCCTCGGTAGCCCCTCAGGTGCAGCCTCCTTCCCCGCAGTCCTCCTCGCACCCTGCTGCAGACCCTGCGGGAGCCGGTGCTCGTGGAGAGGGCCCTACAGGTGCTAGCTCTGGGGGTGCTGGAGTTGGAGCTGAGCCCGTGGCTGGAGAGAGAGGAGAGAGAGTTGCAGCGGCTGGAGGAGCAGTAGCAGCAGCAGCAGGAGCAGCAGCAGCAGCCGCCGCCGCCGTCGCAGCAGCAGCAGCAGCAGCAGCAGCAACAGCAGCAGCCGCCGCCTCCTCCTCCTGTCTCCGGTCTTCGGGCCCTCGGTCTCCCCTCTCGCTCTCCTTCCTCCTCCCCCTCTCCTCCCGTCTCGGGTCCTCCGCTTCCTCCTCCTGACCCCTCCCCGACTGTTTTCCCTCGTTCTTAGCCTCCGTTGTCCCCTCCTCCTTCTCAGACTTGGGCCTCTCGTCGCTCCCCTCGTGCTCGTCCCTCGTCTCCTGTTCTCGTTACTGACCTTCGTACTGCCCTCTTTCGTTCTAGTCCGCCTCGTTCGTCTCCGTCTCTCCTTCCGTCTCCTCCTGAGTCGGCCTTCACTGCTTCTCTCTCTACTCCTGTCACTGACTACTACCGCACGTACCGTCCTGTTCTCTCTCGTGTTCTCGCCTCTCTTGTTACCGACCCTCGTGCCTCTATCTCCTCTGTCTCCGCCCTTACTGCCGCAGTCACTGAGTTTGCCTCCACTCGCCGCCTTGACTACGCCACCGGTCTTGTGGCTGCTCCTCCTACCAGTCCTCTGGCCGTCGGGGGTGAGTCTGCCCTTGGCTGTGACGCCCTAGAGGACAGGCAGTTTGAGCTAGAGTTCCTGGCAGCCGCTTCCCCACATCTCTGTGCCATGCTGCTCGCCCCTGAGGGAGACCCCGACGCCCTTGACATACCGACTCCTCGCACTTACGCTGAGGCAGTGTCAGGGCCTTGGGCCTCTCAGTGGAGAGCTGCCATGGACGCAGAGATGGCCTCCTACAGATCCACAGGCACCTACGTCGATGAGGTTCCCCCCCCTGGGGCGAACGTAGTCGATGGCATGTGGATCTACAGGGTGAAGCGGCCACCGGGATCTCCTCCGGTCTTCAAGGCGCGCTACGTGGCTAGAGGTTTCAATCAGCGCGAGGGAGTTGACTTCTTTCAGACCTTCGCGCCTACCCCGAAGATGACCACTCTTCGGGTGTTACTGCACGTAGCAGCACAGAGAGACTACGAGTTACACTCTCTCGACTTCTCCACTGCTTTCCTTCAGGGTAGCTTACACGAGGAGGTCTGGCTGCGTCGTCCCTCTGCCTTCACTGACACTTTTTCTCCTGGGACCCAGTGGAGGCTGAGGCGACCTGTCTACGGTCTTCGTCAGGCTCCTCGTGAGTGGCACGACACTCTTCGTTCTACCCTCTCTGACCTTGGTTTCCAGCCGTCTTCTGCCGACCCGTCGCTGTTCGTTCGTCGTGGCTCCACACCGTTCTTTGTTCTGGTCTACGTCGACGACCTGGTTTTTGCCACTGCTGACAGGGTTGCCTTGGCAGACGTGAAGTCCGAACTGCAGAAGAGACACACGTGCACTGACCTTGGTGAGCTGCGCCACTACCTTGGCCTGCAGATCACCAGGGACAGAGCTGCTCGCACCATTACACTCTCACAGTCACACATGGTGCAGCAGGTCCTTCAGCGGTTCGAGCTTCAGCACTCCACAGTACAGCGCACACCTCTTGCTGTTTACCACAGACTTACTGGACCCTTTCCTGACGAGCCGTTTGAGTCTAGTGGTCCCTACGCAAATCTGGTGGGCTGCCTCGTGTACCTGATGACTTGCACTTGCCCGGACCTCGCCTTCCCTCCCGCATCCTTGCTGGCTTTGTTGCGCCAGGGAGACACCGTCCCGTTCACTGGACGGCAGCTGTGAGGGTGGCGAAGTACCTAGCGACGACATCAGGCGTGGGGCTATTTCTTGGAGGGCAGCAGCCTGTCGTACTTACTGGTCACTGTGACTCTTCTTTCGCTGACGACGCTGAGACTCATAGGTCTACTCAGGGGTACTGTTTCGGCTTGGGTTCTGGAGCTGTTTCGTGGCGGTCCACGCGCTCCTCTTCGGTCTCGACCTCTACAGCTGAGGCTGAGATCTACGCTGGTGCCATGGCGGCACAGGAGCTGCGTTGGTTGACCTTCTTGCTCGCCGACCTTGGTGAGCGGCCGAGCTCTGCACCGACCTTGTTCACTGACAACAAGGCGTCGATTCTCCTTTGTCGAGAGTCGCGACTGGAGAGCAGAGTGAAGCACATTAACGTCAGGTACTTTCTTCTACGAGAGTTGCAGAGACGTGGACAGGCTCGCTTCGAGTTTGTGGAGTCCGAGGCCAACACTGCAGACATCTTCACCAAGGCGCTTCCGCCTTGTGACCACCAGAGGTGTTGTGTGCAGTTAGGCCTTGTTGACACAGTTTCTAGTCGTGTATAGGCTTGAGTCTACTGTTTCCTTTGCTTGTACTCTTGCTATACACACTTGTGAACTCTCGAACTGGCCTTGTGGCCCCTGCTGCTTGTGCTCAGAGTGTGTGGTGACGTTGTGATCCACCCTGAGCTTTGTTTCTTTGTGACTGGTCTTGTGACCGTACACTTTTGGTTTTGCTTGACACCCCTCACTTAGGCTATGGGGATGTGTCAAATGTTGTAGCATGTAGTGAGGTTTGTCTTAGGGGGTACATATGTTAGGGTTTGTTATATGTACCCCAACCCACATCAATGAACCAACACTTTCATTCTTGACAGTTTTGTACTCCAAAACGGGTGTTTAGCCCGATTCGACTCTGCCCATTCCTACATTACAAACAGCTTCGCTTTCAAAATACAAAATTTTGAAAAGCGTTACAGCTTTTTTAAAATGTTCATATCTAAAAACACGCTCTTAGTAAGGGTCATAAGGGTATTTTACCATGATAACCAGAGGCTTTCCAGGCGAGTCTGACAGAGTTGAACCTGATCAGAGGCTGCAGGAACACACTCTTACAGCAGCAAGTGATTAGAAAGAACTGGTGACTAAAAATGTCAAGACATAAATTTGGGATACCCTTGGGTCCTCTACACAGTGTCTTCCGTATATAATGCTTGCAACTTGCAACAAGCTTTGCAGTCATTGGTCTATCGAATCACCCAATAAACGCCACAACCTGACAACTCCTACCTAATGTCATTCCCTTCCTCCTCAGAGACACATGTGTCCTAGAAAAACATAGGAGAACGTATGTGCTAAGGCAGTGGTAGGCTTGTATTTTGAGCATCTCCTATTCCGACAGCATGTTTCTAACATCTCGTGCACAGCAGCAGTTGCAGCTCCTTTCCTCTCCTGCTCCCACCTCGCAACTCCCGTCCTCTTACGTCTGTCCATCTGTCAATCACGTGTCAAGTTGCGCATCTGCCCTTCAACGTCCCCTTCTACTTCCCCCCGCGGGTCATGTTGGCCATCTGGCCGCGCACAGCCCCCTGGGGGAACGCGGAGGTGGCGATGAGAGCGTGGAAGGAGGCGGGGGCAGCGAGAATGGTGCTCACAGCCGCAGCCACAGAGCCGCCCGCAGCGGCGGAGAGGGACGACGCGTTGCCCCACACGCCCCTGGCGCCGTAGCTGAAGCGCGCAGCCGCAGGGGGGGCAGCAGCGGTGGCGTTGGAGGCGCGATGGAAGGGGCGGGTGGTGTTGGTCCAGGCGGAGGCGGGGAAGGCGAGCAGCAGGAGGGCAGAGGCGGAGGCGGCGGGGCCTGCGTGGATGGAGGCGGCGGTGGGAGGGGAGGGGGAGGAGAGGTGCGCGAGGGAGAGCGAGTAGTGCATGTCCATGTCCGTGGCCGTCCTGGGATGGGGGGGAGAGGAAGGGGGTGAGGTGAGAGGGTCAACACAGGAGGGTCAACACAGGAGGGTCAACACAGAGGAGTGCGGGCAGCAGAGGAGCGAGTTGCAAGTGCAGAGAGAGGAGGGCACGGAAGCAAGTGAGGAATGGAGTGAACTGCAGAGCCAACGCTAGGAGAGAAAGTGAAGGCGAGAGAGAGCGGCGCTCTTGACAAGCGTGAGCTCACTTGACAAGGGGATGGGGAAGGGGGGTGTGAGGAGGAGAGGGGGGCGAGGATGTAAGGAAGGGTCAACACAGGAGGGCTGAGATGGAGCGTGGGCAGCAGAGGAGCGAGTTGCAAGTGCAAAGAAAGGCGGGCTCAGAAGCAAGTGAAGGGATAAGCAGAGCCAACGCCAGGCAAAAGAGAAGGAGAGGCAGAGCGGCACTGACTTGACAAGCGTGAGCTCCAGGCGGCCCGTGGCATTGGGCATGCCTGCTGACCCCACCATCTGCTCGCCACTCATCCGCACGCCCACCACACCTGCCATGGGAAAGCAAGCAAGGCGTCAAGTCCACCGGCTTGCCGCAGGCTGCAGCCATGAATGAACATAAGAAGTCAGCAGCTGTCGTGCAATCCTACTCACCAATCACGCTGCCTCCTCGCCCGCCACGCCCGCCACCAGCAGGGCCGCCCTCCCTGCGCCCGCCACCACCACCACGGCCACCACCAGCACCACCACGGCCACCACCAGCAGCACCACCAGCAGCACCACCAGCAGCACCAGCAGCACCACCACCAGCACCACCAGCAGCACCAGCAGCACCACCACCACGGCCGCCAGCGCCAGCAGCACCACCCCGCTGCGGCCTGCCCCGGCCGTCAGTGCCGTTCAAAGCAGCCCTGCGAGTGCCGTTCACGCTGTGGGCCGCCCCACTGCCGTCCACCCGCCCGCCCACCCTCGTGCCATTCACGTGCCTCGTGCCATTCACATGCCTCGTGCCATTCACGTGCCCCTTTCCTCCCGCCACACGAGTTCCGTTCGCTGCCACGTGGCCGTCAAACGACTTCTGCTGCTTCACGCCCATCGTCGTCTGCTGCTGCCCCTGCCGCTTGCCGCCAGCCGTCTGCACTGCCGGCTGCTGCGATTCGGAGCGGGCGGGTTTCTTTCCAGACGCCGATCCAGTGGCACCCGAGCTGCCCGCCCGCTTATTGGTGGTAGCAGCCTTGTCCCTCGCCTCGCCTGCCGTCGCCTGCGAGCGGGTCTTGCTGGCGGCTTCCGCGAGGACTGAAGGGACGGGAAGGCGGTGCGGGAGGATGAAGGACGAGGAAAGGGTCGGAATCAAATCAAATCCTCGAAATGATACTCGTACAATTCGTACTCCAAAACCCAAGGTGACAATTTCACAGACAGGGTGCGAGGATTGGTGGATTCGTGGGAACGGGCATCTTGACGGGACGACTGAACGAACGCCATGACGAGATGAAGCGACGAGAGAATGGGACTCACTGGCCGTGGCGACGAGCGCTAGCAGCGCGAGAAGCAGGAAGCGCCGCGAGGAAGCCATGATGTCGCCTGGCGTGAAGTCGGTGAAGCGAAAGCTGGAAGGTGGGAGCGGAGCAATACAAACAAGAGCGTCTCAGGTGCTGATGCTAACCCAAGTCGAAATGTCGGCCGAGTATATTCGAGAGCGTCGAAGCACGGTACTGAGAGAGAGCAGTGAGGATTATCAGTAGCCAGTTCGAGTGGATGATGAGAGGATCCATCGCGCCTCTGCTTTTATAGAAGGTTAGATCCGGACGAACGTGGTTCGGCGTCGAATCGCCTTGCCTGCGATCAATTTCGAGACATTCCGTGCCGCGAATGTGAAATGCGGTACGGAGCCACCGACAGATGAGGAGCCTAACTCAGTAGTCACTGGCCTTGACCACTGCTTACAGATCAGATAACACCCGACACAACTAACTCCCCTGGAAATTTATGGCGGGAAGAGAGGTGTGCGCTGGATGAGGGAATACGAGCTGCGCTGGATGAGGGAACACAAGCTTGACTGGTCCACGCGGGTGTGACTTGGGAGCACGTACGCCGTACGGGAAGGATTCGTTATAGCGAGAAAAACTAGATACATAACGGATTCATTCACAGTGAATTGTTCGGCTATCAAGTGAGACAGCTAGGATTGCATTATCAACGAAACGAATGAAAATGCAAGGGAAGGCATGAACACAGTGTTTTTTATCCTTTTACACTGTAAATAAGGGTGGTTTCTGTTGAAGTATAAAGATAATTACACTTGGCATTCCCGTAGGTGCAGCAGTATCGCATCACTCTCTGTCGAAGCAGCAACAACCGTAGTATCGGATAAGCCCGTATCAAGGGCAGGAAGGTCAACAGTCACAAGAAGTCAACTGTCGCGACTGTTGACCATCTGGACCGACGCTTGACTCACCATCGAGGAATGGCAACAGGCGTAACCGTATATACAGGTTACATGCAGCGACTCGGTAACAAGAAAGTAGTGCAACAGTCAGAGTCATTGTAGAAATGTAAGACAGTTATACAAGGGAATGTACCCCTCAGAGTACATGGCTTGTTAGGAACTATTTATTATGTGTGTAATTTGTGTTTTAATCAACTTGGTCATTTACATTCACTATGACCGGAGTTCCCACAACAAGACTTACGCTACCAAACTCTTCTAAGGCATTTCCTATCCTATCCAAGGTCCTCACTCTAACATGATATGAGAGCTAGTTTGGATTATAGGAACTTCTAAAGGGGCTTCCAACAAGCTTCTTTATAACTTAATCTCAACATCAAGATCAACAACGTTATCAAGGGCATCAACATGCCAAGCGCAGACTGCGGAGAGGCTGGAGAAAATCCAGTGCAACCCTCCACCAATGTCGCTTCCACTACAACGACTGTGGATACAGCGCTCCTCGAGCAGCTGATCTCCCGCATCAGCGCACTGGAGAGCCATCAGCCGATGAGCATCGACGGCTCCAGCTACGCCCGCAAGCCTCCCGATCCTCAAGGAGCTGGATCTGAGCGATCCTTCACCTTTGACAACCGCGGAGCTCAAGGATCTGCTCAAGCACAACAAACACATTACGAGGCAATGGCATCAATGCAGAGCAAGTTCCGTTCAACATCGAAGCTTAGGACAACCAAACCCTTTGACGGGCAAGACTTCTACACCTGGAGCTTCGAATTCGAGCTACTAGCTTAGGGCGCTCAGATCTGGATGTACTACGACGGTTCGTATCCCTTCTCAGCTAACGGCTCACCTCAGGAGAAGACGCAGTACTATAACGAATCGGCCTTCACCGTCTTGATTCGGAACCTGTCGCCCGAAGAACAGCTAAGCATTCGCCCCTTCAAAAACGAGTGGGCACCCGCGCAACAGTCCTGGGAGCACCTGCGCACCTGCCACATGGCAACAGATTCGGTGACACTTAGTCGTCTGCTCAACCAGCTGAACAATGTCAAGATGTTACCCGGCGAGAAGGTCGGACCATACATCAACCGCTGCAGGAGCCTGAGAGATCAGTTCAGGAAAAGTGGCGGCAACTTCCCTGACGACATGTTCGTCACAATCATCCTCGCTGGATTGAGCCCGGATTGGCGCCAGTGCCAAGGGACTCTCAGTGAAACCGCCCTTTGCTCCACGCTCCTTTCTGAACAGAAGGAGATCGACCTGTACAACGAAATAGGCAACAAGAAGGAGAAAATCGCCTTTTACGCACAAGCGCCACCGGACAAGAAACGACTTTTCTGCAAGTACTGCAAGAAGACAGGGCACATGATCCAAGACAGCTGGAAGCTGAATGGTAACAACAACAACCAGAAGGGTGCCGCTACTCACCAGCAAGGAGGAGCCCCAGCGCGCAACCAAACTGTGTCACCGCCAGCCGTCGCCAGCACATCTCAAGCTCCGGCACGCATCTCTGCGAACACAAACGACAAGGGCAAATGTAAGGTTTTGACCTGCATGGTGCGACGAGGGCCACCTCGCCCTAACCGACAGTACCGCTTCACTGGGAGGACATGTTCGCAGACCCACCTCAGGAGCGGCCCGAAGGATCGGTCGAAGATGAGGAAGAAAACGACCCAATGTACGACGAGCTGACAGTCGGACGAATGGAGTACGACTGGGAGATGCCGCAGTGGATCCAAGAATCGCCACCTGCGCGCATAGCATACGATGAAGAAGGGTGTTACTACGATTACAAAAACGATCACGATATGGAGCATCACATAACTCCGAAACTCGCCAACCTCGCCAAGGCGAAGAAAGAAGTCAACACGTGGTACCTGGACAGTTGCTGCGGTCAACACATGGTGTCGTCAGACGTCTTCATCCTCAACAGGGAAGAACTCTTCAACGAGGTAGAGATTACTGTTGCCAACAGCCAAACCATCCACGCCAGAAGCCGCGGACAAGTCCAGCTGGAGTCCCACGATACCGGCTACTACATCCATATAAGCGACGTTCTCATCGTGCCGGAACTCCGGTACAACCTCTTGTCCCTCCACCAGCTCATGAAGTGCGGAGTCGGCCTGCAAACAACAGAAGACGAGATGCACTTAATATACAACGGCATCTTCATCGGAAAAGCGAAAAGTGTGGAAGGAGTATTTGTGGTCGACTTCGAGTCACCCAAAACCTCCGGCGACACCGAGCACAATCTCGTCCTTATCCACCGGGCCACCCGTCCCCACCGCGGTGGAGCCACCCAAAAGAAACCGAATATCAGCAACCAGTCCTCGACGGCACCTTCCGCGCCCTTGCCGTACCAGTCGCTTCGACAACGAACCCTGCAGATACAGGACCACAAGCAGTGGAAGAAGGAGAGGAGATCACGTCAGAAACGGCAGTCGGAACACCCGAACCATCAAGCACGGAAGCTACGCGAACCTTCTGGCCGCCTGTTGAGTGTCCCACCGGTTGGACCACCACAGAGGGCTGGGACGCTGTGGATGTTCGCTGGGTCATGGAGAACACCGCGCTAGGAGAAGCCATCGCAGCCGATTCTGGATGGGGAAACATTGCCGGAGGACCTGCAGTAGAGGAAGCAGCGACAGAAGAACCAGAAATCACTGAGGAGGCACCAGAAGCAGAGGAGGAAGAGTCACTAACGGAATACGGACCTCACCTGCTCCCCATCACAACGGACGGCAGGGATTACCTTCGCCTCGAGACAAGGGGAGTGGCGATCGGCAATACCGATTTCGAGAAAGGAGCAATTACGCAACCTGACGATTGTCGCGCACGAACCTCGCCTCCGCTTCCCGAAAGGCCACTGGAGCTGCCGACAACGATCGACACCATCACCATCGGCGACACCAGCGGGACGTATCATGGTGCGACAATCCGGGCAGCGGCAGTACAAGTCATTGTGCCCGACAAACCTGCGGATGAAACGAGAAAAGAAACAGCAGAGGAGATACTGGGACGGGAGAAGGAGCTGTACGCGCGCACTAAGGGATACCGGGCCGACGGAGACATCTGGCATCAACGCATGGGACACCCATGTGAAGAATGAGGAAATGATTGACTAAGGAATGTGAAGGGTACAAGTATGAAACCCTAGGAAACCATACCTCTTAGTGTCTACCCCACTACAGCCTAGATAGACTATAGCATATAAGTTTGACACACCCCCACAGGCAAAGTGGGGGAGAACAAGGGGTCACAAGACCAGTCAAGCAAAGCAAAGCAAGCTCAGGGTGGATCACAACGTCACCACACAGTCCGAGCACAGGTTCAAGGCCACAAGGCCAGTTCACATGCAGGGTTATATATATAACGGTGAACAAGCAAGTGCAGGTATAGATAGATCACAGTACAAGCAAGGTCAAGAAGTGAGCAAGTGAGGCCAAGTAGGCACAAGACCTAGCATCGTACAAAAGCGCTGATGATCACAAGGCTGAAGTGCCTTGGTAAAGATATCAGCAGTGTTGGCCTGAGAGGCCACGTAAGCAAGGCGCAGCTGACCACGCTGCTGCAGCTCACGAGCAAGGAAGTAGCGAAGAGCAATGTGCTTCGTTCTGTGCTCCAGTCTGTGCTCCCGACACAAGGCCAGCATGGCCTTGTTGTCTACGTACAGAACTGGAGGAGAACGAGGCGGCTCTCCCAGGTCGGTCAGCTGCGTAACTCCTGTGCAGCCATGGCCCCTGCGTAGATCTCGGCCTCACAGCTGGAGCCGAGAACTGAAGACGAGCGGGTAGACCGCCACGAAACAGAGCCGGAACCAAGGCTGAAGGTGTAACCCTGTGACGACCGCTGCGTAGCCAAGTCGTCAGCCCAAGAAGCGTCTGCGTGACCAGTGAGGACCACTGAATTCCGCCCTCCAAGCACTAGCCCCATGCCCGAAGTACTGCACAAGTAGCGCAACACCCTCTTCGCAGCAGCCATGTGCTCTGGTCGGTGTCTCCTAGGAGCAACATAGCGTGCCAAGATGCTAAGAGGGTATGCTAGGTCAGGACGAGTGCAAGTCATCAGGTACATGAGGCAGCCAACAAGCTCTGGGTACGGGCCACTCGGCTCTACGGACTCATCCGAAGGCAGAGCTGAGAGCGAGTGGCGAGTAGACAGAGGAGTGGCCTGAGGCGAGGAGTACGTGAAGTCGAAGCGCTGAAGGACCTGCTGCACCATGTGTGACTGAGTCAGGGTAATGGTGCGTCGTGCTCTGTCCCGGGTGATCTGCAAGCCAAGGTAGCTGCGCAGTTCACCCAGGTCTGTGCACGTGTGCCTGTGGACTTCCAGGAAGCCATCTCTGCATCCATGGCTGTCTGCCACTGAGAGGAGTAGGGACCCTCTATCGCCTCTGCGTAAGAACGTGGAGTCGGGATGTCTGGTGCATCCGGGTCTCCCTCAGGGGCAAGCAGGATGGACACGAGATGAGGTAAAGCAGCAGCAAAGCACTGGAACTCCTCCTGCCTGTCCTCAAGGACGTCCGTGCCAAGAGCACACTCACCCCCGACGGACGGAGGACAGACAGACTCAGACTCAGCAACAAGACTCGCGGCGTAGTCTAGACGACAGTGAGCAGCGAAGTCGACAAGCTCAGCAACTAAGGCAGACGCAGCAGTGGACTCAAAGGAAGGGTCAGTGACAACAGTAGCCTGGAGACGCGTAACAGTAGGACTAGCAGCACGAAGGGAGTCAGACTCCGGGTCAGCAAGAGCAGGAAGAGAGGACTCAGGAAGAGACGGCAAAGGGACACGCAGTGGAGCAGTGGAAGGACGCAGTGCCATCTGGTGCGTGCCAGGAACAGGAGGAGGACGCTGACGCGAACCACGACGACTAGTGCTAGCAGCACGAACAGGCGACGCAGGACGAGACTCAGGCTCACGACGCTCAGCAAGACCTCCAGTAGGACCAGTGTAGGGAGGAGGAGCAGGCAGTGGGGAGGCGAGCTGTAACTGTGACTCGGACTGAGCAGGCGGTGGACACTCTAAGGAAGGAGCAGGTTTAGTAGAAGGCGGGAGACCAAGAACCTGCTCAAGGGGCGGAACGAAGTACGGCCGCGGCCACGCAGTGCCTCCAGAACCAGCAGGGACAGCACCAGCTCCCCCAGCGTCAGCACCAGCGCCAGCAGCACCACCAGCTCCAGCAGCACCCCTAGTAGCTCCTGCAACACCAACTCCAGCACCCCCAGAAGCATCAGCTCCAGCAGCACCTCCAGCGCCAACACCTCCAGCAGCTCCAGCTCCAGCAGGACCACCGGAAGACGCAACAGCCCCAGCTCCAGTAGCACCTCCAGCAGCACCTACGCCAGCAGCACCTCCAGCTCCAGCACCAGCAGCACCACCAGGCCCAGCGGCTCCAGTACCGCCGGTACAAGCACCTCCGGGACCCGTGGCTCCAGAACCTCCAGCAGCCGCAGAACCTCCAGCACCGGTAGCACCACCAGCTGCAGCAGCACGTCTCGGATGAAAGCCCGAGATCCCCAGACACGGAACGCAGACGCATTGCCAACCTTCCCCGTCCACCGCAGGGTGGGGGAGGTCTCCGGCAAGGAGACCCGGGGCTGAAGGTTGATCTGCTGCGCCGCGTACTGAACCGCAAACGGCCACAGAAAATGGGGAGCAGCTGCATGGATCATGGACGTACGAGCGACGTCCATGACCATGCCAATGCGTCGCTCAGCAATCCCATTTTGCTGTGGAGAGGCCGGAAGCGTGAAGGTCTGGCGGATGCCCCTCGCACGACAGTAGGCTCGCAGAAGGCCGAAGGAAAACTCTCCACCTCTGTCGGAGTGCAGACGCAGAACAGGAAAGTCCGAGCCGAAACTCTCTCTGAGCTGGAGACGAGCAGCGCGGATCCAGTCGATCAACACCCCAGTGACCTCACCCTTGGTGCGCAAGGGGAAGACTGAGGTGTAACGCGAGTAGTCGTCAACCACCAGGAGGAAGTAACGCTCGTGACCCTGTCCACGGACGCGGGCTGGGCCCCACACGTCCATGTGAAGAGTCTGCAGCGGAGCCTCTGTCGGAGGAAACTCGGAGGAGTGAGGAGCGGCGCGCTGCCGCCCCTCGACGCAGGGAACGCAGGTAGGGGCAGGCCCCGGAGGAAGGGGAGGGAGGGACCAGGGGAGACCAGAGACAAGGTAACGGGAGGCCATGCCTCGGAGACGAGGCAGGGAGGGGTGACCAAGGCGGTGGTGCCAGAGGAGGGTCTGGTGGGACAGGGGGCGACACGAGCAGGGGGCAGACTCAGGACCAGACCTGGACGCTGCAGCAAACACCTGACCCGACGCAGCTACCTGGCCAGACGCAGTAACCGGAGGAGACTCGGTAGTCAGTGTGTACAGGCTCGACCCCGGCTGACGGGTAAACGTGGCCAAGTGTCGGCCCGTCCGAGCACACGTGCAGTGGGTCACCCGCTGACTCGCAGGAGTGAACTGGTCAACTCCCCCATCCTGCAGGTCAGCACCACTCACCAAGTTCGTAGAGAACGAGGGGAGGTAAAGACCTGACAGGGAGCCAGACGGGGCCGCTGGACACGGTAGCACAGTGGAGAAGTGAGCAAGGACAGGACCCCCAGAGGGGTCTGCCAGGGAGACCGCAACCGGCCGACTAAGCGGCGTGAGTGTGGTGCGGTCGCGAAAGAAGGAGCGGGAAGCACCCGAGTCAAGGGTGAAGGTGTGCAAGACCGCAGCAGGCGCAGCACCAGAGAGGGCAGACTCACCAGCACCTAGAGCAGCAGCCTCACCAGCACCTGGAGCAGGAGACGTACCAGCACCTAGAGCAGCAGCCTCACCACTACCGAGAGCAGCAGACTGGAGACCGGGGTCAGGCGGCACACACAGGTAACAGGCACCCTCAGCACTAGTAGGCAATGCATACATGGCAGTGAGAATAGCATCATAGTCAAGAGCATAGACATCTACCCTCTGCCTAAGCAACTCCACCCAGTCGGGGAGCTCAGCCGCGTCGCCAAACTCTGTACGCCAGGCGTCGCTCAGACGGGCGAAGCAGCGGGACTCTGTGTGACCAAACGTCCCGCAAGGCTGGCCAGTCCTAGCACCAGTGCGAATGACGTACGGGCAGCGAGCAGAACCCCGTGACCCTCCACGCTGAGCGTACCACTCACGAAGCTGCGGGGGCGAAGGGACCACGCGCACACGACGCTGCAGCTGCACCTGGCCACTACAAGAAGATCCGGAACTACTCACTCCAGGACGACTCCCACTACGGCCACCCCGACAAACCCACCACTCCAGGGACCAGGGGCGGCTGCTGCAAGGGCGGCTGCTCCAGGGACCAGGGGCGGCTGCTACAGGGGCGGCTGCTGCAGGGGCGTGGGTTAGGGCAGGGCGCCGCGGCGGGCAGGGGCGACGCCGTGCGGGTCCCGCAGGGGCGTCGCGATGAACGGGGGCGACGCCCGGGTCCCGTAGGGGCGTCGCGACGCGAAGGAGTCGCGTCTCGCGGGTCCCGCAGGGGCGTTCGACCAGGCGGGGGCGACGCGCGGGTCCTGCGGAGGGGTCGCGACGAGGGAGGGGGGACACCCGGGTGGCGACGGGGCGGGGCCGCGACTGGTGACGGGGCGGGGCCGTGACGGGCAACGGGGCGGGGCCGCTAAGGGGCCGCGAAGGGGCAGCGAAGGGGCCACGAAGGGGCCGCTAAGGGGCCGCGAAGGGGCCGCGAATGGGCCGCGAAGGGGCCGCGAAGGGGCCGCGAAGGGGGCCGCTAAGGGGCAGCGAAGGGGCCGCGAAGGGGGGCCGCTAAGGGGCCGCGAAGGGGGCCGCTAAGGGGCAGCGAAAGGGCTGCTAAGGGGCCGCGAAGGGGCCGCGAAGGGGCAGCGAAGGGGCCGCTAAGGGGCCGCGAAAGGGGGCCACTAAGGGGGCCGCGAAGGGGCCACTAAGGGGCCGTTAAGGGGCAGGCCACTAAGGGGCCACGAAATTTTCGGGCAGGACGCGAAGCGCGTTTAGGGCAGGCTAAAAAAAACTTTCGAAGGTGGGCCCTTGGAAGAAACGGTCCCACTAGGGAACCCGCTCTATACCATGTGAAGAATGAGGAAATGATTGACTAAGGAATGTGAAGGGTACAAGTATGAAACCCTACGAAACCATACCCCTTAGTGTCTACCCCACTACAGCCTAGATAGACTATAGCATATAAGTTTGACAACCCATCAATTGAAGTGCTCAACAACTGCATCAGCGCAAATGTTTTTGCGACAGGCGCACTGTTGCTGCCCGATGGAAAGCTGCTGAAACCACGAACCGACTTACCCAACTGCACCGTCTGTCCGGCAGCCGCGCTCCGCCACACGCCCTTCGCCGAAAAGATTCATGGAGCCGAACGATACAAACTGCTGGAGAAAGTTTACAGCAACTTCCTGGTGCTCACCGCGAAAGGAGTTGGAGGGGAGCAGTACACTCTTACCTTCATCGACGCCGGCACACGCTTCGTCTGGGCCGTGAACGTCAAGGACCGCTACCTCGCATACTACTGCTTCGAAGTCTGGCTCGCCATGGCAGAAAATCAAAGTGACGGCCACAAACTGAAGGCGTTCCAGACAGACGGAGCCCTGGAATACATGTCGGACGACTTCAAAACCCTATGCAAGCAAAAGGGGATCAAGAGGATGATCTTTCTGCCTTACGCCCACGAACAGCAGGGATTGGCCGAGAGAACCAACAGGAGCCTCGCGACAAAAATGCGAGCCCTCATGAAGCAGTCAGCTGTGCCAACCAAGTATTGGCCCTTCGCAATGGCGCATGCAGTTCGGCTGCACAACATGCTCTCCTCGAAGGCACTGCCCAACAACAGCTCACCCTTCAAGGAGTGGACCGGAAAACACCCTGACACACGCATGCTGCGAGTCTTCGGGTGTATGGTACAGTACCGCCCCCACACTGCCCGAACCGGAAAATTTGAAGACCGAGCTCGCTGGGGCATTCATCTCGGAATCGAATCCGAATACCATGCCTGGACAATCCTCGACTTTGCCACCCACCAGCTCACGCGTTCACGTTGTCAAATGTTATATCTGCTACAGTTTGTTTAGGCTGTAGTGGGGTAGTTACTATGGGGTACAGTAAGTTTAGGGTTTCCTACTTGTACCCAACTCTTTCCTAGTTCAATCACTCTTGTGGATTATGACATGGTATCACGAGCCTAGGTTAGCCACCTAGGACCGCTTACTACTACGGGCCCACTATTCCGCTAGTCGCGCCCTCGTGCGCCATACCTTTCGTGCGCCCTCGTGCGCCGTTCTCTGCTCGTGCGCCCTCGTGCGCCTTCTTTCTGCTAGTGCGCCCTCGTGCGCCCCGCCGTCCTCTGCCCGTGCGCGCGCAGCCTGCTAGCCGCCCACGCAGTTCGTACCGGCCTCGCGCGGCCCCTCGAGCTGCCCGCGACCTGCCTGCACGTAGGCCGCCGCCCGTAGGCTGCCCGTCGCCCGCCGTCGCCCGCAGGCCGCCCTTAAGCCGCCCGTAGGCCGCCCGTACGCTGCCCGTAGGCAGCTGCCGCCCGTAGGCAGCCCGTACGCCGCCCGTAGGCTGCTGCCGCCCGTAGGCAGCCCGTACGCTGCCCGTAGGCCGCCCGTAGGCTGCTGCCGCCCGTAGGCCGCCCGTAGGCTGCTGCAGCCCGTAGGCCGCCCGTGCGCTGCCCGTAGGCCGCTGCCGCCCGTAGGCAGCCCGTACGCCGCCCGCGGCTGCTGCACGCCGGCGACTGCAGCCCGCCGGGACCCGCGCGCGTCGCCCTCTGCCTCTTCGCGACGCCTTTGCGGGACCCGCGCGTCGCCCCCTGCCTCGTCGCGACACCTCGCCGGGACCCGCACGTCGCCCCTGCCTCTTCGCGACGCCCCTACGGGACCCGCGAGGCGCGGCTCCTGCGCGTCGCGCCGCCCCAGCGGGACCCGGGCGTCACCCCCTGCTCGTCGCGACGCCCCTGCAGGGCCCGCCCAGCGTCGCCCCTGCCCGCCACGTCGCCCTGCCCGCCGCGTCGCCCCTGCCCGCGGCGTCGCCCCTGCCCGCGGCGTCGCCCCTGCCCGCCGCGTCGTCCCTGCCCGCCGCGTCGCCCCTGACCTACCCCGCGCCTGGCCCCTGGAGCGGCCGCCCCTGGAGCAGCCGCCCCTGGAAGCAGCCGCCCCTGGCCCCTGGAGCAGCCGCCCCTGCAGCAGCCGCCCCTGGAGCAGCCGCCCCTGGAGCAGCCGACCCTGGAGCAGCCGCCACTGCAGGAGCAGCCCCTGGCCCCTGGAGCAGCCACCCCTGCAGCAGCCGCCCCAGGAGCAGCCGCCCCTGGAGCAGCCGCCCCTGGAGCAGCCGCCACTGCAGGAGCCGCCCCTGGCCCCTGGAGCAGCCGCCCCTGCAGCAGCTGCCCCTGGAGCAGCCGCCGCTGGAGCAGCCGCCACTGCAGCAGCCGCCCCTGGCCCCTGGAGCAGCCGCCCCTGCAACAGCGACCGTCGCGGTCCTGTCCCTGCCCTGCACCAGCTGCCGTCGCGGCCCGGTCTCGCCCTGCAGCAACTGCCGCGGAGCTTCCTGCCGCTGTACCGGCCCCGCGGTCGCCTCCGTCGTGCGCCTGCCCTTCCCACCACTGGTGAGCACTGCCCTGCCCGTGCTGCTACTGCTGTTACTGCTGCTGCTACTACTTCTACTGCTACTCCTGGCGTGGCCAGATGCAGCTCCAGGGCCGTCCGTGTGTGTCCCTCACGCCCCAGCAGCTTCGTGAGTGGTATGCCAGTTGGGGTTGTCGGGGTGGCAGTAGTGGGAGTCGTCCTGGGGTGGGTAGTTCGGGAGTTTCTTGTAGTGGCCCGGTGCAGCAGCAGCGTCGTCCGCGCGAGACTCGTTCGCCCCAGTAGCTTCGTGAGTGGTACGCTCAGAGTAGAGGGTCGCTGAGTACTGCTCGCTGCCCGTACGTTATTAGCACGGGTGTCCGGACTGGTTAGCCTTGCGGGACGCCTGGTCACACAGAGTCTCGCTGCTTCGCCCGTCTGAGCGACGCTTGGCGTACAGAGTTTGGCGACGACGCTGAGCTCCCCGACTGGGTGGAGCTGCTTAGGCAGAGGGTAGATATCTTTGCTCTTGACTATGATGCTATTCTCACTGCCATGTATGCATTGTCTACTAGTGCCGAGGGAGCCTGTCACCTGTGTGTGCCGCCTGACCCCGGTATCCAGTCTGCTGCCGCTCTAGGTGCTAGTGCGTCTGCTGCCTCAGGTCCTGGTGAGGCTGCTGCTCTAGGTGCAGGTGTGTTTGCTGCTTCAGGTACTTGTGAGTCTGCGCCTTCACGTACTGCGTCTACTGCGGCACTGCACACCTTCACACTGGACTCAGGCGCTTCCCGCTGTTTCTTTCGCGACCGCACTGCCCTAGAGCAGCTCCCTAGACCGGTTGCTGTCTCCCTGGCTGACCCCTCCGGGGGTCCGGTACTTGCGACCTCCACCACTGCCCTCCCTTGTCCTGCTGTCCCGTCCGGCACACTGTCGGGCCTTTACCTCCCCTCGTTCTCTACGAACTTGGTGGCGGGTTCCGCGCTCCAGGACGCGGGTGTTCACCAGTTCACCCCTGCCTACGAGCGTGTGACACACTGCACGTGTGCCCAGACGGGTCGTCACCTGGCTACCTTCACTCGGCAGCCGGGGTCGGACTTGTACACACTGACCACTGAGTCCCCTCAAGTAGCGGCGTCTGCGTCTGCGTCAGGTCAGTTGTCCGCCCCTGCTCGTGTCGCACCCTGTCGCACCGGACGGTCCTCTGGCACCACCGCCTTGGTCACCCTTCGATGCAGCGCCTTCGTGGCATGCACTCTCGCTTCCTTGTCTCTGGTCTCCCCAGGTCACTGCCTCCCCTGCCACCGTCCCCTGCCCCTCCCTGCCTTTCCTGTGTCGAGGGACGGCAGCGTGCCACCCCGCACTCCTCTGAGTTCCCCCCGACGGAGGCTCCTCTGCAGACTCTTCACATGGACGTGTGGGGCCCAGCCCGCGTCCGTGGACAGGGCGGAGAGCGCTACTACCTGCTGGTAGTTGACGACTACACGCGTTACACCACGGTCTTCCCCTTGCGCATCAAGGGAGAGGTCCCTGCTGTCTTGATCCCTTGGATCCGCGCTACCCGTCTCCAGCTGGAGAGGCGCTTTCACACGGACCTTCCCGTCCTGCGCCTGCACTCTGACAGAGGTGGTGAGTTCTCCTCCGGCCTCTTGGAGGCCTTTTGTCAGGGGGAGGGCATTGAGCAGACGTTCACGCTTCCGGCCTCTCCTCAGCAGAATGGGGTTGCTGAGCGCCGCATTGGCTTGGTCATGGAGGTCGCTCGTACCTCCTTGGTCCATGCGGCTGCCCCCCATTTTCTGTGGCCGTTTGCGGTCCGGTACGCCGCGCATCAGCTAAACCTCTGGCCCCGTGTCTCCGTTCCGGAGACCTCGCCGACACTGCGTTGGACGGGAGAGGTTGGCGATGCGTCGCGTTTCCGGGTCTGGGGATCTCGTGCCTTTGTCCGCGATACGTCCGCGGACAAGCTCTCCTCCCGTGCCGTTCCTTGTGTCTTCCTGGGCTTTGTCCCTGACGCGCCTGGCTGGCAGTTTTACCACCCCACCTCGCGCCGTGTCTTTGCCTCTCAGGACGTCACGTTTGACGAGTCGGTCCCCTTCTACCGTCTCTTCCCCTACCGCACTGCCTCGCTCCCCCCCCCGCCGCTCTTCCTCACGCCAGGTGCTGCTTTGGTAGACCCCCTGCCTCCCCAGGGTCCTGCTCCCTCAGGTGTTTCCCAGGTAGACCCGGTCGAGCCCGTCGAGGTAGCTGTCGACTCTGGTCCTGCGCGAGGTGCTGAGCGTGCTGAGCCTGGTGGCGCTGGGTCTGGGGGTGCTGAGACTGGGGGTGCTGAGCCTGGGGGTGCGGAGACTGGGGGTGCTGAGCCTGGGGGTGCTGAGCCTGGGGGTGCGGAGACTGGGGGTGCTGAGCCTGGGGGTGCGGAGACTTGGGGTACTGCGCCTGGAGGTCCTGAGCCTGGGAGTGCTGCGCCTGGGGGCGCTCTCTCTCCCCAGCAGCTGCGTGAGTGGTACTCTCGGTACTGTTGCCGCCGCCGTGGTGCTGTGGGCACTGGAGGTGCTACTAGAGCTGGAGCTGAGGACGCTGGGCCTACTGGAGGTGGTGTCGCTGCTGACCCTGGTGTTGGAGCTGGAGGTGCTGGAGCCACTGGTCCTGGAGGTGCTCGTACTGGCGGTACTGGAGCTGCTGGGACTGGGGGTGCTACTGGAGCTGCTGCAGGGGCTGGAGCTGGAGGTGCTGACACTCGTCCTCCTCCAGCCGACAGTGCGGCTGGAGCTGGTGCTGCTGGGGGTACTGGAGTTGGCGCTGCTGGTGCTGCTGGTGGTGCTGCAGGAGTTGGAGCTGCTGCTGGAGGTTCTGGTGCTGTCTCTGCTGGTTCTGGGGGCACTACTCGGCCGCGGCCGTACTTCGTTCCCCTCCTTCAGCAGGTTCTTGGTCAGCCGCCTCCTCCTTGTCCTGCTCCCTCCTTAGAGCGTCCTCCACCTGTCCAGTCGCAGTCACAGTTACCGCCTGCCTCGCCACTCCCTGGTCCTTCTCCCTACACTGGTCCGACAGGAGGTCTTACAGAGCGTCGTGAGCCAGAGTCTCGTCCTGTGTCGCCTGTGTCTCGTCGAGCGTCGCCTGTTCGTGCTGCTCGCACTAGTCGTCGTGCCCCGCGTCAGCGTCCTCCGCCTGTCCCTGGCACACACTATATGACTCTGCGTCCTTCCACTGCTCCGCATCGTGTCCCTCTTCCTTCTCCTCCTGCGTCCTCCCTTCCTGCCCTTGCTGACCCGGAGTCTGAATCTCTTCGTGCTGCTAGTCCTACTATCACGCGTCTCCTGGCCTCTGCTGTCACTGACCCTTCCTTTGAGTCAGCTGCTGCGTCTGCCTTAGTTGCTGAGCTTGTCGACTTTGCTGCTCACTGTCGTCTAGACTACGCTGCCAGTCTTGTTGCTGAGTCTGAGTCTGAGTCTGTCTGTCCTCCGTCCGTCGGGGGTGAGTGTGCTCTTGGCACGGACGTCCTTGAGGACAGGCAGGAGGAGTTTGAGTGCTTTGCCGCTGCTGTACCTCATCTCGTGTCCATGCTGATTGCACCTGAGGGAGACTCGGATGCTCCAGACATCCCGACCCCGCGCTCTTACGCTGAGGCGATCGCGGGTGAGTACTCCTCTCAGTGGCAGACAGCCATGGATGCAGAGATGGCATCCTGGAGGTCCACTGGCACTTACGTCGACGAGGTTCCCCCTCATGGGGCGAACATCGTCAGTGCCATGTGGATTTTCAGGGTGAAGCGGCCGCCAGGTTCTCCGCCTGTCTTCAAGGCTCGTTACGTTGCTCGAGGCTTCAGTCAGCGAGAGGGAGTAGACTTCTTCCAGACCTTCTCCCCCACCCCGAAGATGACCACTCTTCGGGTGCTGCTGCACGTTGCTGCTCAGCGTGACTACGAGCTTCACTCTCTTGACTTCAGCACAGCTTTCTTGCAGGGCAGCCTGCATGAGGAGATCTGGCTGCGCCGCCCTCCTGGCTTCACTGGGTCGTTTCCTCCTGGTACCCAGTGGAGCCTCCGGCGGCCGGTCTACGGTCTCCGCCAGGCGCCACGTGAGTGGCACGACACACTGAGGACTACACTTGCGGCTCTTGGGTTCGCGCCTTCTACTGCTGACCCGTCGCTGTTTCTGCGCACCGACACCTCGCTGCCGCCGTTCTACATCCTCGTGTACGTCGACGACTTGGTCTTTGCCACTGCTGACACTGAGGCTCTCGCCCACGTGAAGTCGGAGCTGCAGAAGAGACACACGTGCACAGACCTGGGTGAACTGCGCAGCTACCTTGGCTTGCAGATCACCCGGGACAGAGCACGCCGCACCATCACACTGACTCAGTCACACATGGTGCAGCAGGTCCTTCAGCGCTTCGGCTTCACCTGGTCCTCGGCACAGGCCACTCCTCTGGCTACAGGTCACTCGCTCTCAGCTCCACCTTCGGACGAGTCCGTAGAGCCGAGTGGTCCTTACCCAGAGCTAGTTGGCTGCCTCATGTACCTGATGACTTGCACTCGTCCTGACCTCGCGTACCCTCTTGGTCTGCTGGCTCGCTACGTGGCTCCTGGTCGGCACCGACCTGAGCACATGGCCGCCGCTAAGAGGGTACTGCGCTACTTGTGCAGCACATCAGGCATGGGGCCAGTGCTTGGAGGGAAGAGCCCAGTTGTCCTCACTGGGCACTCAGACGCTTCTTGGGTTGACGACCAGGCTACTCAGCGGTCGTCACAGGGTTATACCTTCAGTCTTGGCTCTGGTTCAGTTTCTTGGCGTTCTACTCGCTCGTCTTCAGTTCTCAGCTCCAGTTGTGAGGCTGAGATCTACGCCACAGCCATGGCTGCACAGGAGTTACGCTGGCTCACCTACCTGCTGACCGACTTGGGAGAGCGGCCTCATTCTCCTCCAGTGCTGTACGTCGACAACAAGGCTACCATTGCCTTGTGTGAGGAGCACAGACTGGAGCACAGAACGAAGCACATCGCTCTGCGTTACTTCCTAGCTCGAGAGTTGCAGCAGCGTGGTCAGCTGCGTCTGCGTTACGTGGCCACTCGGGCCAACAGTGCTGATATATTCACCAAGGCACTTCCGTCTAGTGATCATCAGCGTTTCTGCACTATGCTAGGGCTTGTGCCCAGTTTTCCTCACCTGCTGTAGGCTTTGCTTGTACTGTGATCTATATATATACCTGCATGCTTGCTTTGCTAGGTAGAGATCACTGTGCTGTTTGTGTTGCATATATGCCTCTGCATGTGAACTGGCCTTTTGGGCTCTTTGCTTGTGCTCAGAGTGTGTGGTGACGTTGTGATCCACCCTGAGCTTGCTTTGCCTCTCTTGACTGGTCTTGTGACCCCTTGCTCTCCCCCACTTTGCCTATGGGGGTGTGTCAAATGTTATATCTGCTACAGTTTGTTTAGGCTGTAGTGGGGTAGTTACTATGGGGTACAGTAAGTTTAGGGTTTCCTACTTGTACCCAACTCTTTCCTAGTTCAATCACTCTTGTGGATTATGACACACGTGACTGCATCTTCTACGAAAGACTGACCCTGCCACTGTACCGCCAGCACCGCACTGCACAAAACGCACCGGACAACATTTTTCAGGGACAGCACAGCTACGCCAATGACGAGGACGACGTTGACGTGGCAGGAGAACAGCCAGACGAGCCAGCAGCAGATGAGGCACCTTTCGTCCCCGTTACGGAGCAATTCGGCACCCCCACATACTTTCCAACAGACACCAATCCTCACGAAGCAGTACAGGCACAGCACGATTATGCAAGTGCAGAAATGCACTCACCCATGAACGAAGATCCAACTCGCGACTCCTCCCGCGACACCTTTCGCGACATCCCTGGCGACGACGACGACGTGGTCGAAGTTACCACCACAGCCGAATCCAACCTCACGGGCCTTCGCATCCTTGGCCTCGCTTTCGCCGTTCGGGGTAACCAGCAGCTGGTCGAGCCCACCACCGTTCGCCAGGCTCTCAACGGGCCCGACGCTGAGAAGTGGAGAGCCGCCATGGCCGCAGAAGTCGCTGCACTCCAACGCCGCGGCAACTGGAAGCTGGTACCACGCCGACACGCAAAGGGGAGAAAAAATCTTACAGGAAAGTGGGTCTTTAGAATCAAGACCCTCGCGGACGAAACGGTCGAAAAATTCAAAGCGCGCTGGGTGGTTCGCGGATTCGAGCAGACGTAATTCGTGGACTACAACCAAACGTTCGCACCTGTCGGACGTCATACCTTAGTGCGCATTCTCCTCTGCATCGCCGCCGTAAAACAGCGCCCGCTTCGCAAAATCGACGTCTCCAACGCGTTCCTCTACGCGATCGTCGACGCCATCATCTACGTCGAGCAGCCACATGCGTTCGAAGAAGACGGCGACGCTGTTTGTCTCGTTCAAAAATCCCTGTACGGCATCAAGCAGGCACCACGCCTGTGGCAGCAGCATCTTCATGGCGTACTCATCGAGTTTGGCTTCCAGCAGCTTCCCCACGACCAGGGGATGTACCGCCTCGAATCCCGCGGCCACTTCATCCTGCTCGTCGCCTACGTCGACGACCTCCTCTACATCGGAGACGACACAGACCTACTCGATCACTTCGAACGCGAGATTCAGGAGAAGCGAGAGGTGACCATCGACCATGAGGTCACCCAATTCCTTGGGCTCAACTTCACCCAGACTGCGGATACAATTCACCTCTCCGCCGCGAAATACGCCGAGACCCTCGCTAAGAAGTTCGGGATCGCTCCCGTCGGCGTCACCACCTCGTTCCGCATCCCTCCGCCTAACCACGAGCCTGATACCACCCCACTCTCATCGGCAGATCACCGTCTCTACCAGCAGCAGCTCGGATGCCTACTGTTCGCCGCCGTCACATGCCGCCCGGACCTATCTTACATCGCCAGCCAGCTCGCCCAGTACCTGCGCCGACCTGAAGGGGAGAACCTAGCAGACCTGCGCCGCGCCTTACAGTACTTCATCTCTACTCCCGACGTCGGCCTCACCTACAAGGCTAACTTAACGGCTCCACTACAACTCACCTGCTATGTGGATGCTGACCACGCTGGGGATGTAGACAACAGAAGGTCCCGCACAGGCTTCATTTTCAAACTTGAACCCGCAGGAACCATCTCCTGGAACTCCAACAAGCAAGAACCCATCGCCCTCTCGTCAGCAGAATCGGAATTCATCGCAGCAAGCGCAGCAGTGCGCGAAGGACTCTATCTCACAGAGCTCCTACAGGAAACGAAAACGGCGATGAACGGGTCATTCAAGTTACTCTGCGACAACCAGAGCGCAATCAAAATTGCAAACAAGCCAGGCTTCGTCAACCGCACGAAACACATCGCCCTGCGTTACTTCTTCGTGAAGGACGAAATCGACAAGGGGAAGGTCCAGCTCACCTACTGTCCAACTGGCGAAATGGCAGCTGATTTCCTCACGAAGAAACTGCCACGTCAGAAGTTCTCGTACTGCTCGGACCTGTGCGGAGTCGTTCGAAAGAGCCACGTGGTGCACCTCCAGGAATGAAGGGGAGTGTTGGAGTATAAAGGGAATTACACTTGGCATTCCCGTAGGTGCAGCAGTATCGCACCAGTCTCTGTCGAAGCAGCAACAACCGTAGTATCGGATCAACCCGTATCAAGGGCAGGAAGGTCAACAGTCACAAGAAGTCAACTGTCGCGACTGTTGACCATCTGGACCGACGCTTGACTCACCATCGAGGAATGGCAACAGGCGTAACCGTATATACAGGTTACATGCAGCGACTCGGTAACAAGAAAGTAGTGCAACAGTCAGAGTTACTGTAGAAATGCCTGTAAGACAGTTATAATAAGGGAATGTACCCCTCAGAGTACATGGCTAGTTAGGAACTATTTATTATGTGTGTAATTTGTGTTTTAATCAACTTGGTCATTTACATTCACTATTATCTGAGTTCCCACAACAAGACTTCCGCTACCAAACTCTTCTAAGGCATTTCCTATCCTATCCAAGGTCCTCACTCTAACAGTTTCTAAGAATGAAACACTTATTTTTTTTTTTTAGTCAGGTTCACCTTGGCATATCAAGGTTGCTCTTATAGCTGCAATGATGAGCCATGTTTTTTTTGAAAGGATGCAGATTGCATTTTTGAAAGAGTGTAGATTTACTGTGTACAAAGGAAATAGTTTTGTTGGAATAACCGAAAGATTATCGTAACATTCCTGAAGGCTCCTTACGGACACGTCACTCCATAACGGAACAATGCATCAGTACTACCGTATTCCCCCGGATATAATACCCTAGGGTCTTATGCTAAATCCCTATAAAAAATGGGGGGGGTCTTAACAAAGGATTTTTTTTTTTTTTTTTATAATATCCGGGTCTTTTCATATGGCATATTTTGTTTTAGTGCTTTCAACACTACAATCAATACTGAAGTTGTGGGTTTGCTTTTGGTGAGCACCATAACAGCGAAAGTGATCGCTTGACCATTCACAACAAATTCGACTGTCACAGTAAATGTCGCCCCTCTGACGCAACAATTTCGCCCCCTGACACAGCAATTTTGCCACCTGACGCATCATTTTCGCTCCCTGACGCGGCAAACTTGCCTCTTGACGCAGCAAATCAACCCCCTGACACGGGAATTCACCCCCGAAACCGGAATTCGCACTATAAAATGTTTCAGTTTCAAATGAAACAAAGAAAGAGTACAAGGAAAACCCCTCTATAGGGGTAAGGGGGGGGGTCTCTCAGAAACTAAACACAGCGGAATGAGTTGGATTGATTGGGTTGGAGTACAAATGCCTAAACCTAACTGTTTGTACCCCATATAGCATGACCCACTAGAGGCTATAACATTTGACACACCCCTATAGCCTAAGTGGGGAATGCGAAGCAACAAGAAACGCAACCTAAGGCCACAAGACCAGTCACAAGCAAGAGAGAAAACAAAGCTCAGGGTGGATCACAACGTCACCACACAGTCTGAGCACAAACAAAGGGCCACAAGGCCAGTTCAAGAGTATACAAGCTAATATATATGGTACACACAAACAAGAGGCAAGAACTCACTACTGCAGTCTACTAGACCCAGTCTCAACGAGGCCTAACTGCAGACAAAACCAGCGGTGGTCACAAGGCTGAAGGGCCTTGGTGAAGATGTCTGCAGTGTTGGCCTCGGAGGCCACAAAGTCCAGACGAGCCTGTCCGCGTCTCTGCAACTCTCGAAGGAGGAAGTACCTGACGTCGATGTGCTTCACTCTGCTCTCCAGTCGAGGCTCACGACGCAGGAGAATCATCGCCTTGTTGTCAGCAAACAAGGTCGGTGCAGAGCTCGGCCGCTCACCAAGGTCAGTGAGCAAGAAGGTCAACCAGCATAGCTCCTGTGCGGCAAGGGCTCCAGCGTAGATCTCGGCCTCTGCGGTAGAAGTCGCAACAGAAGAGGACCGAGTGGACCTCCACGAAACAGCTCCAGAGCCCAGGCTGAAACAGTAACCCTACGTAGACCTCTGAGTCTCAACGTCGTCAGCGTAGGAGGAGTCGCAGTGACTGGTGAGTACAACTGGTTGTGTCCCCCCAAGTACAAGCCCCATGTCTGATGTCGCGCCGAGGTACTTCGCCACCCTCTTAGCCGCAGTCCAGTGAACAGGACGGTGTCTCCCAGTCGCAACAAAGCAAGAAAGGATGCTAAGAGGGAAGGCGAGGTCCGGGCGAGTACACGTCATCAGGTACATGAGGCAGCCCACCAGCTCTGCGTAGGGACCACTGGGCTCGAACGGCTCGTCAGGAAAAGGCCCAGTGAGTCTGTGGTCTACAGCAAGAGGGGTGGGTGTAGGAGAAGAGTGCTGAAGCCCGAACCGCTAAAGGACCTGATGCACCATGTGTGACTGAGTCAGAGTGATGGTGCGAGCGGCTGTGTCCCTGGAGATCTACAGGCCAAGGTAGCGGCGCATTTCCCCAAGGTCAGTGTAGGTGTGTCTCTTCTGCAGTTCGGACTTCACCTCCGCCAGTGCAACTGTGTCGGCTGTGGCAAAAACCAGGTCGTCAACGTAGACGAGAACGAAGAAAGGTGTGCGCCCACGACGAACAAACAACGACGGGTCGGCGGAAGACGGCTCAAACCCGAGGTCGGACAGAGTAGAGCGGAGAGTGTCGTGCCACTCACGGGGTGCCTGGTGGAGACTGTAGACCGGTCGTCTGAGGCTCCACTGGGTCCCAGGCGGGAAGGTGCCAGTGAAGCCCGGAGGACCACGCAGCCAGATCTCCTCGTGTAGACTGCCCTGGAGGAAGGCAGTGGAGAAGTCAAGAGAGTGTAGCTCGTAGTCTCTCTGCGCTGCTATGTGTAGTAACACCTAAAGAGTGGTCATCTTCGGGGTGGGCACGAAGGTCTGAAAGAAGTCAACTCCCTCACGCTGACTGAACCCTCTAGCCACGTAGCGTGCCTTGAAGACTGGGGGAGATCCCGGCGGCCGCTTCACCTTGAAGATCCACATTCCGTCAACTATGTTCGCCCCTTGGGGGGGAACCTCGTCAACGTAAGTGCCTGTGGACCTGTAGCCATTGCTGCGTCCATGGCAGCTCTCCACTGAGAGGCCCAAGGCCCTGACACTGCCTCAGCGTAAGTGCGAGGAGTAGGTATGTCAGGAGCGTCGAGGTCTCCCTCAGGAGCGAGGAGCATGGCACAGAGATGAGGCGAAGCAGCTGCCAGGAACTCTAGCTCAAACTGTCTGTCCTCTAGGACGTCACAGCCAAAGGCAGACTCACCCCCGGCGGACAGAGGACGGACAGGAGGAGCGGCCACAACACGAGTGGCGTAGTCAAGGCGACCGTGGCAGTAAAGTCAGTGACAGCGGCAGTGAGGACCGTGACGGAGGAAGGAGAGGCACGAGAGTCAGTAACAAGAGAGGCGAGAACACGAGAGAGAGTAGGGCGGTACGTGCGGTAGTAGTCAGTAACCGGAGTGGACAGGGAGGCAGTGAGAGATGACTCAGGAGGACGAGGAAGAACAGACGGAGGAGGACGAGGAGGACTAGGACGAAACAACACGGTACGGAGGTCAGTGACAGGTGACGAAGGACGAGCACGAGGGGGACGAGAGGTCCAAGTGTGGGCGAGAGGAGAGGGAGACGGAGGAGACTGAGAACAAGGGAACACAGCCGGAGCTGAGTCCGGAGGAGGAAACGTAGGACCGAACACAGGAGGAGAGGAGGGGAGACCAAGGGCCCGAAGGCCAGAAACAGGGGCCGGAGGCTGCTCCGGCTGCTGCGGCTGCGGCTGCTGCTGCTGCTGCTGCTGCTCCTGCTGCAACTCCAACCTCTCACGCTCCACCCGCTGCTGAACCTCCGACCTCTCACGCTCCAAAAGCTGCTGCTCCTCACGCTCTAGACGAAGAAGGGCCTGGTAACGAGTCGGGTAGGGGTGAGGAGGAGGAGTGGTGTCAGGAGACGCAGCAGAAGAACCGGCTCCGTCCTCGACAGTACCCGGCTGAGCACCCCCAGAGCGAGTACCTCCCGCGGCAGCACGACCAGTACCTGTAGGAGGTGTACCCGCACCCCCAGTCGTGGTGCCTCTAGTGGCACCAGCACCAGCCCCAGACTCTCCAGCTCAAGAAACACCACCAGCTCCAGCACCACCACCAGCTCTAGTACCCTCGGAACGGGCAACTGCGGCAGGTGCACGCTCAGCGCCAACGCCAACACCCCCAGAACTGGCTGCTCCTATAGGTGCACGAACAGCTCCAACGCCAGCACCCCCAGAGCGAGCACCGCCCGAGCCCTCACCTCGAGCACCATCACCCTCAGAGGCCGCAGTGGCCGGTAAAGGAAGCGCTGACGGCTGCTGCGGAGGCGGTGAGGACGACTGCGGGGAAGGAGGAGAGACCTGGAGGGGGTACCAAGGGGGGGGGAGTAGCGTGGGACACACCAGATGGAGCGGGAACAGGGGGGGGTACCGGAGGAGTAGGGGCGGGAGGAGGAGGAGCTGGAGCCAGGAAGAGGGGAGGGGGGGGAACCGGGAGACCTCGACAGGGGTACCGGACGTAGTAGGGGACGGACTCGTCGAAGCGGACGTCACGAGAGTCAAAGAACCGGTGGGAGGGAGGGTGGTAAAAGGTGAAGTCAGAGGAGCCCTCTGGGAAACCAAGGAAGACACAGGGGACAGCGCGAGGCGAGATCTTGTCCGCAGAGGTGTCACGGACAAGAGCCAAGCAGCCCCAGACACTAAACCTCGACGCAACACCAGGGGACCCTGTCCAAAGATTGGTCGGTGAAGCCCCTGGCCGAGAGACGCGAGGCCAGAGGTTCAGCTGGTGAGCGGCGTACCGAGCCGCGTAGGGCCACAGAAAATGGGGCGCGCGGGCGTGGATCATGGAGGTGCGGGCGATCTCCATGACCAGGCCTAAGCGGCGCTCAGCAACCCCATTCTGCTGTGGAAAGTCTGGAAGAGTCCAGGACTGGGTGATGCCCTGCTCAGCACAGAATCTGCCGAGAATGCCGGAGCGAAACTCACCCCCACGGTCGGAGTGAAGACAATTGACACGACGACCGTGAGTGCCCTCGGTGGCGAGGAGCCACCTGATCAGCGTAGAAGTCACGTTGGACTTCTTCGCCAAAGGGAACACGGTGGTGTACCGAGAGTAGTTGTCAACGACCACCAGAAAGAAACTCTCACGCGCAGGGCCAAGGCGGGGAGCGGGGCCCCAGACGTCTAAGTGGAGAGTCTCGAAGGGCTCGGTGGCCGGACGAAGGGAGGAGGAGTGAGGGGTGGCGCGCAGCCGACCCTGGACACAAGGACCACACGGAGGAGCTGGGGACGACGGGAGTGGCGGGAGGACTCGGGGGAGGCCAAAAACAAGACGCTGATTGGACATAGCGCGGAGACGAGGGAGGGAAGGGTGACCAAGGCAGTGGTGCCAGAGGAGGGAGGGGTGGGCAAGCGACCGACACGAGCACGACGCAGCAACTACACCTGACACAGCAACCTGACTGGACCCGGCTACCTGGTGGGACGGGGGTCGGTGCGGAGGGTGTACAGACCAGAGCCCGGCTCTTGGCGAAAAGTGGCCAAGGGGGCGTACGTGTCACCGTCCACACAGACCGCGGTGTCACCAGAAGGCTCAACCCAGATCCCGACGTGCTGTCTCGCCAGGGTGCCCACACCAACCAGGTTCCTAGAGAACGTAGGAACGTGGAGGCCAGTCAGGGAACCGGAAGGAGCAGCTGGGCACGGGAGTGTAGTGGCGTGAGTCGCAATGACCGGTCCCGAGGAGGGATCGGCCAGTGCTACAGGGACAGGCGCCGGTAGCGGAGAGAGAGTCGTGCAGTCGCGGAAGAAGCAGTGTGACGCTCCGGAGTCCAGTGTGAAGGAGAGAGAGGCGTCCGCCGAGGGAGTACCTGTACTAGTAGCTAAACAAGATCCTACACTAGCACCTACTCTAGCAACAGGCAAAGATCCTAAGCTAGGTACAGACAAGTACACAGATCCAGGAGCACTATAGTCAACATCAGCATACATGGCATATGACCTAGCATCATTCATAGTCATATCAAAAACAGCAATACCACGAGCAAGAAGTGTCCCCCAGCGTGGCGGTGGGGGAGCGGAGGGGCCGTGGTGCAAGCGGTAGAGGTCGTCGAGACGACTGAAGCAGCGTGCAGCAGAGTGGTCGGGCCGGCCACAGTACGAGTCCCGACGAGGAACCGTAAGGATCCAGTACTCACAGGGACCAACGTCGCGGCCGGCCGAGCGAGGTCCCCGACTGGAGGGGGCGCCACTGCGCCCAGTGCTCGGGGGACCCACAGACCTCCACTGCTGCTGAGGGCCCCACTGCTGCGGAGGGCCCCACTGCTGAGGCTACTGCTGTGGCAGGCGCTGCTGATGGCCCTGTCGCTGCTGCTGCTGTCCCTGCCGCTGCTGCTGTCCAGGCGGCGGCAGCTGCTGAGGAGTCGGCTGCTGCTGCTGCTGGGACCCCTCACCACCAGTGAAAACTCCACCGTCGAAAGGAGGGCCGTCAGGTCCCGAGCCACCCCCACCACCACTCCCACCACCTGGTCCACCGCCACCGCCACTACCCGCACCACCTCCAATACCCCCGCCGCCCTTCCCACCCCTCTTACCAGCCTTGCCACGTTTCTGCCCGCCAGAGACAGAAACAGCCACCGTCTCCTCAGAGGCAGAAGACGTGGGGGTGGCAAGTGAGGCAGAGAAGGTGGGAAGCTGTGGTACACACACCCCTCAAAAAGACGAGGAGGAGGCGCGGAAGAGGCAGAGGCAACAGTGAGGAGGTTACTCTCGATCTTCGAGAGAGCAGTCTCAAGAAGATCGATGGTAAGCTCAGTGGGGTGCTTCTGAAGAAGCGCGTCGCGGGCTGTGGCTAGGCGGTCAGGGAGGCAAGTGACTAGCCAGTGAATAGTGAGCCACATAGGGGGTGGGGCAAGGGCAAGCTGGTCCTTAGTGCAAGCAGCGCGAAAGCGAGCATCAAGGGAGCGCATGTGAGTAGCGAGGTCAGAGACAGTCTCAAAGGAGGCGAGGTCAGGGTGGATAAAGGGTACGAGGAGGCGACTGAGCGAAGCAGAGGAGGGAGTGGAGTAGCGAGTAACAATAGCCTTATACAGATCTGCAGCAGACTCGACCTGAGCGAAGTGGACTGCCTCTGTCGGCGGGAGAAGGTCGGTCAGGGCGAGGCAGGCAGCAGCGTCACAAGACTCCCACACGTCGCGAGCGAGGAGCTGGCGCTGGTAGTCGGCCTCCTACTCAGAAGTAGGCGGTGGGGTAGTGGGCAGCGGCTGAGGCTGCGGAGGGGCGGTCTGAGTGCCAGACGCGTGTGCGAACAGGTGCACGCCATCCTGCCGCTGGCTCTTAAGGTGGCGCTGCGCATGCGTAAGCCACGTACTAAAGTCAATCGGTCTCCCTTCAGGGTCAAATCGAAGTACTCGGGAGGTCGCCATAGGGGGCGAAACTAAGAGAGCGCGGCTGCCAGCCGCGGGAGGGGGAGACAGTCAGTGGCGTGTGGGCAAGCGCGCAGGCGTGCAGTGTCACGAGACGAACTTAGCTAGGAACGGGTTTAACTAAGGGCCTAGGCTTAGTAGCCTAGGCCAAGCGGGTGTCGAGGGAGTTGTGCCAAGAGAGAATCGAGAATGTGTGTCTTCACTATAGGTTTGCAAGAACATATAGCAAAGAAACAAAGAGGTGCACCACCACAACAAAGAAACATAACTACACTAAAGCTAAAGCTACAGGCAGTTATAAACATATATAAATATATATCGCGACATGCAGGTGGGCAGGCGGCGCGGCATGCGGACAGGCGGGCGGCGCGGCGCGCTGGCTGGCGGGCGGTGCGGCGTGCTGGCTGGCGGGCGGCGCGGCGCGCTGGCTGGCGGGTGGCGCGGCGCTCTGGCTGGCGGGCGGGCGGCGCGGTGCGCTGGCGTGGCGCGCTGGCATGCGCGCTGGCGAGCGCGCTTGCGTGATGCGCTGGCGGGCGCGCTGGCTGACGCGCTGGCGGGCGCGCTGGCGTGCGCACTGGCGGGGCGCGCTGGCGTGCGCGCTGGCGTGCGTGCTGGCGTGAGCGCTGGCGTGCGTGCTGGCGTGACGCGCTGGCGGGCGTGCTGGCATGCGCGCTGGCGGGGCTCGCTGGCGTGCGCGCTGGCGTGCGCGCTGGCGGGGCGCGCTGGCGGGGCGCGCTGGCGTGCGCGCTGGCGGGTCTGCTGGCTAGGGTGCTGGCGGGCCTGATGGCTAGGGCGCTGGCGGGCCTGCTGGCTAGGGCGCTGGCGGGCCTGCTGGCTAAGGCGCTGGCGGGCCAGCTGGCTAGGGCGCTGGCGGGCCTGCTGGCTAAGGCGCTAGCGGGCCTGCTGGCTAGGGCGCTGGCGGGCCTACTGGCTAGCGTGCTTAGGCCAGACGGGGGGGGGGGGGTTTCACGCCAAGGCTAGTGACGGCCGAAGTCTAGGAACGGCGGAGACTAAGTGTGGCCTAGGAACGGCGAACCTACTGCTGATACCATCTCAGAAACTAAACACAACGAAATGAGTTGGATTGATTGGGTTGGGGTACAAATGCCTAACCTTAACTGTTTGTACCCCATATAGCATGACCCACTAGAGGCTATAACATTTGACAGGGTCTTATATTGATCACACCCCAAAAGGGGGGTACAACGAAATCGAGGTTTTATGAAAGACCCCCCCCGTATTAGGTACCCGGGGATGTTGTATTTTGGGGGGGTCTTCTATCCGGGGAAATACGGTAGTACCGCAATAGCTCATATAGAGCATGCGGAAGATCGAGAGTCACCTGGAGGTCAACAGTCGAAAACAGTCAATGGTCGTGTCTCTTGACCGTCCAGTAACCGCACTTGGTACCGTCATCGCCCGGATATAAGACAGTGTCGAATTGAAGACATGGGGTGTCGTTAAAACGGGTGTATCTTATTGATTGGTGTTCCTAATTATAAGGCACCTGTCGGTGTGTACGAGTTAAGCCAGTATAGAGGTTAGGGGCAATCTTATGACGAGGGGGTATCTTCTAAACGGTTTTTTGTCCATCTATAAGAACTATAAGACACCCTAAACCGTCCCAATTACAAGACATAGCAAGTTTTTTTTCTAATGTATAAGATAAGACATATATGTCTTCTATCCGGGCGATGACGGGTAGTTACGCGATGCAACTGTCGAGAAGAGCAATAGTCGTGGTTTTTGTAGCTATGTACCCCTCAGAGTCTATGGCTAGCTAGTTTGTTATTTATACCCTTGTACTTCTATCTTATTATTGTCTTGTTCTCTTTCAATTATAATCAACAAGGTCACTACTAAGACTTCATTGTTTTCTCTTTAACTTAGCGACTTGTCCTATCCACATCGATTTTTGGGTTATATCAGCATGGTATGAGAGCTAGAGTGGATCATAAGGCCTGCCAAGTTCTTGTTCTTCCTAGAACAAACCCTTTATAAAATTACTCATTACACTACAAATCTGCATCACTATGGCTCCTGAAGGAAAAGCCACTACAGACTCTCCGGGCCCACCAGCAGCAACGACTAATGCACCATCAGCGGTGCCTCCGTCAGCGCCGCTGTCGTCGAGCAGTTGGTCGCTCGCATCAACGCTCTAGAGAGCCATCAAGCTATGAGCATCGATGGCTCAAGCTACGCAAGAGGAGTTGCTGGACTCCCTCTCCCTGGAGAAGACCGTCGCGTCAACTTCGAGAGGTCTTTCACCTTTGACAACCGTCAAACTTCAGAGCTGAAGACTTCAATTCCATTCGACGGCAAAGATTTCTACACGTGGAGCTTCAAATTTGAGCTTCTCGCAACCACCGCTCAAATCTGGATGTACTACGACGAAACTTGACCCTTTCCTTCGGAAGGAACCATCCAGGAGAAGCATCAGAATTACCACGAATCTCCTCTCACGTACACCGCTCTCATCCGAAACCTCTCCCCCACCGATCAGCTCGGCATTCGCTCCTACAAAACGGAGTACGCTCCTGCGCAACTGTCTTGGAAACACCTGCGCAATTCATACATGGCAACAGATCCAGTTACCATGAGCCGACTACTCAGTCAACTGACATCAATCAAAATGCAGCAAGGGGCGAAAGCGGGACCGTATATCAACCGGTGCCGCAATCTGCGCGACCACATAAAGAAGTGCGGCAGAACCGTCCCTGACGACATGTTCGTCTCGATGGTTCTCTCCGGCCTTGGACCCGATTGGCGCCAGTGCCAGTCGTTGCTCCGCGCTCGAGCAACTATTTCCGAGTCCGCCCTTTGCGCCACTCTTCTCTCCAAGCAAAAGGAGTTCGATCTGTACAATGAGAAAAACAGCAAGCAGGAGAAGTTAGTATTCTTCACTGGAGCGGCTGAAGGGGGACAGCATGGAAAGAAGGAAGCATTCTGCAAGTATTGCAAGAAACCCGACCACACTATCGACCGGTGCTACAAGCGAAAGGCAGCTGACGAGAGGCGCAACAACTCCTCCAGTCAGCAGCCCCCGGCACCCTCAACATCTGCTGCTGCAACAGCAACCGTGTCACCGCCTTCCGTTACGAGCACCTCACAAACTCCTGCAGGCATTTCGTCCAAGGACAAGGGCAAGGGATCGATTATTACCTGCATGGCACGACGTCGCAGAGGCATCTGATATTACGACAACATCGAATACCCGACAATCACGCCCATCAATCCCATCATGCCAAGTGCGGACAATGACCCCACACTCCACAGCTGGATCGATCGTCCAACCAACATCCCACCTGACTCTGAGTTGCCTCCAAGCACATCGGAGTCCCCTCCCAGTCTTCTCGCGAGAAGATACATCGATCCCCCGCCGTACACCGGGGACTTCGACCGCATCATCACTCCGAAGATCGCTGGGATTGCACGACGGAACCGCGAAAACTACAACACCTGGTATCTCGATAGCTGCTGCGGACAACAATGGTGGGGTCACCGAAGTTCATTAGCAACTCAAAGCACATGCGGCGACCATGCGAAATTACCGTTGCCAATAACAACCGCCTCAAGGCTTATGACATCGGAGTGATTTACCTTGAGGCCGAAGATACTCACTTCACTATCCACATCGGAGACGTACTGGTCGTTCCCGATCTGCAGTACAACCTGCTCTCTTCGGCGCAGCTCATGAGGTGCGGAGTCGACATTCGCAGCAACTGCAAAGACAAGGCCTTCGAGCTGTTTTACAAAAACACTTAAATCGGCAAGGCTGTCATTGACGACGGAGTCACTTCACTATCCACATCGGAGACGTACTGGTCGTTCTCGATCTGCAGTACAACCTCCTCTCTTCGGCGCAGCTCATGAGGTGCGGAGTCGACATTCGCAACAGCTGCAAAGACAAGGCCTTCGAGCTATTCTACAAAAACACTTACATCGACAAGGTTGTCGTCGACGACGGAGTCTTTGTCTTGAACTTCTGCGCCCAAGGCACCACTGGCGACTCTGAGCGAACAATTCTGCTGAAAACAACTCCCACGGAGCCGCTGACCTGGTCGCACCCCGGGGAGATGGACCTTGATCAGCCTGCTCCAGATGGTCTTCTGCGACTACGCGCCATTCCAACCGCCTCAACCTCCAATCCAGGTAACACTGGACCTCCAACAGTGGTAGAAGAAGAGGACAGTGGCAAGTCAGCACCTGCAGAACCTGATACCGGCGGACGTGAAACAAATCCAGCACCAGAAACCGACTGGGGAAATTCCAGCCCCACAGTCGGCCCGTGGGGGGTAGTTCAAATGCCCGAAGAAGCAGCGGCGGAAGGCCGGGGCGCTGTTCAGACACCAGAAGAAGGAACCGCTGAGGCGATACAGGAGGCGCCAACACGTCCAAAGGAGGATGGGGCTGGGGTCAGCCAAATCCCGCTTATCCCGAAGCTCCAGCACTTCCACCTGGGGACGTCGCGACAGTCGACCCGTACTGGGCAATACGTGGTACCAGCTAGGGTGGACCTCCTCTTCCAAACCAGTATGCCCCTGACACGCCAGAACACGTACAAGAGGAGTCAGAGGAAATGGCTTACGAGTTCGGAGGAACTACTCGAACCTACCGAGGAAGTGCCGCCGCCGGAACAAGGACCTCAGTTAATCTCGGTCACCGGCGATGAGTACCTCTACCATCGCGACCCAATGGAAGGCCTTCTCGCCTCTGAATGGCCCGAAGCAACATTCTTTCTGCAACCGCTCGTCATGGGCGACGCAGTCCACTCCGCAGATACAGACGACATCGCCAAAATTCCGAAAGAGGTCATGGAGCACCTCTCCGCTCGTGCCTTCGTAGCCGATGTGGACAACGCCGTTGACAAGGGACCTGAGGGAGGGCAGTAGGACGAAGCCGAAAGACACAAATATTATCATAAAACAGTCGGGTACCGAGCAGATCCAGAAACATGGCATCATCATCACACGTCACGCTCAAGAACTCCCTCAAGGCCTGAGTCTTTGACGAAGACACGCTACTCCTTCCTCGAGGAGGCTCCCTCATAGCAGACTAGGCCGACTCGCTGTGCATCGTCTGCCCCACCGCGTCGCTCGCCCACAAACCCTTCCCCGACTTACCTCCTGGCTACAAACGCTACTAGCCACTTGTGTGAAATAACAAGGAATGAATGAACTAAGAAACAGTTGGATACAAATGTGAAACCCTAGAAACCTGTACCCCTTAGAGTCTACCCCACTACAGCCTACATAGGTTAAGTCATATATATCTGACACACCCCCATAGGCAAAGTGGGGGAGAACTAGGGGTCACAAGACCAGTCAAGCAAAGCAAAGCAAGCTTAGGGTGGATCACAACGTCACCACACAGTCCGAGCACAGGTTCAAGGCCACAAGGCCAGTTCACATGCAAAAATATATATAACGGTGAACAAACAAGCACAGGTATATATAGATCACAGTACAAGCAAGGTCAAGAAGTGAGCAAGTGAGGCCAAGTAGGCACAAGACCTAGCATCGTACAAAAGCGCTGATGATCACAAGGCTGAAGTGCCTTGGTAAAGATATCAGCAGTGTTGGCCCGAGAGGCCACGTAAGCAAGGCGCAGCTGACCACGCTGCTGCAGCTCACGAGCAAGGAAGAAGCGAAGAGCAATGTGCTTCATTCTGTGCTCCAGTCTGTGCTCCCGACACAAGGCCAGCATGGCCTTGTTGTCTACGTACAGAACTAAAGGAGAACGAGGCGGCTCTCCCAGGTCAGTCAGCAGGTAGGTGAGCCAGCGTAACTCCTGTGCAGCCATGGCCCCTGCGTAAATCTCAGCCTCACAGCTGGAGCCGAGAACAGAAGATGAGCGGGTAGACCGCCACGAAACAGAGCCGGAACCAAGGCTGAAGGTGTAACCCTGTGACGACCGCTGCGTAGCCTGGTCGTCAGCCCAAGAAGCGCCTGCGTGACCAGTGAGGACCACTGAACTCCGCCCTCCAAGCACTAGCCCCATGCCCGACGTACTGCACAAGTAGCGCAACACCCTCTTCGCAGCAGCCATGTGCTCTGGTCGGTGTCTCCCAGGAGCAACATAGCGTGCCAAGATGCTAAGAGGGTATGCAAGGTTAGGTCGAGTGCAGGTCATCAGGTACATGAGGCAGCCAACAAGCTCTGGGTACGGGCCACTCGGCTCTACGGACTCATCCGAAGGCAGAGCTGAGAGCGAGTGGCGGGTAGACAGAGGAGTGGCCTGAGGCGAGGAGTACGTGAAGTCGAAGCGCTGAAGGACCTGCTGCACCATGTGTGACTGAGTCAAGGTAATGGTGCGCCGTGCTCTGTCCCGGGTGATCTGCAAGCCAAGGTAGCAGCGCAGTTCACCCAGGTCTGTGCACGTGTGTCTCTTCTGCAGCTCGGACTTCACGTGGGCGAGTCCAGCAGTGTCAGCAGTAGCAAAGACCAAGTCGTCGACGTACACGAGGATGTAGAACGGCGGCAGTGAGGTGTCGGTGCGTAGAAACAGCGACGGGTCAGCAGTAGAAGGAGCAAACCCAAGAGCCGCAAGCGTAGTCCTCAGTGTGTCGTGCCACTCGCGAAGAGCCTGGCGGAGACCGTAGACTGGCCGCCTGAGGCTCCACTGGGTACCAGGAGGAAACGACCCAGTGAAGCCAGGAGGGCGGCGCAGCCAGATCTCCTCGTGCAGGCTGCCCTGTAGGAAAGCAGTGCTGAAGTCAAGAGAGTGAAGCTCGTAGTCACGCTGAGCGGCTATGTGCAGCAGCACCCGAAGAGTGGTCATCTTCGGGGTGGGAGAGAAGGTCTGAAAGTAGTCAACTCCCTGCCGCTGACTGAAGCCTCGAGCCACGGAACGTGCCTTGAAGACAGGCGGAGAACCCGGCGGCCGCTTCACCCTGTAAATCCACATGCCACTGACGATGTTCACCCCAGGCGGGGGAACCTCGTCAACGTAGGTGCTTGTGGACTTCCAGGAAGCCATCTCTGCGTCCATGGCTGTCTGCCACTGAGAGGAGTAGGGACCCTCTATCGCCTCTGCGTAAGAACGCGGAGACGGGATGTCTGGTGCATCGGGGTCTCCCTCAGGGGCAAGCAGCATGCACACGAGAACTCCTCCTGCCTGTCCTCAAGGACGTCCGTGCCAAGAGCACACTCACCCCCGATGGACGGAGGACAGACAGACTCAGACTCAGCAACAAGACTCGCAGCGTAGTCTAGACGACAGTGAGCAGCGAAGTCGACAAGCTCAGCAACTAAGGCAGACGCAGCAGTGGACTCAAAGGAAGGGTCAGTGACAACAGTAGCCAGGAGACGCGTGACAGTAGGACTGGCAGCAAGAAGGGAGTCAGACTCCGGGTCAGCAAGAGCAGGAAGAGAGGACTCAGGAGGAGACGGCAAAGGGACACGCTGTGGAGCAGTGGAAGGACGCAGTGCCATTTGGTGCGTGCCCGGGACCGCAGGAGGACGCTGGCGTGGAACACGACGACTAGTGCGACTAGCACGAACATGCGACGCAGGACGAGACTCAGGCTCACGACGCTCAGCAAGACCTCCAGTAGGACCAGTGTAGGGAGGAGGAGCAGGCAGTGGAGAGGCGAGCTGTAATTGTGACTCGGACTGGACAAGCGGGGGACACTCAAAGGAGGGAGCAGGACCAGTAGAAGGCGGAAGACCAAGAACCTGCTCAAGGAGCGGAATGAAGTACGGCCGCGGCCACGCAGCGCCTCCAGAACCAGCAGGGACAGCACCAGCACCCCGAGCGTCAGCACCAACGCCCGCAGCACCCCCAGCTCCAGCAGCACCCCCAGTAGCTCTAGCAGCGCCAACACCTCCAGCAGCTCCAGCTCCAGTAGGACCACCGGAAGACCCAGCAGCACCAGCTCCAGTAGAACCTCCAGCAGCACCTACACCAGCAGCACCTCCAGCTCCAGCACCAGCAGCACCACCAGGCCCAGCAGCTCCAGTACCGTCGGTACGAGCACCTCCGGGACCCGTGGCTCCAGAACCTCCAGCAGCCGCAGAACCTCCAGCACCGGTAGCACCACCAGCTCCAGCAGCACGACTCCAGCGGCGAGCAAACCACTCACGCAGCTCCTGGGGAGAGGGTAGCTCCCGCCGGGACGAAGCACCCGAAGGACCTCCAGGCCCAGCACCACCAGGCTCCACTCGAGCAGGCCCAGCACCCTCAGGCTCCGCACCCCCAGACTCAGCACCCCCAGGCTCAGCACCCCCAGACCCAGCACCCCCGGGCTCTGCACGCTCAGGCTCAGCATCCCCAGATCCGGCACCCGTAGGCACAGCACCCCTAGCAGCACCAGAGTCAACAGCTACCTCGACAGGCTCGACTGCGTCTACCTGAGACACACCTGAGGGGGCAGGACCCTGATGGGGGAGGGGGTCTACCGGGGGGGGACCTGGCGCGAGGAAGAGCGGCGGGGGGGGAAGGGGGGCAGCGCGGTAGGGGAAGAGACGGTAGTACGGAACCGACTCGTCAAATGTGACGTCCTGGGAGGACAGAACACGGCGCGAGGTGGGGTGGTAAAACTGCCAACCAGACGCGTCAGGGGGGAAGCCAAGGAAGACGCAGGGAACAGCACGAGAGGATAGCTTGTCCGCAGACAAGTCTCGGACAAAAGCCCGAGATCCCCAGACACGGAACGCCGACGCATCGCCAACCTTCCCCGTCCACCGCAGGGTGGGGGAGGTCTCCGGCAAGGAGACCCGGGGCTGAAGGTTGATCTGCTGCGCCGCGTACTGAACCGCGAACGGCCACAGAAAATGGGGAGCAGCCGCATGGATCATGGACGTACGAGCGACGTCCATGACCATGCCAATGCGGCGCTCAGCAATCCCATTTTGCTGTGGAGAGGCCGGAAGCGTGAACGTCTGGCGGATGCCCCTCGCACGGCAGAAGGCTCGCAGAAGGTCGGAGGAAAACTCTCCACCTCTGTCGGAGTGCAGACGCAGAACAGGAAAGTCCGAGCCAAAACTCCTCCTGAGCTAGAGACGAGCAGCACGGATCCAGTCGATCAACACCCCAGTGACCTCACCCTTGGTGCGCAAGGGGAAGACTGCGGTGTAACGCGAGTAGTCGTCAACCACGAAGAGGAACTAACGCTCGTGACCCTGTCCACGGACGCCGGCTGGGCCCCACACGTCCATGTGAAGAGTCTGCAGTGGAGCCTCTGTCGGCGGAAACTCGGAGGAGTGAGGAGCGGCGCGCTGCCGCCCCTCGACGCAGGGAACGCAGGTAGGGGCAGGCCCCGGAGGAAGGGGAGGGAGGGACCGGGGTAGACCAGAGACAAGGTAACGGGAGGCCATGCCTCGGAGACGAGGCAGGGAGGGGTGACCAAGGCGGTGGTGCCAGAGGAGAGTCTGGTGAGACAGGAGACGACACGAGCAGGGGGCAGACTCAGGACCAGACCTGGACGCTGCAGCAAACACCTGACCCGACGCAGCTACCTGACCAGACGCAGCAACCGGAGGAGACTCAGTAGTCAGTGTGTACAGGCTCGACCCCGGCTGACGGGTAAGCGTGGCCAAGTGTCGGCCCATCCGAGCACACGTACAGTGGGTCACTCGCTGACTCGCAGGAGTGAACTGGTCAAGCCCCCCATCCTGTAGGTCAGCACCACTCACCAAGTTCGTAGAGAACGAGGGGAGGTAAAGACCTGACAGGGTGCCAGAAGGGGCCGCCGGACACGGTAAGACAGTGGAGAAGTGGGCAAGGACAGGACCCCCAGAGGGGTCTGCCAGCGAGACTGCAACCGGCCGACTGAGCGGCGTTAGTGTGGTGCGGTCTCGAAAGAAGGAAAGGGAAGCACCCGAGTCAAGGGTGATAGTGTGCAAAGCCTGAGCCGACGTGGTACCTGAGAGAGCAGACTCACCAGCACCTGGATCAGCAGACGCACTAGCACCTAGAGCAGCAGCCTCACCAGCACCTAGAGCAGCAGCCTCAATGCCCGGGTCAGGCGGAACACACAGGTAACAGTCACCATCATCACTAGTAGAGACAATATACATGGCAGCAAGAATAGCATCATAATCAAGATCAAAGATAGCAACCCCCGACCTAAGCAGCTCGCCCCAGCGAGGGATCTCAGTAGCGTCAGGGAACTGGAGACGCCAGGCGTCCGTCAGGCGACCGAAGCAGCGCTGGGTGGTGTGCGGGCCACCGCACGGCTCACCAGTGCGGTCGCCGGTACGCAGGACGTAGGCACAGGGACCAGTACCCCCACCCCTCTGACGCGAAGCGTACCACTCACGAAGCTGCTGGGGGGGCGGGGTCTCACGAGTGCACTGCTGCTGCTGGCGCTGACCACCACCGAAGCCGCCCCGCTACACGCCACCCCGACCAGCTCCACCGCCGCTGCCGCCACCGCCGCCTCCTCCGCTCCCACCGCCACTGCCGCCGCCGCCTCCGCCTCCGCCGCCGCCACCGAAGCCCCCACCCCCGCCACCACTACCACCGCCACCCCCACCCCCTCCGCCTCCTCCACCGCCACCTCCACCGCCACCTCCACCGCCCCCGCCAGCTCCCCCTGCGCCCTTGCCCCCCTTGCCCTTGCCATTGCGGCGTCTCCCGCTAGGAGTAGACGCAGCGCCGACCGACTCGGTGCCAACGAGGTCGACAGCAGCAGCAGAGGCAACAGAGGGCAAAAGGGGGGAGGGGGAGCACCCCTCAAAGAGGGGGGCACGAGGGTCACCACAAGATGATCCTACAGCGACTATACTCTTCTCCGCTGCAAGGAGGCGCTCCTCGAGGAGGTCAACGGTGAGTGTGGTGGGGCAAACAGAGAGGAAGTGGTCCCTGACCGAGCGAAGGGAGTCAGGGAGCCGGGTGACAAGGTAGTAGAGGGTGATGTACATGGGGGGGGGGGTTCTTGGCGCAGAACTCAGCAGGAAGCGCAGCGCGGTAGCGGGTGTCACTAGTGCGGAGGTGCGTAATGAGGTCAGCGACTGTGGGAAAGGCGGCGAGGTCAAGGAACAGGTACGGCAGCATGAGGCGACTAAGGGCAGCAGTGGCAGGGGAAGAGTAGCGTGCAACAACAGCGTCATACAGGGTCTTAGCACTCTTGTACTGACTAAAGTGCGCGCGCTCAGTGGACGGCAGGTGACTACGCACAGCAAGACGGGCAGCAGCATCGCGTGTGGCCCACTGTGGGCGAACAGTACTATCAGCGTCGGCAGTAGGGGCAGCAGAGGCGCCAGAGGTGAGATCGAACAGTGAGAGACCGTCTTTTCTATCGCACTGCAGGAAGAGCTGCAGATCATCAACCCAGACCTCAAAGTCGACAGCCCGACCCTCAGCATCAAAGGTGAGCACATTGGGGGTAGCCATGACAGCAGTAGCAGCAGGCTAGCAGCAGCAGTGGCAGGCTAGCAGCAGCAGCAGCAGGCTAGCAGCAGCACCAGCAGGAGGGGCGCGGCTCGGCAGTGCTCTTACCAGGGGCGGGTGGGTAGAGGTCCGCAAGCGGTGGGGCAAGGCCGAGGTGCGCCGGCAGGAACAGGGCCGCGACAGGGCGGCAGAGAGGGGCCGCGCCTCGGCTGTAGGGTAGGGCCGGGGCGGCGGCGGCGGCTGTCACGGCAGTGGCAGCGGCGGTTGTCTCAGCAGGAGCGGCGGCGGCTGTCACGGCAGCAGCGGCGGCGGCGACCGGCCGTAGAGGAAGCAGCAGCGGCAGCAGGCGCGACGGCGGCTGCTGCTGGGGCGGCGGCGACGGGGCGGCAGGGCCGTGAAGAGCCGGGTAGGGGCCGCCAAGGGGCTGCGACGAGCCGCGAAGGGCCGCGGAGGGGCCGCTGAGGGGCCGCGAAGGGCGGCGAAGGGGCCGAGAAGGGGCCACGGGGGGCCGCGAAGGGGCCGCGAGGGGCGGCGAAGGGGCCGCGAGGGGCCGCGAGGGGCCACGAAGGGGCCGCGAAGGGCCGTGAGAGGGGCCACTAAGGGCCGTGAAGGGGCCGCGAAGGAGCCGCGAAGGGGCCGCGAAGGGCCGTGAGAGGGGCCGCGAAGGGGCCTTAAGAGGGCGCGACGGGCCGCTAAGGGCAGGGGACGCGACGGGAGGGTAGGCGCACGGGGTGCGACTAGGGCAGGCGCGAAGCGCGCTCCGGGCAGGAAAAAAAAATTCGTTTTAGTGGTGGGCCCTAGTAAACGTTCCCATTAGGGAACCTGCTCTATACCATGTGAAATAACAAGGAATAAATGAACTAGGAAACAGTTGGATACAAATGTGAAACCCTAGAAACCTGTACCCCTTAGACTCTACCCCACTACAGCCTACATAGGTTAAGTCAAATATATCTGACAACTTGAGAAAGTCCACAGCGACTTCATGATTCTCAGCCAAGAAGGACTTGACGTCGAATATTATGCCCTAACCTTCATCGACGCATGCACTCGCTACGTCTGGGCCGTCAACACCGACTGTCGCTCCCTCACCTTCGTATGCTTCGTAGCTTCATGAGGCAACCCACAAGCTTTGGGTACGGACCACTCGGCTCTACGGACTCGTCCGAAGGTGGAGCTGAGAGCGAGTGGTTGGTAGACAGAGAAGTGGGCTGTGGCGAGGAGAAATGGAAGCCGAAGCGCTGAAGGACCTGGTGCATCATGTGTAACTAAGTCAGGGTGATGGTGCGCCGTGCTCTGTCCCGGGTGATCTGCAAGCCAAGATAGCTCCGCAGCTCACCTAGGTCAGTGCAGGTGTGTCTCTCCTGCAGCTCCGCCTTCACTAGGGCCAGCGCCTCCGTCTCAGCAGTAGCAAAAACCAAGTCGTCGACGTACACGAGAACGTAGAACGGCGGCAGGGTAGTGTCGGTGCGTAGAAACAGCGACGGGTCAGCAGAGGAAGGAGCAAACCCAAGAGCCGCAAGTGTCATCCTCAGTGTGTCGTGCCACTCGCAAGGCGCCTGGCGGAGACGGTAGACTGGCCGCAGGAGGCTCCACTAGGTACCCGCAGGAAACGACCCAGTGAATCCGGGTGGGCGGCGCAGCCAGATCTCCTCGTGAAGGCTGCCCTGCAAGAATGTTGTGGAGAAGTCGAGGAAGTGCAACTCGTAGTCACGCTGTGCTGCAACGTGCAGCAACACCCGAAGAGTAGTCATCTTCGGGGTGGGGGAGAAGGTCTAAAAGAAGTCGACCCCCTGTTGCTGACTGAAGCCTCGAGCAGTGTAACGCGCCTTGAAGGCAGGTGGAGAACCCGGCGGCCGCTTCACTCTGAAAATCCACATGCCATCAACTATGTTCGCCCCAGGAGGAGGAACCTCGTCGACGTAGGTGCCTGTGGACTTCCAGGAAGCCATCTCTGCGTCCATGGCTATATGTCACTGAGAGGAGTACTCACCCGCGATCTCCTCAGCGTAAGAGCGCGGGGTAGGGATGTCAAGTGCATCCGGGTCTCCCTCAGGGCAAAGCATCATGGATGCGAAACGAGGTAAAGCGGCCGCAAGACACTCAAGCTCAAACTGCCTGTCCTCAAGGACGTCACTGCTAAGGGCAGGCTCACCCCCGACAGACGGAGGACAGACAGACTCAACTCAGTAACAAGACTCGCGACGTAGTCGAGACGACTCCTAGCTGCAAAGTCGACTAGCTCCGTGATTAGGGCAAACGCAGCAGTAGACTCAAAGTCAGGGTCAGTGACGACAGTAGCGAGGAGACGAGTGACAGTAGGTCTGACAGCACGAGCAAGGTCGGACTCAGGGTCAGGAACGTGCGGAAGAGAGGACGCGGGAGGCTCAGGTAGGACAACATGCTGTTGAACAGGAGGAAGGACGAAGTGCCATACTGTGAGTGCCTGGGACAGCAGGAGGACGAGGACAGGCGACACGACGAGCACGAACAGGTGTGGAAGCACGAGTCTCAGGCTCACGACGCTCAGTCAGGGACTCAGTCACCTCAGTGTGAGGAGCAGGAGCAGGCAGCGGGGAGCCAGGCAGTAGCTGTGGCTGAGACTGGTCTGTCGGTGGACACAGGAGAGGTGGAGTGAGGCCAGTGGAAGACGGGAGATAAGAACCTGGCGAAGGACCGAGTCAGGCAGCGGCAGGGACGACTGCGGCTGTGTGTAGAAAAACGGTTGGCGCGGGGCAGTACCAGCAGCTCCAGCTCCTCCAGCACCAGCAGCACGAGCACCTCCAGCACCAGCATCTCCATTAGCACCTCCAGCACCAGGAGCACCACGAGCTCCGGCAGCGCCAGCACCTCTAGCACCAGGAGTACCTCCAGCACCTCCAGTGCTAGCAGCTCGAGCAGCACCTCCAGCACCTCCAGCACCAGCAGCACCACCTGCTCCGGCAGCTCCAGCACCTCTAGTACGCGCACCTCCAGGACCAGCAGCTCCAGCACCTCCAGCACCTCCAGCACCTCCATTACCTCCAGTACCCCCTGTAGCACCTCCAGCACCTCTAGCACCAGCAGCACCACCAGCTCCGGCAGCTCTAGCACCTCCAGTACGAGCACCTCCAGGAGTAGCAGCTCCAGTACCTCCAGTACCTCCAGCTCCAGCGCCTCCAGCACCGGCAGCACCTCCAGCACCTCCAACATCAGCAGCACCAGCACCTCCAGTGCCAGCAGCTCCAGCATCTCCAGCACCATGTGGACCTCCAGGACTAGCAGCTCCAGCACCTCCAGCACCAATAGCACCTCCACGACTAGTAGCTCCGGCACCTCCAGCACGAGTAGCACCTCCAGCACCTCCAGGACTAGCAGCTCTAGTACCTCCAGCACCGGCAGCACCTCTAGTACCTCCAGCACCAGCGGCACCTCCAGCACCTCGAGCAGTACCTCCAGCACCTCCAGCACCAGCAGCACCTCCAGCACCTCCAGCAGTACCTCCAGCACCTCCAGCACCAGCAGTACCTCAAAGACTAGTAGCTCCAACACCAGGAGGACCGTACCCTCCACCACCTGGACTGCCTCGCCGAACGATCCACGCACGAATCGCCTGCGGCAAGAGCGTCTCAAGTAGATCAGGCTGCGGTGGCTGTCCAGCTCCAAGACCTCCAGCAGGGTCACCCACAGCTCCACCGCCACTAGGACTCGCAGCACCCCCAGAATCAGCACCCCCAGCCGCAGCACCCCCAGAACCAGCACCCCCAGTCGTAGCACCCCCAGTCGCGGCACCCCCAGAACCCTCACCCTCTGTCTCAGCACCCCTAGGCTCAGCACCAGCAGTCTCAGCTCCAGAGTCCACAGCAGCAGGCTGCGGAGGTGGCGAAGATGGCCAAGGCGGAAAACCAGGGGGGGTCTCCAAGCGTGGCCGCCGTGTCGTCAGCGGCAGGGTCACCCCCCTCAGCTGGGCCAGAGGAGTCAGAAGAGATCTCCAAAGGCTCAACCAAGGGAGGTGGGTCTACGTGAGACACACCTGAGGGAGCAAGACCCTGTGGGGGCAGGGGGTCTACCGGGGGGTGTTGGAGTAGTCTAGAGCTCCCTCTGGCATTTATCATGGTGTTCCTTTGTTATTTCGCCATGTTTAGAGCGAGTTACACTTCCGGTTCAGTTTAGGTTCATTTCTTAGTTTCTAGCACAAACTGAACACACCCTAAGTTCAATTAGGGTTTCCTACTTTTGTCTCTCGACACTTTTTCCTAATCAGTCTCTTCAACCTATCTTGCTAGCCATGGCTACCACTCTCATATTTGATGGAAAGCGAGCGAATCTGGAGAGCGCACAAGAGATTAAGTCCGCCGACTTCGACGGAACATTGCGTGCAGCTCACGTAACCTTAAACTATGAGCAGGTACGTGTTGGAAAGGGCTTAATCTCTAATTTCCAGAATGATAACGCACGCCTTCAACCAAGATCTAGGCCGATCGCTATCGCGATTTAAGTGCGACGGGGTATCTTGGCGGAATTACTAGGCAGCCATGGATTAGATCAAGAAAGTAGCTTTAGCAAGAGTTCAGATCTGCAAAGTGACGAGTTGTTCAAACCCTACCAACCCAACCCTCGCCCTACAACAATCCCCAACAACCCAAAGTGCTAAACTAGCAACACCAAAGGTGTTGTAGTGAATAACAAAGGTTTGTTGGTGGGTGCGAGATCAATTCCAACCCGCAACAAGTCTAACCACCACATTTTGCCCAAACCCTTAGCCCACAACCAGCTAGAGCAAAATACCACAACCACCTACACAATCAACAATATTAACATGGCATCTAGAGCCTAATCCTTGGCGTTTTCTGCTTATTTACATCTCCTATGACACCTTTAGATCTTAGGCATCCGGGGAGCCACTTCACACTAAGTGTAGGTTTTTGTTTCCTACCAGCTCGACCTTCGTTTCTTCTTCTTTTCCTTTCCCTTATTTTCAACTCGCGGACCCCCCTTATCCATCCCCCGCGGCCTCCCCACCCCGTCGCGTGCCTCGTCGCCCAGTCGCACGCCATTTCCTCTCGTCGCGTGCGCCCTGCCCTGCCTCGTCGTGCGCCCTGCCCTCCCGTCGTGCGTCCTGCCCTCCCGTCGCGCGCAAGAGCCCTGCCTCTGCCGTCGCACTCGCCCTGTCTGCCGACGTCGCGCGCGCGCGCGCGCCTTGTCCGCCGCCGTTGCGCGCGCACGGCCTGCCCGCCGCCATCACTCTCCCCGCCGTGCATTCTCTCCTTTCCGCGGCCGCCCTCCCTTCCCCCCCCTTTTCGCGGGCATCCTCCTCTCTCTTCGTGGTGCGCCGAACTCCTCCTCCCCACCCCCCCCCCCCCCCCCCCTTCTCCTGCCTCCTTCGCACCACCTCCTCCCTCTCCGCTCATCACATCCGCCTCTTACACTCCTCCCCCTCTCTTTTCTCCTCCCTACCCTTCGTGCTCCTCCTCCCTTCCTCCACTCTCCTTTGTGCGTCAAGCACCACCCCACCTCTTCCTCCTCCTATTTTCTCTCCTTATCTACTACCCTTCCACACCATCCGCCCCTTCACCCTCCTCCTCCTCTCCTCTCTCCCTTCATTCCCCTCCCCATCTCACTCTCTCCTCCGCCTCTCTCCTCTCGTCTACTGCTGCAGCCGGTTGCCGGCTTTGCTTCATAATCTTGCTCATCAAGACCTACCCCTCCTCACCATCCACCCCTTCACCCTCCTCCTCCTCTCTTCTCTCCCTTCATTCCCCTCCCCATCTCATTCTCTCCTTCGCCTCTCTCTCCTCCTCTACTGCTGCGGCTGGTTGCCGGCCTTGCTTCATAGCCGTGCTCCTTCCCCACTGTGTTCCTCCTCCTCTTTTTTTTCCCCTCAGCAGCGCAGCGGCAGACTACTCTGCCGTTATCCCTCCTCCTCTATTTTCTCCCCTCAGCGGCGCAGCAGCAGACTACTCTGCCGTTATCCCTCCTCCTCTTATTTCTCCCCTCAGCGGCGCAGTAGCAGACTACTGCGCCGTTATCCCTCCTCCTCTATTTTCTCCCCTCAGCGGCGCAGGAGCAGACTGCTCCGCCGTTATCCCTCCTCCTCTATTTTCTCCCCTCAGCAGCGCAGCAGGAGACTACTCCGCCGTTATCCCTCCTCCTCTTATTTCTCCCCTCAGCGGCGCAGTAGCAGACTACTCCGCCGTTATCCCTCCTCCTCTTATTTCTCCCCTCAGCGACGCAGCAGCAGACTACTTCGCCGTTATCCCTCCTCCTCTTATGTCTCCCCTCAACGGCTCAGCAGCTGACTACCTCGTCACAATTCCTCCTCCTCTTATTGCTCCCCTCAACGGCTCAGCAGCTGACTCTCTCCCCCCTATTCCCCCTCTTTTATCTCCCCACATCTGCTCCATAGCTATCCCCTTCCCCAGATGGGGCCTATTCTCGCTCTTACCTCCCCCCCTCTGCGCTTCCGCCCTCACCTGTCTCCTGCCGTACCTCCTCTCCTACCCTTGCCTTCCCTACTCTCCGCTCCTTTCGCTGCCCCTTCCTCCCCTTGCACCTCTCCTACTTGCCGCTGGACCTCCCTCCTTCTCCGCCCCTCTGCTTGGATTCCGCTGTCCCATCAACGTCGCCGCTCTTGTGCCGTTGTCACCTCTGGAATTGGTTCTCTGGCCTCTATCTTCAGTGTGACCATGCCATCTCAGGATAGCCTCCTTGGTGCTTCTCCTCTTATGGACCCTCGTTTTGTTGTTCCACTTTCTCCATTCGTTCAAAGCACTGTCTCTCACTCTCCCAGCCCTACGGCTGCCGCTCTCTCACTTCCTCGCACCTTGGATTTTGTCCTTGACAGTGCTGCTATTGACTCTGTCTTTCGTGATGCTGGTGTCCTTCGCAATTTTCCTCGTCCCGTCTCAATTGATGGGGCTGGAGAGACCATGACCATGATATGCACTGGCACTTCCTCTCTTCCCAGTCCTGCCTCTCCCTCTGGCGCTGTCACTGGCCTTTATGTTCCCTCTTGCCGTCATAACCTCCTCTCCCTCCCTGCCCTCCAACACCTGGGTGTGCGAGCACTCTTCCCCGCAAGTGAACTCTATTGTGATTTTTTTTACCGCGACCGGCACTTTGCTCGTTTCACCCTTTCTCCTATTACTCGCCTCTACACCCTTCGTGTTCTCCTCCCCTCATCTGTCCATCACACTTCTTCTTCTTCTTCCTCTGCCCCTCCCGTCTCCTCATGTGACTGTCGCTCCCTCACCCAACCTACCCTTCTTCTTCATCATCGTCTTGGCCACCCCAACTTCCCTCTCCTTCGCAACATGGTCACTTCGAAGCTGCTTCATGATCTCCCTCCCTCTCTCCCACCCCTTCCCCCCTCTCCCGCTCCTCCATGCACCCCTTGTGTTCAAGCCAAGCTCTCTCAATCTCCTCATCCTTCTTCCCCTTCTGCCTCCCCCTAACCCCTTGATCTTATGCATATGGACCTCTGGGGTCCCTCTCCCATTGCCTCCCGTCAAGGTCATCGTTACTTTCTCCTTCTTGTCGATGACCACTCTCGCTTTGCCACTGTCTATCCCCTTCGTGCCAAATCTAACGCCCCCTCCCTCATAATTCGCTGGGCTGAGCAGGCACGCCTTCGCTTTGGCCGTCCTGTCGCACGCTTCCACTCTGATGGTGGTGGCGAGTTCTTTAACCACTCTCTTCTTTCTTACTGCTCCTCTCATGGCATTTGCCAGACCTCCACCCTTCCGCATTCTCCTGAACAGAATGGTGTTGCCGAGCGTCGTATTCGCACTCTCATGGAGATCACCCGCTGTCTCCTTACTCATGCTTCTGCTCCACACTCTTTTTGGAGCTACGCTCTTGTTCATGCCACTCTTCTTTCCGACCTTCGCCCCCATCCTCTTCGCCCTTCCATTACTCCCTTCCAGCTCTGGACTGGCCGCCAGCCCTCCGCCCGCCCTCTTCGGGTGTGAGGCTGTGTCGTTCATGTCCTTATCAATCCCGCCAATCGAGCGCGTCAGGGTGGGAAGCTCGCTCCCAAGACGCAGCTCTGTGCGTTCATTGGCATCAACGCTGACTGTCCTGGCTATCTTTTCTATGCTCCCTCCTCTCAGCAGCTCATTCGCAGCCAGGATGTCATCTTTGATGAGACTCGTTCTCCATTCATCAGTCCCCCTCCCACCCCTACTCCTCCCTCTCTTCATTGGTCTGACTTTGATCCGCTGCCCTCTGCTGCTCCCTCTCCTTCTCCACTTCCTCCTCCCCCTGCTCCGCCTCCCCTCCCTGCACCCTCCACTCCCCCCTCTGCTGTCATCTCCGGCACCTCTCCTCCTCCCTCTTCCTCTTCTGCTCCCACGCCCTCTCCTTCACCACCACCTTCTGCTACTCTTCCTTCTACTCCAGCTCCTCCACCTTCACCGCGTCTCACCCGCTCCATGACCCGTGCAATGTCCAATTTTCAGCACTCTGCTCTCTTTACTCGTCTCTCTCCCTCTCGAAACGTCGATCTTCTCGAGGATCGATTTGAAAAGTTGTTCTCTGTTCATCCCATTTCAACCCTCCTCTATGTCACCATTGGCGATTTCTCCAATTCTCCCAGTCTTCTCTCCGTTGACACTGCCGCTATTTTCACCCCTCAGACCTATTCCGAGGCAGTGTCTGGTTTTCATGCAACTGAATGGATGGCTGCCACCACTGCCATCACCCGAACTCAATCTTACATTAACTCTGTCCCCCCCCCCCCCCCCCCGACGCCACCATTGTCAAGGGCAAATGGGTCTTTCGAGTCAAACAGCTGCCTGGGGAGCTCCCAGTCTTCAAAGCCCGTTACTGCGCCAAAGGTTTCACCCAACGTGAAGGCATTGACTACTTTGCCACTTACTCCCCCACTGCCCGTCTCCCCACTCTTCGCCTCCTTCTTGATCTAGGCGCCCGTTGGGATTGGGAGATTCACTCCATGGATGTCTCCAATGCATTTCTCCAGGGCGAGCTTCATGAACGCATCTTTCTTGAGCGCCCCGCTGGCTTTCCTCGCCCGTTCCCTCCAGTCATTGTCTGGGAGCTGAAGCGCCCAGTATATGGTCTTAAACAGGCCCCGCGCGAGTGGCATGCTAAGCTCGCCTCCACTCTTCACTCTCTTGGCTTCTCTACCTCTTCTTCCGACCCCAGTCTCTTCATTCGCACCTCCCCCTGCAGGCTTTACATTCTTGCATACGTCGATGACTTGGTGCTCCTCGCTGAAGATTGTGCCGACCTTGCCGCTATCAAGCAGGCCCTCCAGGCGCGTCTCCTGTGCAAGGATCTTGGCGAGCTTCGTCATTACCTCGGCATGGAGATCCGTCGTGATCGTGCTGCGCGCACCATCTCTCTATCTCAAACCTTCTACATCCACTCCATTCTTGAGCGCTTTGAAATGTCGCTGGCCAAGCAAGTTTCCACCCCTCTTCCCGCTAACCATCAGCTTACTGCCCCTGCCATTCCCGCTCCCTCCTCAGAACTGTGACCATATCCTGAGCTTGTTGGGTCACTCATGTATGCTATGATGTGCACTCGCCCCGATCTTGCTTACCCCCTCAGTGTCCTCTCTCGTTTTGTTGGCCTTGGTCGCCACACTGACGTGCACTGGGCGGCTGCCAAGCGTGTTCTCCGCTATCTCTGCGTTACCTCTGATCTTGCACTCACTCTTGGTGGCTCTTCTCCCCCCGTTCTTTCCGGTTACAGTGATTCCTCCTACGCTGATTCTCTCCCTGATCGCCACTCCTCTCAGGGTTATGGTTTCACTCTTGGCAGTGGCCTCGTCAGCTGGCGCTCCACTCGTTCATCCTCTGTCTGTCTTTTTACCTGCGAGGCTGAATTGTACGCAGGCACATTGGCGGCTCAGGAGGCTCGCTAGCTCTCGTTTCTCCTTGCTGAACTTGGTCACTCTCAGCCCTCTATGACGCTCTCCTGTGACAGTGCGAGCATGATTCACCTCACTGAAAATCATGTCTATCACGCTCGCAGCAAACACATCGAGGTCCGCTACTTCTTCGTGCGCGAGCTGGTGCGGTCTGGCTTCTTACGTCTTCGCAAGGTGGACGCTACTGCCAACCTTGCTAATATTTTCACCAAGGCCCTCCTCCGTGCGCCACACCGTTACTACGTGCGCGAGCTTGGGCACACGCGTCTCTCTACTTCTGGGGGTGTGCCGGTTCGCTAGGTGTTTTGCTCCAGAGCTTCACCTAGCCTGGGGGTGTGTTGGAGTAGGCTAGAGCTCGCTCTGGCATTTATCATGGTGTTCCTTTGTTATTTCGCCATGTTTAGAGCGAGTTACACTTCCGGTTCAGTTTAGGTTCATTTCTTAGTTTCTAGCACAAACTGAACAAACCCTAAGTTCAATTAGGGTTTCCTACTATTGTCTCTCGACGCTTTTTCCTAATCAATCTCTTCAACCTATCTTGCTAGCCATGGCTACCACTCTTATATTAACATGGGAGGGACTGGTAACAAGAAGAGAGGCGCTAGGGGGACCGGGTAGGACGCGTAGGGGTGTAGCCTATAGAAACAGACAGACTCGTCAAAGGTGACGTTCTGGGAGGAGAAGACTTGACGCGAGCGCGGGTGGTAGAACTGCCACAGCGGGGCGTCGGTGGGGAAGCCAAGGAAGACGCAGCGGAGAGTGCGAGAGGAGAGCTTACTCGCTTTGGCATCGCGAACAAGAGAGAGCGCACCCCAGACCCGAAACACCGACGCATCGCCAACCTTCCCCGTCCACCGGAGTGTGGGCAAGGTCTCTAGCTCAGAGACACAGGGCCAGAGGTTGAGCTGATGCGCAGCGTATCGGACCGAAAGCGGCCACAGAAAATGGGGAGCAGCTGCATGGATCATGGAGGTACGAGCAACCTCAATGATCAAGCCAATGCGACGCTCAGCAATCCCATTCTGCTGAGGAGAGGCCGGAAGCGTGAACGTCTAGTGGATGCCCTGTCAAACATTATATATGTTACTGTTGTGTAGGCTACAGTGGGTTAGCCTTTAGGGGGTACATTACTCTAGGGTTTCCTACTTGTACTCTCAACATTCCTAGTTCAATCATTCTCGTTCAGTTCTACATTCTAACATGGTATCAGAGCCTAGGTCAGAACCTAGGACCGACGTTGGTTAGGGCCCACCGTTCCGCCGCGCCCTTGCGCGACCGTGTCTGATAGTACCTCGCGCCGTCGTGCGCCCCTACCCGCGCCGTCGAGCGCCCTTCCTAGCGCCGTTGTGCGCCCCTACCCGCGCCGTCGAGCGCCCTTCTAGCGCCGTCAAGCGCCCTTACTAGCGCCGTCGAGCGCCCCTTCTAGCGCCGTCGTGCGCCCCTACCCGCGCCCTCGAGCGCCTGCCTACTCGCGCCCTTGAGCGCCTGCCTACTCGCGGCCTCGAGAGCCACCCTGCCGCCCTGCCCTGCAGGCCGCGCGCGGGCCTGCTCTGCACCCGCGCAGCCGCCCCTAGTTTAGGGTTCGCGGCCCCTGGACACCGCGACGCGTCGCCCTGCTCGTCGCGACGCCTCTGCGGGACCCCGGCGTCGCCCCTGCCTCGTCGCAACGCCCCTACGGGACCCGCACGTCGCCTCTGCCTCGTCGCGACGCCCCCTGCGGGACTCGCGCGTCGCCCCTGCCTCGTCGCGACGACCCTGCGGGACCCGCGCGTCGCCCCCGTCTCGTCGCGGCGCTTCTTCGGGACCCACGCGCGTCGCCCCTGCCTCGTCGCGACGCCCCCGTGCGACCCGCGCGTCGCCACCGGGACCCGCGCGCGTCGCCCCTGCCTCGTCGCGACGCCCGCGCGCGACCCGCGCGTCGCCACTGGGACCCGTGCGGAGTCGCCCCTGCTCACTGCGGCGCCCTGCCCTACCCCGCGACCGCCCTTGGGACGGCCGCCCCTGGCCCCTGGAGCAGCGGCCACTGCAGCAGCCGCCCCTGGCCCCTGGAGCAGCCGCAACTACAGCCGCCCCTGGACCCTGGAGCAGCCGCCCCTGCAGCAGCCACCCCTGGCCACCTGGAGCAGCCGCCACTGCAGGAGCCGCCCCTGGCCCCTGGAGCAGCTGCCGTCGCGGCCCGGCCCCGCCCTGTAGCAGCTGCCGCAGAGCTCCCTGCCGCGGCCCGACCCAGCCCTACAGCTGTAGCGGCCCCGCTGTCGCCGCCGTCTTGCGCCTGCCCTTCCCACCACTGGTGAGCACTGCCCTGCCCGCGCTGCTACCACTGCTACTGCTGCTACTGCTTTTACTGCTCCTGCTGCTACTGCTGTTACTGCCGCTACTGCTGCTACTGCTGCTCCTGACGTGGCCAGATGCAGCTCCAGGGCCGTCCGCGTGTGTCCCTCACGCCCCAACAGCTTCATGAGTGGTCCGCCAGTTGGGGTTGTCGGGGTGGCCGTAGTGGGAGTCGTCCTGGAGTCGGTAGTTCGGGAGCTTCTTGTAGTGGCCCGGTGCAGCAGCAGCGTCGTCCGCGCGAGACTCTTTCGCCCCAACAGCTTCGTGAGTGGTACGCTCAGAGTAGAGGGTCGCTGAGTACTGCTCGCTGCCCGTACGTTATTAGCACGGGTGCCGGGACTGGTCAGCCTTGCGGGACGCGTGGTCACACAGAGTCCCACTGCTTCGCCCGTCTGAGCGACGCTTGGCGTACAGAGTTTGGCGACGACGCTGAGCTCCCCGACTGGGTGGAGCTACTTAGGCAGAGGGTAGATATCTTTGCTTCTGACTATGATGCTATCCTCACTGCCATGTATGCATTGTCTACTAGTACTGAGGGTGCCTGTCACCTGTGTGTGCCGCCTGACCCCGGTATCCAGTCTGCTGCTCTAGGTACTGGTGAGGCTGCCGCTCTAGGTGCTAGTGTGTCTTCTGCCCCAGGTGCTGGTGAGGCTGCTGCTCTAGGTGCTCGTGAGTTTGCGCCCTCTGGTACTGAGTCTATTGAGGCACTGCACACCTTCACACTGGACTCAGGTGCTTCTCGCTGTTTCTTTCGTGACCGCACGGCCCTTGAGCAGCTTGCTCGGCCGGTTGCAGTCTCCCTCGCTGACCCCTCTGGGGGTCCGGTCATTGCGACCTCCTCCACTGTCCTCCCTTGTCCTGCGGTCCCGTCGGGCACACTGTCAGGTCTCTACCTCCCCTCGTTCTCTACGAACTTGGTGGCGGGTAGTGCGCTCCAGGACGGGGGTGTCCACCAGTTCACCCCTGCCTACGAGCGCGTGACACACTGCACGTGCGCTCGGACGGGTCGTCACCTGGCTACCTTCACTCGGCAGCCGGGGTCGCACCTGTACACACTGACCACTGAGTCCCCTCAGGTAGCTGCGTCTGCGTCTGCGTCAGGTCAGCTGTCGGCCCCCTGCTCGTGCCGCTCCCTGGCTCACAAGACCGTCCTCTGGCACCACCGCCTTGGTCACCCGTCAGTGCAGCGCCTTCGTGGCATGCACTCCCGGTACCTTGTCTCTGGTCTTCCCAGGGTTCTCCCTCCCCTCCCACCCTCGCCTGCTCCTCTTTGTCTTCCCTGTGTCGAGGGGCGGCAGCGCACCGCTCCTCACTCCTCCTCGTTTCCCCCGACGACTGCTCCCCTGCAGACGTTCCACTTGGACGTGTGGGGCCCAACCCGCGTTCGTGGACAGGGTCACGAGAGGTACTTCTTGATAGTTGTTGACGACTACTCGCGCTACACCACGGTCTTCCCCTTGCGCACCAAGGGTGAAGTCCCTGATGTTTTGATCCCTTGGATCCGCGCTGCCCGTCTCCAGCTCAGCGAGAGGTTCCACTCGGAATTTCCTGTCCTGCGTCTGCACTCTGACAGAGGTGGGGAGTTTTCCTCCGACCTCTTGAGGGCCTACTGTCAGGGGCAGGGCATTGAGCAGTCGTTCACGCTTCCGGCCTCTCCACAGCAGAATGGGGTTGCTGAGCGCCGCATTGGCCTGGTCATGGAGGTCGCTCGTACCTCCTTGATCCATGCAGCTGCCCCCCACTTTCTGTGGCCGTTTGCGGTCCGATACGCTGCGCATCAGCTCAACCTCTGGCCCCGTGTCTCCGCTCCGGAGACTTCGCCGACACTGCGTTGGACGGGAGAGGTTGGCGATGCGTCACGTTTCCGGGTCTGAGGATCTCGAGCTTTTGTTCGCGATACGTCCGCGGACAAGCTCTCCTCCCGCGCTGTTCCTTGTATCTTCCTTGGCTTTGTCCCGGACGCGTCTGGTTGGCAGTTTTACCACGCCACCTCGCGCCGTGTCCTGCCTTCTCAGGACGTCACGTTTGACGAGTCGGTCCCCTACTACCGCCTCTTCCCCTACCGCACTGCCCCGCTCCCCCCCCCGCCTCTCTTCCTCGCACCAGGTGCTGCTGTGGTAGACCCGGTTGAGCCTGTCGAGGTAGCTGTCGACTCTCGTCCTGCTAGGGGTGCTGAGCCTAAGAGTGCGGAGTCTGGGGGTGCTGAGCCTGAGGGTGCTGAGTCTGGGGGTGTTGAGCCTGAGGGTGCTGAGTCTGGGGGTGCTGAGCCTGAGAGTGCTACGTCTGAGGGTACTGAGCCTGGGGGTGCTGCGACTGACCGTGCGGCGCCTGGAGGTGCTCCCTCTTCACAGCAGCTGCGTGAGTGGTACTCACGGTACTGCAGCCTCAGGAGGGGTGCTTCTGGGGCTAGGGGTGCTACTGGAGCTGGTGCTCGTGGTTCCCCGCCTAGGCGGGAGCTGCCCTCTCCCCAGCGGCTCCGAGAGTGGTACGCTCGGCGCTGCAGTCTCCGGAGTGGCGCTACTGGTGCCGAGGACCCTGGCGCAGGAGCTGCTGGAGGTGCCGCTGGTACTGGAGCTGCTGGTGGTGCTGCTGGAGGTGCTACTGGTGCTGGAGCTGCTGGAGACGCTGCTGGTGCTGGAGGTACTGGAGGTGCTGGTGCTGCTGGCGCAGGAGCTGCTGGTGGTGCTGCTGGAGGTACTGCTGGTGCTGGAGCTGCTGGAGACGCTGCTGGTGCTGGAGGTGCTGGTGCTGCTGGCGCAGGAGGTGCTGCTGGTGCTGCTGGAGGTGCTGCTGGAGCTGCTGGAGGTGCTGTTGGTGCTGGAGCTACTGGAGGTACTGCTGGTGCTGGAGCTGCTGGAGCCGCTGGTTCTGGAGGTGCTCGTGCTGGAGGTCCTGGAGCTGCTGGGGTTGCTGGTGGTGCTGCGGGAGTTGTAGCTGGAGACCCTGGGGCTGAGGGTACTGGTGCTGTCTCTACTGGTTCAGGAGGTGCTGAGCGGCCGCGGCCGTCCTACGTTCCGCTCCTTCCGCAGGTTCTTGGCCTCCCGCCCTCTCCTGGTCCTACTCCTCCCCTACTGAGTCCACCGCCTGTCCAGTCGCAGTCACAGTTACAGCCAGCCTCTCCACTGCCTGGTCCTTCTCCTTACGCTGAGCCGATGGGAGGTCTTACGGAGCGTCGTGAGCCTGAGTCTCGTCCTCCGTCGCCTGAGACTCGTCCAGAGTCGTCTGAGTCGCGTCCAGAGTCGCCTGTCCGCACTGTCCGCGCTGGTCGTCGTGCTCCGCGTCAGCGTCCTCCTCCTGTCCTTGGCACTCACTATATGACCCTGCGTCCTTCCACTGCTCCACAGCGTGTCCCTCTGTCGTCTCCTCCAGCGTCCTCTCTTCCTGCTCTTGCTGACCCGGAGTCTGAATCTCTTCGTGCTGCCAGTCCTACTGTCACGCGTCTCCTTGCCACTGTTGTCACTGACCCTTCCTTTGAGTCCTCTGCTGCGTCTGCTCTAGTCGCTGAGCTTGTTCACTTTGCTGTCGCCTGTCGTCTAGACTACGCCGCTAGCCTTGTTGCTGAGTCTGAGTCTGTCTGTCCTCCGTCCGTCGGGGGTGAGTGTGCTCTTGGCACGGACGTCCTTGAGGACAGACAGGAGGAGTTTGAGTGCTTTGCTTTGACTGGTCTTGTGACCCCTTGCTCTCCCCCACTTTGCCTATGGGGGTGTGTCAAACATTATATATGTTACTGCTGTGTAGGCTACAGTGGGTTAGCCTTTAGGGGGTACATTACTCTAAGGTTTCCTACTTGTACTCTCAACATTCCTAGTTCAATCATTCTCGTTCAGTTCTACATTCTAACATGCCCTCGTCTCGACAGGATTTTTAAGGAGGCCAGAAGAGAACTCACCGCCCCTGTTAGAGTGCAGACACATGACTGGCAAGTCCCGACGAAACCGCTCGCGCAGCTGGCGACGAGTAGCACGGATCCAGGGGATCAAAACACCGATGACGCCCGCCTTGCGCCGCAAGGGGAAGACAGTGGTGTTGCGTGTGTAGTCGTCAACAACCAGCAGAAAGTAGCGCTCCTGGTCCGTTCCACCGACGGGGGCCGGGCCCCAAACGTCCATGTGAAGAGTCTGCAGAGGAGCAATGGTCGGAGGAAACTCGGAGGAGTGAGGAGTGGCTCGCTGCCACCCCTCAACGCAGGGAAGGCACGGCGGTGCAAGCGAGTGCGGGAGGGAGGGCAGCGAGGACCTGGGAAGGCCAAAGACAAGGAGATGGGAGTGCATGCTGCGGAGACACGGCAGCGAGGGGTGACTTAGGCAGTGGTGCCAGAGGAGAGTCTGGTGAGAGAGTACCCGACACGAGCAAGACACTGCAGGCTGACCAGACGCAGACTCCCGACTCGACGCAGCCACCTGACCTGACTCAGCCACCGGTGCAGATGCAGTGGTCAGTGTGTACAGGCTGGACCCAGGCTGACGACTGAACGTAGCAAGGTGACGGCCAGTCCGTGAGCACTTGCAGATCACCACACGCTGTCCTCCAAGAATATAGGTGTCAACCCAATCATCCTGGAGAACTGTGTTGCTCAACAAGTTCGTCGAGAACGCGGGGAGATGGAGACCTGAGAGAGACCCAGTGGAGGCTCGCGCAACTACTGGGCCCCTAGTGGGGTCAGCCAGTGAGACTGGGACAGGTGCTGCGAGTGGTGTGACTGTGGTGCAATCACGAAAGAAGCAACGTGACGCACCTGAGTCAAAGGCAGGACCTGTGGCAGTAGACGCACTAGCAACTAGAGCGTCGGCAGACTCACGAGCACCTAGAGCTGAAGCAGACTCACTAACACCTCGAGCAGCAGCCTCTACACAACCAGGGACGCATCGCTGAGAAGCACAGTCGCGAGGCCGCTACAGGGAGAAGGTGCTCTACGGATGCTGCTGCCGCCGCTGTGTAGTACCCATAAAACCAAAACCTCCACCACCAGGATTGCCTCGCTGAATAACCCACTCACGAAGCTGCTGAGGGGTGGGGTCGTCCGGGAGAGGCAATGACCGCTGCTGTCCACCCCTAGCCGCTGCAAATACCGTGATAGTGGCCATGACAGGCAGTGATGGTCAGTAGTAGGTCCAGCACCTCCAGCACCAGCAGCACCTCGAGCACTCCCAGCAGCACCTCCACCAGCAGCAGCAGTAGCACGAACAGCAGCAGCAACAGTAGTAGAAGCAGGGCAGGTTGGTGGGGCTGGTGAATGAGGCAGGGCGGCGCGGCTCGGGTTGGGCAGGGCGGCTAGGGCTGGGCGGCGCGGCTTGGCCTGGGCGGCGCGGCTCGGCAGGGCTGGGCGGCGCGGTTGGGCAAGGCAGGGCGCGCCGCGGGCTGCAGGGCAGGGCGCGCGCTCGACAGAGCAGCAGGGCGCGAAGCGCGGGCTGCAGCTGGGCGCGACGCGTGGGGCAGCAGGGCGTGACACGCGGGCTGCAGTAGGGCGCGACGCGCGGGGCATTAGGGTGCGACGCGCGGGGCAGCAGGGCGCGACGCACAGGCTGCAGTAGGGCGCGACGCGCGGGGAGGCAGGGCATGACGTGCGGCCTGCAGTAGGGCGCGACGCGCGGGCTGCAGGGCACGACGCGCGGGCTGCAGCAGGGCGCGACGCGCAGGACAGTGGGGCGCACACTGGGCAGGGCAGCAGGACGCACGGCGCTGGGCTGCAGGGCAGGGCGGTGCGCGGGCCTAAGGGCAGGGCAGCGCGGCTCGCGAGCTGCAGGGCAGCTGGGCACGGGCTGCAGGGCAGGGCGGTGCGCGCTGGGCAGGGCAGCAGGGCGTGACTCGCAGGCCGCAGCAGGGCGCGAAAATCGGGGGCCGGCAGTGCGAGTAGCTGCAGGACAGCGCGACATTGTGCGAGCAGGGCCGGACAGCGCAAGGGCGCTTCGGGCAGGAACTAGCGGAACTATCGGTGGGTCTCTTAAGATAGGCTAGGAGACAAGTGTCGAGAGTAATGTTTGAGTAAGGAGGGACAAGGAGATACAAATGTCGACCTAAAGTGTTGTACCCTTTAGAGGGCAACTCACAGTAGCCTATCTAACAATATATAGAATATATAAACATTTGACACACCCCCATAGGCTAAGTGAGGGGCATCAAAACAACCAACGGAAACAAGGGGTCACAAGACCAGTCAAGAACAAGCATAAAAAAAACAAAGCTCAGGGTGGCGCTCAGAGTCACCACACACTCCGAGCACAAGCAAGTGGCCACAAGGCCAGTTCAAGAGTTTACTAGTATATATAGAAGCACAACAAGTAGAGCAAACAGCAAGTCTACAGCAACCGAGGGCCTACCTCAACAAGCCCCAACTGCACACAGAACCTGTGGTGGTCACCAGGCGCCAAGGCCTTGGTGAAGACGTCGGCAGTGTTGGCATGTGAGGCCACAAAGTCCAAACGTGCCTGACCGCGTCGCTGCAACTCTCGCAGGAGGAAGTACCTCACGTCAATATGCTTCACTCTGCTCTCCAGTCGAGGCTCTCGACACAGGAGGATCATGGCCTTGTTGTCAGCGTACAAGGTCGGTGCAGAGCGAGGCCGCTCACCAAGGTCGGCGAGCAAGAAGGTCAACCAGCGAAGCTCCTGTGCCGCCATGGCACCAGCGTAGATCTCTGCCTCTGCACTGGAAGTAGCCACAGACGACGACCGTGTAGACCTCCACGACACAGCACCAGCTCCCAGACTGAAGCAGTAACCCTGAGTCGAACGCTGAGTCTCCACGTCGTCAGCGTAGGAAGAGTCGCAGTGACCAGTCAACGCCACTGGCTGAGTCCCTCCAAGCACAAGCCCCATGCCTGATGTAGTCGCCAGGTACTTCGCCACCCTCACAGCAGCTGTCCAGTGGACAGGGCGGTGTCTCCCAGTCGCAACAAAGCGAGAAACGATGCTGAGTGGAAAGGCGAGGTCCGGTCGAGTACAAGTCATCAGGTACATGAGGCAGCCCACCAGCTCTGCGTAGGGTCCACTGGACTCAAAGGGCTCGTCAGGAAAGGGGCCCGTGAGTCTGTGGTCAACAGCAAGAGGAGTGGGCTGTGTGGTGGAGAACTGGAAGTCGAACCGCCGAAGGATCTGCTGCACCATGTGTGACTGCGTCAGTGTGATGGTGCGAGCGGCTCTGTCCCGGGTGATCTGCAGGCCAAGGTAGCGCTGCAGCTCACCCAGGTCAGTGCACTTGTGTCTCTTCTGCAGTTCGGACTTCACCTGAGCCAGGGCTGCCCTGTCTGCTGTAGCAAACACCAAGTCGTCGACATAGACAAGGATAAAGAAAGGAGTAGAACCCGCTCGAACAAACAGCGACGGGTCGGCGGAGGACGGGCTGAACCCAAGGTCACGAAGCGTGGAGCGAAGAGTGTCGTGCCACTCACGGGGCGACTGGCGGAGACCGTAGACTGGTCGCCTCAGGCTCCACTGGGTCCCAGGTGGGAAGGTGTCAGTGAAGCCAGGAGGACGGCGCAGCCAGATCTCCTCGTGTAGTCGGCCCTGGAGGAACGCAGTGGAGAAGTCGAGGGAGTGCAGCTCGTAGTCTTGCTGCGCTGCTATGTGGAGTAACACCCGAAGAGTAGTCATCTTCGGGGTCGGGGCGAAGGTCTGGAAGAAGTCAACTCCCTCACGCTGACTGAAGCCCCTAGCCACGTAGCGCGCCTTGAACACCGGCGGTGCTCCAGGCGGCCGCTTCACCTTGAAGAGCCACATGCCATCGACTACGTTCGCCCTGGGAGGGGGAACTGCGTCGACGTAGGTGCCTGTGGATCTCCAAGACGCCAACTCTGAGTCCATAGCCGCTTTCCACTGAGAGGCCCACGCCCCTGACACTGCCTCGCGGTAAGTGCGAGGAGTCGGTATGTCAAGGGCGTCGGGGTCTCCCTCAGGGGAGAGCAGCATGGCACACACAGAGGGAGAAGCGGCTGCCCAGTACTCCAGCTCAGACTCTCTGTCCTCTAGGACGTCACAGCCAAGGGCAAACCCACCCCCGACGGACAGAGGACGGTAGGGAGGAGCTGGCACCACACGGGTGGCGTAGTCAAGGTGGCTGGCGGCAGCAAACTCAGCGACAGCGGCAGTAAGAGCCGAGGCAGACGACGGAGGGAAACGAGAGTTGGTGACAAGAGTGGCGAGGACACGTGCGGCAACAGGACGAACAACGCGGTAGTAGTCAGAGATAGGAGTGGGGAGGGCTGGTAGGGAGGACGGAGGAGGAGACGAGAGAACGGACACAGGAGAAGGAGAACGACGACGAGACGAACAAAGGGGGGCAGTGTGGAGGTCAGTAACAGGGGACGAGTGACGAGCACGCGGAGGACAACGAGTGATCAGGTCGCGACGGACAGAGGGAGGAGGAGAAGACCAGACCGCCGGACGGTCGTCAGGAGGAGGCAACGGAGGAACAAACACAGGAGGAGACTGGGAGCGGACAGGAGGAGAGGAGGAAAGGCCAAGGGCCCGCAGGCCACTCACAGGTGGGAACAACCGCCGCTCCAGAGGAAGCTGCGGTGGCGGCTGCGGCCGCTGCTGCTGCGGCTGCGGCTGCTGCTGCTGCGGCTGCGGCGGCGGCTGCGGCTGCTGCTGCTGCTGCTGCCGCTGCTGCTCCAGAAGGTCCAGCACCCGCAGCTCCTGCCGCTCCCTCTCCAACCGCTCCTGCTCCTCACGCTCACGCCGACGGGCAGCCTGGAGACGCGTGTCGTGGCGGTGGGGAGGCGGAGTGGACTCCGCAGAACCAGGGTCTCCAGCGTCAGTCCCCTCAGACTCAGCACCCCCAGAACCAGCACCGCCAGTGCCAGGACCTCCAACTCCAGCACCCCCAGAACTAGCACCGCCAGTGCCAGCACCCCCAACTCCAGCACCCCCAGAACCAGCACCTCCAGTGCCGGCACCTCCTGCTCCAGCACCCCCAGAGCTAGCGCCACCTGCGCCAGCACCTCCAGCTCCAGCACCCCCAGAGCTAGCGTCACGTGCGCCAGCACCTCTAGCTCCAGTACCCCGCGACCGAGCACCCCCAGACCGAGCACCGCCAGCGGCTGCACCTCCAGCTCCAACACCAACCGAGTCCAAAGTAACCTGTCGCGGAAGTGCCGAAGGCTGCTGAGGGGACTGTGAGGAGGACTGCGGGGAGGGAGACGCTACCTGACGCGCGACCGAGGGTAGAGGGGTAGCGTGCGACACACCAGACGGGGCAGGACCTGGGGGGGGCGGGGGTACCGGAGGAGCGGGAGCAGGAGGAGGAGAGGGTGCGAGGAAGAGAGGGGGAGGGGGTACCGGGAGACCTCGACAGGGGTACCGGGTGTAGTAGGACACGGACTCGTCAAACCGGACGTCACGGGAGTCTAGGAACTGGTGGAGGGGAGGGTGGTAAAAGGACCAGTCAGCAGAGTCCACTGGGAAACCAAGGAAGACACATGGGACGGCGCGTGCTGAGAGCTTGTCCGCGGAGGTGTCGCGAACAAGTGCAAGGCAGCCCCAGACTCGAAAGGCCGACCCAACACCAGGGGATCCAGTCCAAAGACTGGTCGGTGAAGCCTCGGGCCGCGAGACACGCGGCTGGAGGTTCAGCTGGTGTGCGGCGTAGCGATCCGCGTGGGGCCACAGAAAATGGGGCGCACGGGCATGAATCATGGACGTGCGGGCGATGTCCATGACCAAGCCTATGCGGCGCTCAGCAACCCCATTCTGCTGTGGGGACTCTGGCAGCGTCCAGGACTGGGTGATGCCCTGTTCGCCGCAGAATCCGCCGAGAATGCCGGAGCGAAACTCGCCCCCACGGTCGGAGTGAAGACAACTGACTCGACGACCACGAGTGCCCTCAGTGGCTAGAAGCCACCTGATCAGCGTAGCAGTCACCTCGGACTTCTTCGCAAGAGGGAACACTGTGGTGTACCTGGAGAAGTCGTCGACGACCACCAGAAAGTAACGCTCCCTCCCAGACCCCTGCGTCGGGGCAGGGCCCCAGACGTCCAAGTGGAGAGTCTCGAAGGGAGCGGTGGCCGGACGAAGGGAGGAGGAGTGGGGAGTGGCGCGTAAGCGACCGGCGACGCACGGAGAGCAAGGAGGGGCAAGCGAGAGAGGGAGCGACGGGAAGGTGCGTGGGAGACCTGTGACTAGTCCCTGACTGAGCATGCCACGAAGGCGAGGGATCGACGGGTGGCCAAGACGGTGGTGCCACAGGACGGTGCGGTGGGCGAGAGAGCGACAGGAGCAAGACGCAGCGACTGGACTGGACACAGCGACCGGACTGGACACGACTACCTGGCTAGACACAGCAACTGGACTGGGGACCTGAGCCGGAAGGGACGCAACAACCTGAGGGGAGGACGCGACCGGGGAGCGCTCGGTGTGGAGAACGTAGAGACCGGAGCGGGGCTCCCTGGTGAACGTGGCCAGAACAGCACCTGTGGTAGCGTCAGTACAGACTTCAGTCCGCCCCCCCCCCACAAAGGTAACGGTGATCCCCCTGTCCTGGAGGTATCCAACACCCACCAAGTTCCGAGTGAACGAGGGGATGTGGAGGCCGCGCAAGACACCAGAGGGGACCACAGGGCACGGGAGGGTGGTGGAGCTGCGCGCAACGGCTGGTCCTGAAGAAGGATCAGCCAAAGCTACCGGAACCGGAGCAAGAAGTGGTGTGAGGGTCGTGTGGTCGCGGAAGAAACACTGCGACGCGCCAGAGTCCAGCGTGAACGACAGAGACGCCTCAGCCGGAGGCGTGTCAGGTCCGGAGGCTACACAAGCACCTAGAGCAGAAACACAAGCACCTAGACTAGAGAGGCACAGGTCTACACTAACAGGAGGCAAGCATCCTAGACTACGAACACGCGAGCACACAAATCCATCAGCACTATAGTCAACATCAGCATACAAAGCATACTGACGAGCATCGTCCATAGACAGTTCAAATACAGGAATCTTACGGGCTAGCAGGCGAGCCCAGCGCGGGGTGGTCGCCTCAGGACCCCAGCGTGCACGGTAGAGGTCGTCGAGGCGGCGGAAGCACCGCGCTGCAGAGTGGTCGTCGCGGCCGCAGACACAGGGACTGCCAGGTCCGGTGACGCACCAGTGGTCGCAGGGGCCGGTGTCGCGCCGCGGGGGGCGAGGGGCCCAGCTGGTAGTGCTGCTGCTGCGGCCAGTGCTCCCGGGTCCTCCAGGTCCCCACTGTGGCGGAGGGCCCCAGTGCTGCTGCGGACCCCACTGCAGTGGGGGTCCCCACGTTTGAAACTGCTGTGGTGCCTGCCACTGCTGCTGTCCCTGGTGCAGCTGCTGTCTCTGCTGTGGCTGCTGCTGCTGTGGCTGCTGCTGCTGGGGCCCCGCACCACCGCTGGTCGAACCTCCTCCAGCAGGTGGGTCAGCACCTCCTCCAGAGCTCCCTCCGCCTGGGGCAACACCGCCACCACTGCCGCCCCCAGGGCCGCCTCCACCACCGCCACCTCCTCCACCGCCGCCACCCCCCTTCCCCCCTTTCTTGCCCCCCTTGCCCCGTTTCTGCCTGTCAGCGGCAGAAACAGCTGCAGTGTCCTCAGAAACCGACACAGCAGCAGAGGCACGTGTAGCAGTGAAGGTAGGAAGCTGGGGGACAGCACACCCCTCAAACAAACGAGGGGCAACTGCGTCAGTGGCTGAGGCAACAGAGAGGAGGTTACTCTCGATCTTCCCGAGAGTGGTCTCGAGAAGATCAATCGTAAGCTCACTGGAGAAGTGCGTCACGGGCAATGGAGAGGCGGTCAGGGAGACGAGTGACTACCCAGTGGACTGTGAGCCAAATAGGAGGAGGAGCAACAAGAAGCTGAGCCTCAGTGCAAGCTGCTCGGTAGCTAGCGACAAGGGAGCGCAAGTGTGTGGCTAGGTCAGAGACAGTCGCAAAAGAGCCGAGGTCGGGAAACACGAACGGCATGAGGATGCGGCTGAGGGAGGCAGAGGAAGGGGTGGAATAGCGTGCAGAAATAAGGGGATGTGAGCGTTTGGAAGGGGCTCTGAGCGGTTGGAAGGGGCTGTGAGCGGTTGGAAGGGGCTGTGAGCGGTTGGAACGGGCTGTGAGCGGTCGGAAGGGGCTGTGAGCGGTTGGAAGGGGCTGTGAGCGGTTGAAAGGGGCTGTGGGCGGGTGGGAGGGGCTAGCTGGCGCCAGCTGCTGGCGGCTAGGTTCCGGTGGCTAGCTGCTGCTGGCGGCTAGCTTCTGCCTAGCCGTGCTGCTGCTGCAGGAGCACGCGCTGCTGCCTAGCCGTGCTGCTGCTGCAATGCACACGTTGCTGCCTAGCCGTGCTGCTGCTGCAATGCACGCGCTGCTGCCTAGCCGTGCTGCTGCTGCAATGCACGCGCTGCTGCCTAGCCGTGCTGCTGCAGCAAAGCACGCGCTGCTGCTGCAATGCGCGTGCTGCAGTGGCGTGCGCGGCTGCCGCTGGCTAACGCGCGCGCTGCTGCGGGCTAAGAACGACTACGCGGGCCCGCGGGGGGGGGGGGGAGAGTCCCTTCTGGAGCGCGACGAAACGAGGGGCCAGCGAGGCCCTGTAAACGCGACGAAAAACGAGGCCCGCGGGGGCCCTTAAACGCGACGAAAACGAGGCCCACGGGGGCCCTTAAACGCGACGAAAACGAGGCCCGCGGGGGCCGTCCTACCCGCGACGAAACGGGGCCTAAGGGACGGGCGCCTCGGGACCGGCTAAGGGAGGGAGCGGAAGCGTGGGAGGGAGTAAAAAACCTACTCTAATACCATCTTAAGATAGGCTAGGAGACAAGTGTCGAGAGTAATGTTTGAGTAAGGAGGGACAAGGAGATACAAATGTCGACCTAAAGTGTTGTACCCTTTAGAGGGCAACTCACAGTAGCCTATCTAACAATATATAGAATATATAAACATTTGACAGGGTCCTAAAAACCTACCGTAATCCCCCGTATATAAGCGGTTGGAACTACCGTAGGAGAAAAGGGTATCCGCGGCTGCTGATGTGCACGACATGGTAGAAAGGGATTTTTCTGCGACGGGATGTTAGAAGGCAGCCTACCATTGCCTCAGCACAGCAGATTCTCACACAACTTTTGTAGGACACATGTGTCTGTGAGGAGGAAGGGAATGGCATTAGGCAGGAGTTGATGCTTGGGCTTTCTTAGGCATTTACTGTAGAATGCACCAGTGGTTGCGGAGCTTCTGCAAGTTGCATGCAATCCATTCAAAAATACTGTGCAGCGAAACCAAGGGCCAATATAGGGTACCGGTACCACAATTTTCACCAGTTCTTATCCCTTGCTGCCGTGATTGTTGTCTGTCAGCTTCAATACTATGGTGGTACCATACTGACTTTGGCTTGCACGGATTGTACGACTTGCGGAATGTACAACCTTGTTACATAACAATTAACATACCGCAGTGGTGTTTAATGCATCACAAGCTCTAAGCTGGCAAGTGCAGCATCCCTTTCTTGTGCAGGGAGGTGCAGTGAGGGCAGGAACACTTGTCGTGGATCCGGGGCATGGCCATGCTGAGCCCCACACACTCGTAGTGGAACCACTCGCCTCCCTCGCACTGCACACCGGAAGAGGGGGGGGGTGAAGGGGGAAGCTGAAGATTGGGTGGTGTTCGTGTCCCAGCATTCCCACACACTCGTAGTGGAACCACTCACCTCCCTCGCACTGCAGATACGGTAGGAGTGGGGGGGAAGGTGGAAAGAAAAGAGAGAGGTTGAGTTTGGTTGGCGTTATTTTCCCAATTCCCCCACACGCTCGTTCGTAGTGGAACTACTCGCCTGCCTCGCACTGACCTGAACATGGTATGAGGGATATTCACTTATTCCCTTGCACATTCACACTCACATGCACATGCACATGCAAATGCACATGCACATGCACATCCAGATGCACATGCACATGCACATGCACATGGACATCCACATGCACATGCACATGCACATGGACATCCACATGCACATGCATATCCACATGCACATGCATATCCACATCCACAATCACACCAACAACTTCCAAATGCACAACCAGGGCATGTGAACATTCACAATCCAATCCCCATGCATTCCTAAAAATGCACATCGTGCATGCGCCTGCGATAATACTCACAGATACAACTGTGCAGAATCTAACCGCACTGGTTTCATCTGACCTTATTTGCACAAACAGCTTATATGAAACTCACGTTTGCGTTATCACATGCGATCATGTCTCCAAACGACACCTGGCATTGGCACCATAAGTGTGGGTGGACAGGCAGTAAGTGGAATAGAAAGGTGAAATGCAAGAAAAGAGGAAGGGGGGTACTGTGAGAAGGAATCGGCCAGAACTGAAACCGGGGGGTTGAAAGGAAGTTGAAACGGATTAAGAGGAAAATGAATGAAGAAAGCACACCTGCCCGCATATGAAAGGAAGTTAAAACGGATAAACGACAGTAACTTGCATAGTTTGATACGAAGACCGAAAAACGAGACGAGGGAGGGAAAGGAAAGAAGAAAGCACACCTGCCCGCATGTGCAATACGTCGGCTCATACACCTGCACTATTGCCCCTCCCTCGGGCACCTCCCTCCTCTCGCCACCTGCCCCCACCGGCACGCCCCTGCCCACCCCTCCCTTCTTCCTAGAGAGCGGGAGGGCAGCAGGAGGCGGCATGAGGGCAGCACCCCTTCCTCCCCTCTCCCACTCCCTCTCCCTCCCTGCCTCCCTCCCTACTTCCCTCCCTGCCCCTCTCTCGCTCTCCCTCTCCTGGTTTCCTTGCCACGCCTCCCCTTTTGCTTCCCCCACACCCCCTCCCCCACCTCCCCCACCTCCCCCCCCCTCCCCACCACTGCCAGATGCTAGCACAGCCACAGCACTCAACCCCCGCCCTTCCCCCTTCAGTTCCCCCCACCCCCGCGCCCCTCCCCCGCCCCCTGCTGCTGGGGAGGCAGCTGGGGCGGCAGGGGGGCGACGGGGGGTGGCGTATGGGGAGGTGAGGTTGGGGGAAGGAGAAGGGGTGCGGAGGGGTGTGGTGGAGGTGGAGGAGGGGAGGATCCGACGGTCAGGAACGGGCGTGAAGGGATCATCGACCATGAACCGTCCGTCTGTGGGTATTGGCAAGGAGCAGGGAAAGACGGGTTGGACGAGCAAGTCTTTGGTGGGGCAAGAGGCAAGGGGACGAGCACGGGCTTTTGAAAATTCCAAAAAAACCGCCTGCACTAAAAATGGGGTCTGAACTGAAGAAATCTCTGAGCAAAATCTGGTAACCGTTTTGTATTCTATTTTTTCCCATGGCTTTACAAGCAAGCAAACACCCTACAACTGTTAATTCGTTTTCAGCAGCAGTTGCTGCACATGAAGTCATCACTCCGCTCACCTTGCTCACTCCGCTCACCTTGCTCACTCCGCTCACCTTGCTCACTCCCCTCACCTTGCTCACTCCCCTCACCTTGCTCACTCCGCTCACCTTGCTCCCTCCCCTCACCTTGCTCCCTCCGCTCACCTTGCTCCCTCCGCTCACCTTGCTCACCACCCTCACCTTGCTTGAGGTCCTCGGAGAAGTGCTGCATCTCGTGGTTGAGACTGCGGAGATGGCTCTCCAGCTGGGGTGCAAGGGGCAACGAGAGGAACGTTCGGGTGAATGAAGAGGAAGGGAGCATATAGAAGGCAGGTGCTGCATCTCGTGGTTGAGACTGCGCAGGTGTCTCTCCAACGTAGGGGTGAATGGAGAGGACGAGGAGCAAAGCAACGTGGGTAAGGCAAGTGCTGCAGCTCCTGGTTACGACTGCGTGCGCAGGAATGGAGAGTCGAATGGATAAGGGGAAATTAGACAGTAAGGCAACTGTTGCAATGCAGCTCCCAGTCCAGACTGCAAAGAGGGTATGAACGGACGCCCCAGGTGATTATTGTTTGAGCTTGGGTGGAAGAGACAGGTGTGAATGGAGAGGAGCGAGGGCAAAGAGGGTAAGGCACGTGACTCTATGGGGAGAAAAGGGAAAGGCAGGAGCGCAAGGCGGGGAGTATGGATGGAGGGCAGTGAAGTTCCTGGAGGGATCACACGATGGCTGTACACCCCACTTTTTTTTTTTTTTTTTTTTTTATGCTGTATTCACTATAAAAGCATATACAGACATTGACAGTCGTAACTGTGGCTGATGGGCCTAGACAGCGCTATACTGTCGTACCCATCCCGACCCTTTAAGGAGGATGATGGATCGTGCGCGGGTTGGCCCAGATGGAGGTAAAGCCATGCACCCACGCAAGCGACTTCGCTGAGCTGTCACATATCTTGCCCATCGAACGGAATTCGTCCGGGTCCAGCGGCTCCAGCAGTGAGCGCTGACCAAGACCCTCTGCCCCTCCTGCGCGATTTCCCCTTTTCCTGATCCTCAAATAGACCCTTGTGTGCGTGTAAAAAGCCGTTGCAATTTTCCGGAGTACCCTTCTGGACCGGAATTGACCTCGGTCAAAAGCTGCGTCACACCTCTCCACCCATAACTTGTGTAGTGTGATAGCAGTGATGGTTGCTTCTAAGAAGCCCGATCTCGTGCCCTCTTTTTGAAACAGCAGATCTCCCAGCGACCTTATTTTCCTGCCGGGGTTCAGCATCCGCAGCGCCCTCAACAGCCCTTGTACCACCGGCTGGATGCGCGGGCAACTGAATAAACAGTGCTCCGCCGTCTTGGAAGCTCAGACGCACCCCCACTTGGAGGTTCCGACAGTGTAGTCAGAGCAGGACATCCCGAGCCCGGTTCGGCAAGGCTGGTGAGTCGCGGACCTTGATGACGTTGGTCCAATCAATGCATCTTCCCCACTCCTCTGCCCATTTAGCATGCTGGCGCGCCTCTCCCCTCTGCACCTCAAAGAGACCCCGCAGCAGCTTAAAAGGGGGAATCTGGTCCTCCGCGCAGAGCTCCGAAACCCTCAGCCTCACCTCAGGCAGCCCTGCAACACCGATTACACGGCCTTTCCGAACAACCAACGGCTGCACTGCGCGCGGGCTTAGCGTAACAACCCTCTCAGCTTCCCCTTCCAGAGGTGTACCCCCATAGTCACATGCTCGGCAGACTAGTTCTCCGTGCTCCACTCTGTCAATTTTCCAGGGGCCGATGGCGCCCACCAGCTTCACATGCTTCGACACCGCTAGCAGCTCCTCCCCGGTGAGCGGCGCCAATAGCTTGTGCTTCCATGAATCCGGGATGCAATTAAAGAATTTCAGCGCTCTTCGCGCCTTTTCCTTGGTCCCCATCTCCCTCGTCAAGATTTCTAGGGTCTTGATGGACCTCGTCCCGCCTTCTGCAGTAGCGATGAAGTCTCCCAGCTTATACAGCTCCAAACCCTGTGCTGCCTTCTGCTTCCCAAGAGGCTTCTTCCCGTTCGGCAAGATGCTTCGGTTGAAGGTGAGCGGCTCCTGCTCAATGTCCCACCTCGTTACCGGCCCTTGCTCTGCGATTTTTGACTTCATGAACATTTCGCATGTCTGTAGACTGCCGCCACCTAACGCTTCTCCCCTTCCACTGCTTCAGGGACTCCTCGTGTGCCCAAAAGGACCTGAAGTCGTTCGGTAGCTCCGCCGCTGCTAGCGCCAGTTCCCTCCGAAAACCATTTTCAAGCACGAGGGTACCGACACGCCTCGCCGCGAGTCCGGAGAGCTCAACAAACGGATCTCTGACGCCCAGAACCCCTTCCTTCCTCGGCCGGAAAATCAGCTCTCTGCTCCAGAGTGTAAACCGATGCTCCTCCGAGGCCTGGTTACCAGAGATGAAATTCACCAGCAGCTTCATAATCCGTTTCCAAACCGCCTCCGTAGGAGGATACACCTGCCCTTGGAAGGCCAGGATCGGGCAAACATAGCAGTTGACCACAGCCACCCGCGCCGTCGTCGTCAGATGGTGAGATTGCCACTTCAACAGCTCCTCTGCTGCCCTGGCCAACGTCTTGCCCCACGTAACATCTGCACATCCTGAGGGAGCACCGCCGACTTCTCCTTATTGACCACGAGCCCCGAGCGAGCACCGAAGTCATCCAGGAGCTTCTCTGCCTTACCGAACTGCTGATTCCCCTTCAAGATCAGTGTGGTGTCATCCGCGTATCCCAGGTAGGTTATCCTTTCACCGTAGTCATTGCTGATCCCTAACTTCCGCCGCTTTGCTTCTTGGCAGATGGGTTCCACAGCGCACAGGAAGAGGTACGGAGCCAGCGGACACCCCTGCCGGACCCCTTTGCCCACCACAACCTGATCGCCTAGCCAGCCGTTGATTAGCAGCCTCGTGAAGGACCCATCATGGAGCCCCTTGCACCAGCCGACGAACTTCTCCGGGAAGCCCATGAGCGACATGGTGTCAAAGAGGTATGTGCGTGAAACAGAATCAAACGCCTTCTGGAAGTCGACCATGAGGATATACCAGTCCTTGTCCTTGTTTCTTGCTGCTTCAATCACGTCCGCTACCAGCGACACGGCATCGGACAACCGCCTGCCTGGGAGGAAGCCACACTGATCCTTGGAGATGACTTTGTCCAGGACGCCCTTCATCCGGTTGGCCAGCAGCCTTGCCACCACCTTATACGAGCTATTTAGCAGAGTGATTGGTCTATAGTTCCGAATGTGCTCTTTCGGACCTTTCTTGTGCAACAGGACCGTTACTGCTTCCTGCACCTCCTCAGGAAGTGATGCCGTGGACTCAAAGTTCTGTATGAACCCCATAAAATCCTCCTTGAGCAGGTCCCAGTGGCGTTCGAAAAGCTCCTTCGGCAGCCCATCGCTCCCAGGAGCCTTGTCCTTCGCCAAATCCTAAAGCGCCTGTAGCACCTCCTTCTCCGTCCAGGCCTCTTCCAAGCCAGCAGCCTCCTCGCCCCCCAGCGTCTTGCCGACTTCGGGTTTCCAGCACGACAGTCCCGAGGGGGGTGCTTCCGCGAACAGCGAGGCGTAGAAGTCCGAGGCGGCCTCCAAGATTCCCCTCGTCCCTCTGTGCTCCACGCCCTTATATGATAGCATAGAGAACGATGTCTTCGCTTTCCGCATCTTCACCTTCGCCGTGAGGACTTTCGACACAATTTCACCTTTTGCTACCTCTTTCTCCCCTGCCAGCAGTTGCAGTCTGTCACTCTCCCCCCGCAGATAAGCGTTCAACTGGGATTCTTTCTCGGACAGTTTCGCGCGCAGGTCTTCATTCCCGGGGTTCCGCATCACACCATGCTGCAACCCCGACCCAGCTTCCTCCAGGTGACGTAGCGTCGCCCGTATACGCTTACGCTCCTCAGTAGTGTACCTCCTCAGCGCCAGCTTAAGCTTTGTTAGCAGGCTACCGAAACTCCCCGAGCCCCCGGCACGATGTCTTTCGGAGACCGCCTGAACGATCTTCTCTGCCCCCGGCTTTGTTGTTTCTATCGCAGGCATGCGCCACAGGCCCGGACCCAAGTGGAGACGCAGGTTCGCCCGCAGCACTGCCTTGATACCGAACTTGTGATCAGATATCCCCTTCAGCGGCCGGGAGTGAAACGCCTCTGCCACTGACTGGAGCAACTCTGCCGACACCAATATCCGATCTATCCGTGAGCTAGCCTTCTGCGCCCGAGAATCGGCTCCTGCCTCCCAGATTGCTCTTTAAGAAGGGCTCCAGCGCATCTGTGAAAAACGCTCGACGGCAGCAGGCGCTCGACGGGAAGTACGCTGCCAACAAGGTGAAGGTAAAGGTGTCCCATTTGACATCCACCTGAAGCAGCCTGCCGGATCCATGCGATACAACATTCTCAAAGGTCAGCTGATCGTTGTTGCTGACGATAGCTACCCCTCCTGCCCTTTCCACGTTCGCAACAGCGTGACAATGGCGGTATTTCAGGTCCTTCCAGAATCGATGGTCTTGCGCAATACGCGTATCTGTGAGTACGAAAATGTCAGTCCCCTTCTTGAACCAGGTTTTCAGATTCTTTTGCTTTCCTCTGCTTCCGAGCCCGTTCACGTTGTGCTCGCACACCGATAAGTTGCAGGGTTTATCCATTAAACAACCACGCGGGGGCCCCAAAGCATCCACGGGCAGAGGTGAGAAATCTGAAAGACCACTATATAGGCATGCATACATTGATAGGCATCGACACTGGATAACTAAGGACCATCCTTCTCCTTCTTGCGCAGGTACACATTCTAGATCCCGTAATCCATTAAACAAACGGAGGCCCATCTTGTCCTTGAGCACTCGCGTTGCAGCACCAGGCTTCACCAACCCCCCACGGTGACGCTGTGAGAGAGCGTGATGCGCCGCCTGCTCGAAAGATGATCCCTCCCCTTTTCGCAGCACTCCAGCAGGCAGACCCACTCTTCCTGGTTGCCAGCCGTTGAAACGAGAACTATGGCCGGATCCTTGAGGATGATCTTGGTAGCTACTGACGCTACTGTCGCAGCTGCTGCACGTACGGGGAATCGGCAAGCGAGCGTCAGGCAACAACCGACAGGAAAAAGTTGCAGCGTAAACGGGTAAGCAGCAAACTCCATTTCTACCGTTGAGCTCATGGACCCTCCGCACTGTGAGGTTCCACTTGGAAATGTTGCTTTGTCGAGTAGTGATGAAGTCGTTGTGAGTGTGCACCGAGTGCATGCCGCCACAGAGACTGCATTTCAGGGCCGGATAGTGGACCATGATCCTGGTGCCAGGCGCGACAGGGTTCTCGAAGAAGTGCTTCCAGCGGAACTTGTCGTTCTCGAAGGCCACAACCAAACCCTTCACCCGGTCTGTGTCAAGTCCCGAGACAGGATTGACAACACGGTGAAAGCAGAAGCCGTCCTTGAAGGCTGGACGCTGACAGATCTTCAGGGTGGATTTCACCAGCGCCTCATGGAGCAGCTCCGGGGAGATTTCAGCAGCAATGCCGGTGAAAAGGACTTCTATGACCGAAGTGTCCATCATCTTCCGCCTTGTGTAACTCGGATCCTCTGGGAACTGCCAATCGAAGGTGACGTACTTTCCGTCCCTACACAAATGGTCCACACTGTTACGCCAGACGAAGTTCGCGTCAGCAGCAATGACAAAAGTAACTTGCAGACGACCATAAAGCTTCTTGGAAAGGTAAGCAGGAGCGAGTTCCTGGCACGTAGTCGTCGCAGCCGCGTTCTCGGTAAGATCGAGTTTTTAAAGCACCAAAAGGCCTTTGACAGTAGCTTCCATAAACTGGACCTCCTGCATGTGCTCGTTAGGGATCAACAAGGTAAGCGGAAACCTCAGCTTAGCAACCAACTCCCCCTTCGCCTTGTCTTCAAAGGACTCATTCGGGTCATGCGCGATCAAACCGTCGTCATCGTCATTGAGGAAAGCGTAGCGCGATGCAGGGACAGAGGCCTCTCCCTCGTCCTCTTCAGCTTCTCCCTCTGCATCTTCGGAGATCGCGTCCTTAAAATCCGCGTCCTTGCTTTTGCCTTTTTTCCGGATCCTTCCCCCCACCAGCGGCTTGCTCAATCCGGATCGCAGCCAACTTAGCGGAAAGCGTCAATGAATCAGCGTCGTCTTCAACGAAAAGTGCACGTGAAGACTTCGGCGGGACAGCAGTCACGGAGACAGGCCGGCTAGTCGCGGGAGCAGGCGTCTTTGGTAGCGCAGCACCAGCAGCAGGATCCATCTTAGCAGGCTTAGCAGGCTTGGGTTTCGGAGGCATGACGTGATGATGAAAAAGCCACCACAGCCACAACAATGTTGGTGAATCCCAACGACTGAGCGTCTTTAAGAAGCTGACGGAGCAAGCCTGGGAAGCCTGAATGAAGAACTCTGGGGATGACTGAAACCATGGGATTAGCAACGACCCTTGAGACTTGTACGCTGAACAACCAACCAAGAAAGAGCCTGGGAGATGACCATTGATGTTAGTTCCGCGAGCCTTGAGAGGATATGCATTCAAGAAACAGGAACCAATGTCAGCTGTTTTGACATTAAAGTTATATCCTTGTGTTCCTCTTTGAAAGACGATTCTCAAGAGATGCTGATTGGAACTTGTAACCATCGGGAGCACCGACATTGGTAGCTCCGAAATCCCTGGTGGCAGCCATGGCGGCCTTGTTGTCATTGTCATTGTCATTGTCATTGTCATTGGCGGGCTGACGATGGCTGCACACCCCACTGAACATGCACACGATGGCTGCACACCCCACTGAACATGCACACGATGCGCCACACACTCACCAGCGCGCTCACTTGCTGCGCCAGAATGACCTTCTCATCACACAATGCCCGCATCTTCCCCTGCTTCTCGGAAATTTCCTCCCTCAGCCTCCGCAGAGCAGCTTCCCTCTCATCGCTGACGTCACCATCGACATCATCCCGCCCATCCCTCCCCGCCCCCTCCTCCTCCAATCCCCCTGCCACCCTCTCTGCAGACGCACGAATCACATCGGTCACAGCTGCCCCTGTCACTCTCTCTGTCATAGTGGAAAGTTCTGCCTTTACAACCACAGCCTCGCCCTTTCTTTCCTCCTCCTCCTGCTGTAACCCCACCTGCTGCTGCTGCTGCTGCTGCTGCTGCTGCTGCTGCTGCTGCTGCTGCTGCTGCTGCCCCACCTGGTGTTGCTGTGCTCGTGGCCTTTTCTTCCCGATGCTCTTCCTCCCCCCTCCCTCCACCTCCTCTTCCACCTTCACCATACCACCCACAAACCCCTCCCCATCCACGCCCTCCCTCTCCCCCCTCCCTCTCTTCCTCGGTCTCCCCCTTGGTCGCCTCTCCCCCCCTCCCCCTGCCTCCTTCTCACCCTTCCCTGCAAGTATTCCGCCTTCAACCCGCACTTCTGGTTCGCTGCCTGGTGCAGGAGAAGGCATACCTTCTTGCCCAAGAAGAAGGGAGTTCCCCACCTGTGTTGACAGCCCATAGGCCTCATCGCGTGCCGTGCCTTGACTGCACCCATGAGTAGCACCATCAGCGGCACCGTTAGACCCACCATCAGCAACAGCAGCGCCAACCGTCACATTACCTCCCTCACTGCCGTCCTCCCCATTCCCATCATCGTCAGCATCGCCCTCACTAGCAGCATCGTCGTCGTCCCCCCCACTCTCATCCCCCTCCCCATCCCCATCCCCATCCCCATGGCCAGGTGGGCCAGCATCAGCCGCTCTGAGGGCCGCCTCCCTCTCCTCTATGGCCGTGAGCCCCGCCCGGATGTCACTCTGAATCTCCATGCGCAGCGCTGGGGGGGGAAAGGAGGCACAGGCACACGCAGGCACACGCAGACACAGGCACACGCAGGCACACGCAGACACAGGCATACACAGGCACACGCAGACACAGGCACACGCAGGCACACGCAGACACAGGCACACGCAGGCACACGCAGACACAGGCACACGCAGGCACACGCAGACACAGGCACACGCAGGCACACGCAGACACAGGCACACGCAGGCACACGCAGACACAGGCATACGCAAATACAGGCATACGCAGCCACAGGCACACGCAGACACATGCACACGTAGTCGCAGACACACCCGGCATGGCAAAGTAAGTAAGCACACACCATGCTGCACCATTTCTCTTCAAACAACAGTCGGCGCAAGGTTAAGTCATCTCACCTAAGAAATGGTCAGTACCTTATTGCCGTGACCACTGCTTTGCACCCACCTTGGCATCGGCCGTCCAGCTCCCGCATGAGTGAGAGCATGCGCTGTAGCTCGTGGGGCAATGATGACACCTCTGCAGGGGAGGGGGAGGTGAGTGGAAGAGAGGGAGATGGAGGAGGGGTGCGACGTCATGAGTGATTGTGAGATGAGAGCATGCTCTGCAGCTCGTGGGGCAGTGATGACACCTCTGCAGGGAGTGGGAGCAAGGGCGGGATCGAGAGAGAGATGGATGAGGGGCGTGAGGCCGCTCACAAGAGAGAGCATGCATTGCAAGTCGTAGGGGAGTGATGACACCGCATGACCGCAAAGGTGGGCGCAAAGTTAGGCACCGCATGAGTGAGAGCATGCGCTGCAGCTCGTGGGGGAGTGATGACAGCTCTGCAAGGGTGGGGAAGGGGGGTGGGCAGAAGAGGGAGTAGAAAAAGGGAAAGCTCCCTCATGAGTGAGAGCATGCGCTGAAGCTCGTGCGGGAGTGATGAGACCTCTGCAAGAGGGGGCAACAGGCGCAAGAGAGAGAGAGATGGAGTAGGGCGGGGCGGTGAGAGGGTTCTCTCATGAGCTGAGCTCTCTGATGACACCCCTGCAGGGGGGGAGGTGGGCAGACCGGCAGACAGGAGGATGGGGAATTTCCCACGTGAGTGCGCACATGCTCTGTGGCTCGTGCAACAATGAGGATGCGTCTGGAGGGCGGGAGGATGGGCGGAAGAGTGAGACTTGGAGGACTTGGGTGAGATCACATGCGGGAGCAAATATCCATCCAAATATCGCTCATGAGACAGGGAGCAGCATGTGAGACAGGGAGCAGCATGTGAGACAGGGAGCAGCATGTGAGACAGGGAGCAGCATGTGAGACAGGGAGCAGCATGTGTGCCGCAGGTCACGTGCGGCAATGAGGATGCGTCTGGAGTGCGGGAGGAAGGAGGATGGGCGGACGGGAGAGTAAGGAACGCCCCTCTCGAGGGAGATGGGGTGCAGGATGCGGGAGAGAGACGAGTCCAGTGCAGGGAGAGAGACAAGTCCAGTGCAGGGAGAGAGACAAGTCCAGTGCAGGGAGAGAGACGAGTCCAGTGCAGGGAGAGAGACAAGTCCAGTGCAGGGAGAGAGACGAGTCCAGTGCAGGGAGAGAGACAAGTCCAGTGCAGGGAGAGAGACGAGTCCAGTGCAGGGAGAGAGACGAGTCCAGTGCAGGGAGAGAGACGAGTCCAGTGCAGGGAGAGAGACGAGTCCAGTGCAGGGAGAGAGACAAGTCCAGTGCAGGGAGAGGGGATGGTCGGGTGGAGAGACGGGGACGACGTGGGTGAGAGAGAGCATGTGGGGCGAAGAGCAAGAGCCTGTCAGGAGGCGTAGAGCGAGCGCGTGGAGAAAAACAGGGCAGGAAATGTGATGCGAGGACGAGTGTTGCGGCAAGAAGATGGGGGTGGTGGGTGTTGGGGGCAAGGGGAGGTCTCACATGCGTGGCGAAACGAGGAGAAAGTGAGAGTGGAGAGGAAAGGGGGGGGGGGAGAGAAGGGGGGAAGGGGGGGGGGGGGGGGGGGGGGGGGGGGGGGGGGGGTTGCGATCGATGAGAAAGGAGATGAGGGAGGGATGTGAGGGGAGAGGGGGTCGAGTGAGAGATTGGGTCGAATCACATTCAAAAGATCACCTCAAATAGCATAACATCCTCCCAGGTTCGATTTATTCCAAAATTGACTCGCGTGCAATCCAATCCACTGCAATTCCATGCGCTACAGTCACATCCTCTAGCCTCACCTGCCAGGAAGTCGTCCACATACACGCCTGTGCGCGTCGCTGCCATCCGCCACACCGCACTGCACCGCACCGCAGCGCGCCCGCTTGCGCTTGATTGAAGCGCTCTCAATTCAGTCACCGGTCAGCGCCCTCGGTCGGCGTCCCTCCGCACGGTGGGAGAGAACGAATGCGGAGCTTCGCGGAGCGCCTGCGCCGGCGTAATTAGAAACTAGCCCTGCCAGCGAAACTAGCCGCGCCGGCGAAGTCTAGCCGGCGATGGCGGCGGCCGCAGTAGCCGCCGGTTAAACGACGGCGGATGCGATGCGAAGGACGATCGGCGCGCCGAGCGCTGAGCCCCAACGAAATACAGTCTCAGAGCCGAGCGCCGAGCCTTAGAGTCCTGACGTCCGGAAGGCTACTTTGAGAACCTCGGAGGATCGAGCCTCGCTTAGCTTGCCGCGTTCGGCGGTAGGCACTACTAGTGCTGAGCTGATTGTCACGGCTTGTTGGTGGCTGAGATGGGTCGTATTATTCAGAAGACATGTTTCTCCGAGGGCGCGTTTACGGAAATGTGCGATCGCCACTGCGGTGCCGTTTGTTATAAGCAACAGTGGTGTAGCAATTGGAAACATGAGCGAGTTCATCCTCTCACGCCAGCAATGTCACTTTTGGTTGAAACCGAGGACCGACAACAATCAAATCGAGGACCAGAAATACTTCCCTTGGGACCTAGTTCATGAGCCTCGTTGACCTAGTTCTTGCCGGACATTAGTTTGCGTGGAGCTAGCTCGTATCCCGTAAGTCTCCCGCCTCGCTGCCAACCACCGACGTCTCACAACCAAGTATCGCTGCCTCAAAGCCAGGATTAAACCCCCGTCGCGAATTCCGTCGGCGATCGAGTCGCTTCAACCCGCTCATAACCCGCGATCATTCATTTGCGCCGCAAGTCACTCATTGCACTCGAGGCCGAATCGTTGCGCGCCGCCCATCGCTCATCGCTCGTCGCGCGTTCGCATTTCCAACCATTTTGGCGCATCGGCGCGTGTCAGCGGGCCGCATCGTGTACGTCTACACGCGCTAAAGTCGGCGGCGCTTCGAAATCCCGTGCTTTTCGTTCTCAGCCCCGTTCGCGCGTGTCAGCGGGCGGCATCATGGTGTACGTCGACACGTGGGACGAGTTTGCGGAAAAGGCGGAGGTGCTCTTTCGAGCCGACCCCTCCAAGGTCGGTGGCGAATTGTCGTTTTCTGCGTGTAACTGACTTACACTCTGTATAGCTTGTACTCGATACGGCATTGAACACGGTATGGATTCGCGGACGAGGCGGAGGGCGTTGATTCCGCCCCCTCCCCCCCCCCCCCCCCTCCCCCCCAAGGTGGGTGAGCTCGACAGCACGCAAAAGGTCGTTATACGGAAAGAAATTCCGGGTCAAACATCTTGCTGCTAGAAGTCTTCCGCGATATATCCGTGTTCGATAAGAAGCTGGTAAATTGTATAGTGATAAACTTTCGTTTCGGTATATTGTGGCTCGTCAGCAGTGAGGAAAGCGTGGCAAGTCGGCTGCCCTGAGGCATTCCCGCTCCGCCCCTCTCCCCCAATCCGCCCCGCCCCTCTCTCCCAACCCGCTCCGCCCTTCTCCAAGAGCCCCTCTACCCCCACCCGCTCCGCCCCTCCCCCCGGACATGCTCCGCCCCTCTCCTCCCACACTTTCCGCCCCTCTTCCCCCACCCTCTCTGGCCCTCTTCCCCCCACCCGCCCCGCCCCTCTGCCCCCACTCGCTCCGCCTCTCTCCTCCCACTCGCTCCGCCTCTCTCCCCCACCCTCCGCGCCTCTCCCCCCACCGGTTCCACCCCCGTTCCGCCACCCGCTCCGCCCCTCTCCCCCGCCGCATCCGCTCCACTCCACCCCCCCAACACGCTCCGCCCGTCTACTCCCACCCGATCCACCTCTCTCTCTCCCCGCACCGGCTCCGCCCCTTCACCCCACACGCGCCGCCTCTTTCCCCCTACCCTTTCCGCCCATCTCCCCCCACCTGCTCCGCCTCTCTCGCCCCACCAGCCCCGCTTGCTCTTTGGACGCCAGAGAAGCTGCTCGAGCCATTGCGCGCTCCCCTCTATCCGCCTCCTCTCTCTTCCCCCCTCTCTTTCCCCATATCTTCTCCCCTCCCTTTCCCCTCTTTCCCCATCACTTCCCTCCCCCCCCTTTCTTTACCCGTCTTTCCTGATCTCTCCCTCCTCTCCCTCCCCCTGTTTCCCCATCTCTTCTCCACTCTCTTCCCAGTTCGCATGCTCACATACACACACACACACCTCGCACACCCCCTCCCCTCTCCCCTCCTTTCCCCCCCCTCATCCCCTCCTTTCCCCCCCCTCATCCCCTTCCCCTCCCCGCCAACCCCCAACGTTCACTGCGTCTTTGAATATCTACAACTCTCGGACTCGTTCATTCTCCCCCATACATTCTCCACCTCATCCCCCTGCCCCTGCCCCTGCCCCTGCCCCTGCCCCTGCCCCTGCCCCTGCCCCTGCCCCTCCCCCATAACAGTTCCGCTATGTGAGCAAGTACAGGCACTGCGATGGCAAGCTGGTGCTTAAAGCCACAGACGACCGCGTGGTGAGTGGTGGTGTGGGTGGCTACGTTGGCAGATACGCCCTGGGCAGGGTTGCGTACCACGTATATACGCTTGCGTATATACGTGGTACGCTAATACGCTCGTATTTCTTGGAAATACGCCCGGGCAGCCCGCCGAAAAAAAAAAATCGAAATTGAAAAATTTCGCGAAGGTTTTGCGACTTGGCGATTTGTTACCGCGCAGTCGCATATCGCCCTGGGGGGCGAAGGAGAGGATGCAGTTCTGGCGGATGAGTATGGGGCAGGGGTGGTGTTGGAAAAGCCCCGCAAGGAACTCGGCTGTGTGGAGGCTAGCTAGAGGGTGGGGTGGGGATGTATGGGGTGGGGAGAAGTAGCCCCAAAGATGTATCTCTGGATAATTATGAAATTAAAAAACATGTGTTTTTGGGAAACATAACCCGCCCCCCTGAAACAGGTTTTTTTAGCCCTGCCCGGGAAAAAAGTTTTACCTGCCCGCCCGGCGTATTTTTACGTATCACCAGTACGCCACCCCTAGCGTACCGCGTATATACCCAGCGTATAATACGCTAGCGTATTATACGTGATACTCGTATCTGCCAACGTAGGTGGGTGGGTGGGTGGGTGGTGGCAGGGATGAGTGGTGGCAGGGACAGAGAGGGGTAAGTGGTTGGTGAGCGAGAGGTGGTGGGTGGTGGCAGGGCGAGGGAGAGGTGAGTTCGAGTCTGTGAGTAGAAGGTTTAGGTGTTCTCTGCTCTGTTCCACGCTCTTCCCATCTTCCCTGCTCCCCATTCCTTCTTCCCCCCGTCCCTGCTCCAACCTGCAGTGTCTGGGTGGGGTGGGGGGGAGGGAGGCAGGCAGGGTGTCGGGGGGGACACGCTTGGTGTTAACGGCTCGGGGAGGGGTCTGGTCGGGGAGGGGTCTGGCCGGGAAAGGGGTTTGGTCGGGAAGGGGTTTGGTTGGGGATTGGTCTGGTCAGGGAGGGGCCTGGTTGGGAAGAGGTCTGGTCGGGAAAGGGTTGGGTCGGGAATGGCCTGATTTTTCCTGGCGTTGCCAGGTCAGGGGACGGCAAGGGGGGATGGGTGGAGTTGTGGCATGTGTTTGGGCTCCTGCCTCATACACTGAAAGGAGGTCCTGGAGGGCCATGGGTCATGGTGTCATGGGTCTAACAACCTGTTCCTCTGGTTATCACCTATTGCTTCCCCACTTCCCTAACCCCCTTAATCCTCCTGACTCCCCTCCCTCCCCCACCCCCCCTCCCCCGCCCCCAGTGCATCAAGTTCCGCACGGACCAAGCACAGGACGCCAAGAAGATGGAGCGCCTCAACAACCTGCTCTTCACCCTCATGGCTCGCGGACCAGACGGTATGACCGCACATGCTCACGCCCTCACACCAGTGCACTTTTGGAGCGCCTCAACAACCTGCTCTTCACCCTCATGGCTCGCGGACCAGACGGTATGACCGCACATGCTCATGCCCTCACACCAGTGCACTTTTGGAGCGCCTCAACAACCTGCTCTTCACCCTCATGGCTCGCGGACCAGACGGTATGCACGCACATGCTCACGCACTCACACCAGTGCACTTTTGGAGCGCCTCAACAACCTGCTCTTCACCCTCTTGGCTCGCGGACCAGACGGTATGCACGCACATGCTCACGCCCTCACACCAGTGCACTTTTGGAGCGCCTCAACAACCTGCTCTTCACCCTCATGGCCCGCGGGCCAGACGGTACGAATGCCACTTGCCACACATGCGCACACATGCATACCACTGGCATGCATGCACGTCAATGCCCTAGTGGTATGACACCTCACAACCTTCTCTTCACTCTCATGGCACGTGGCCTTGAGGGTACGAACGAACGAGTACACACACACACACACACACACACACACCCACACACACACACACACACACCCACACACACACACACACACACACACACAGACACACAGACACACACACACACACACACACACACACACACAGACACACACACACACACACACACACACACACACACACTATTTCGTAAACACACACACACACACACACACACTATTTCGTAAACACACACACACACACACACTATTTCGTAAACACACACACACACACACACACACACACACACACACACGAGCACGCGCGCGCGCTGTGTTTTCCCTTCTGCGTCTGTGCTTGCCGCGTTTCTTGTTGACTGTTGCCGTGGAGCCACACCAGCTGTCGCGTCTTTTCGATAGATGATACTTTCCTGACCCAACCATGTTCTTGCTGCCGTTTCTGTTGCTGCTGTTTCGTTGCTGCCGTTTCTGTTGCTGCTGTTCCTATTTCTGTTGCTATCACCGCTGTTGCTGCTGTTGCTGCTGCTTTTCCTTTCACTGCCATTGGAGTCGCATCAGCATGCACACCCTATTCCAGATAGGATACTTCTCTCACTCTACCATGATTACTCCTTTTCCCCATTTTACTTATGCCGCTGCTGCTGTTCCCTCAGCTGTGGTGGAGTCACTCTCCTTGGAGCCACAGCAGCTAGCATCTCAGCAGCAGCAACAGCAGCAGCAGCAGGCAAGGAGAGGGAGGGGGCGGCGGCAATGACCACATGCAGTGCCCTGGCCCACACAATATATTGCGCATGTTGCAGGTATCGCACAGTTGTAATTTCTTAATAGACTGAAAAATAATTAGAGGTGAGATGCTGTGGATGTAACCCACATACACGCGTTTTTAACAAAGCTAGAAAGTAGAGGGCACATGCACACTTAGGATCCTAACAGTTACATTCCCCACCAAGAATTGGATTTGTGGGGTCAAATATGTACCAGTAATGGCGGTTTGAGGCGTTGCACAGTTGTGTAATATCGTACCGCTATCTCCCGGCCGGAAGACCTCTTGGATGAAATTGTTGAATTACCGTCATCACCCGGATATAAGACAGTGCTGGATAGAAGACAGGGGGTGTCTATTATCCGGGTGTCTCTTATAAACGGGGTAGCCTCATTATACGACACCTATTTGTGTGTACGAGTTAAGCCAGTGTAGGGGTTAGGGGCAATTGTAACGAGGGGGTATCTTCTAAACGGTTCTTTGTCCATTTATAAGACTTATAAGACACCCTAAACCGTCCCAAATACAAGACAACCCAGCCATTTTTGCCCGTGTACGAGATAAGACATATATGTCTTATATCCGGGCGATGACGGTACACAAAAATATATGCTTGTGCACTTTGTAGGCAATGTTGGCTCGTACTAAATAGACGGTTATATCTTCTCATCAATAATTCAGTTTCTGACTCGTTTTCGCCCCACCTACCCACCCACCTAGTTACCCCTTGTGCCCTCACGACCCGACCTACCTACCTAGCTCCCTTTAGCGTACCCCCCTCTAACGGCCCCGTAGCGCCCCGTAGCGCCCCCACCTAAGCCCCGCCACGCCCCATAGGCCCCGTCACGGCACCCCTCGCGGCCTCACCTCGTCCCTGCCATCGTGGCCCCGTCGCCGCCCCGTTGCGCTGCTGACGACGCCCAGTCGTGGCCCCGTCGCGACCCCACTGTCGTGCCCCATCGCAGCCCCGTTGCGGCATCGTCGCCGCCCCGACACGACCCTGCTGCCGCCTTGTTCTGGCCTTGCTCCCCCCCTCCTCACCCCACCCCCCCCCCCCCCCCCCCACCCCCACTCCTCACTGCCATGCCTGCCACGTGCCAAACACAGCGCCTACCATGCGCTTGCCGCCATGCCTGCCGCGTGCCTCTTGTCATGCCTGCCGCCGCGCCTACCGACTGCGCCTGCCGCGTGCCTGCTGCCATGCCTGCCGGCGCACCTGTCACCACACCACATGGCGCGCCTGCCGCCGCGCTTCTTGCTGCACCTTCCGCCGCACCTGCCCACTCCACCTGGTCTTTGTCTGCCTGCCTCTGGCTGTCTCCTCCTCTGCCTACGGCTGTCCCCTCTCATTTGCTGCAGTTGTACCCCTGCTCGCCACTGTAATGGCGTATGAGTTCATACTGCAGTTCTATGCGGAGGGGCGGGCGATCAACTTTAACGCGTGACTGCTCAACGTCAAGCTCCACCTGCGTAGCCTGCGCCAGGGTGACGTCTCCCTGTACGCCCACATGTCTTGCCCCCAAACGTCTTGCTCATCTTCGTACTGAGACCACGTCGGAGGAGTGGGAGGCTCATCGCGTGGCCCTGCTTGCATACTCGCTCTGGGAGTCGCGTGACGCTGCTGCACGCCTTGCTCCTAATCGCCTCCTGCCGCTGGCTCACTGCGTGGCCCTGCTAGCATGCTCGCTCTGGGAGTCGCGTGACACTACTGCGCGCCTTGCTCTTAGTCGCCTCATGCCGCTGGCTCACCATGTGGCCCTGGTTGCATACTCGGCCTGGGAATCGCATGACGCTGATGCGCGCCTTGCTCTTAGTCGCCTCTTGCCACTGGCCAAGCGAGTGCACTTTCGGCAAGTCGAGATGGCGAAGGCGTGTCTTGATGCTAATATTGCTCGCTACTCCAACCCCTCCTCTATTACCCTGGGGCGTCTTCTCATTCCCTTCTTCTTCCATGATTTCCCTATCTTCTCAACTGTTGCTGACCTTACTACCCACCTGCGCTCGCTTGTGCTAGCTTCCGCACTGCTTCCACCTCTGACGACCTTGCTGAGCACCCCCCTCCCATGTATCTCACCCTGCATTTCCTAGCAACCCGCCTCCCTGACCGCCTCTCGCCTGCCCGCGATGCCCTCCTTGTCATTCACCCCATGTGCCTTACTATCGATCTCTTTGAGACTAGTCACACTTAGATCGAAACCCGCCTTCGCGTCATCGCCTCCACTATTGGTGCGGTAGTCCCTCCCCATCTTTGAGGGGTGCGCTCTGCCCAATTTTTCTTAGATGCATCTGTTACTGTTGCTGAGCCTACTGCTCTAGTGGAGGTTGTTGCCGCCTCTGCCCCCTCTGGTTGGCGGGGACGGTGCAGGGGTGGTTGTGGGCGTGGAGGAGGTGGAGATGTTGGTACATCGGGGGGTGCACGTAGGTCTAAGCTACTAGCTCTGCTTCCGGTGAGTCCGATGGTTCTAGTGCCAACGCGGGTGGGACAGTAACTCTGCGGCAGCTGTAGAAGTAGCAAAAAAAGCAGCAGCAGCAACAGCAGCATCTGCCGCAATAGCAAGGGCAACTCCTGCAGTGGGTCTCCCAGTAGTAGTAGAGAATTGCTGGGCCGGGGAGCAGTGGCTGCGGTGGCGGGTCAGGCAGCTGGGCTTGGCCTCTCCCCCAGGTCCTGCCAATACCAGATTTAGAATGGTCCACTACTTGGCACCATCTGCGGGCGCAATGAGCACCCAATTGCGCGCTTCCTCGGCGACCTTTTCTGCACCCCCTTTGGTCCTACGGCGTCCTTTCCGGAATGGCCTGCGTTGTTATGCAGGAGTTTGCCTTTGTTTGCCTTTGTCATGCTAATGACTCCAGAATCGCCGAGTCCTATTTTCCCTGTGTGCCTAGACTAGGTTCTCTTGCTTTGTCTAGTGTGGGATCCTCAGCTTTTTCCTTCCCAGGTGCATCCAATGCAAACACGCCCATCTTCTTCACTCTGGACTCTGGTGCGTCCCTGTGCTTCTTCCGCGACCGCACCACCCTCTCGCCACTTTCAGCTCTTGTTGCAGTCTCCTTGGCCGACATCTCCTCTAGATCAGTCGTCGTACGCAGTGCTACAGCACTTCTGCTGAAAGTCACTACGCAACAGGGTGATTGTAGCGTTGCACTAGGCGTCCTCACTACTTGATGTGTTCACAAAGAGATTTGGCAAGAATTTCACTAAGAAATTGTGAGAACATTACACTACAAATGAGGCATCCACGTAAAAAAACTAGAATGGCATGCAACACCTAGCAAGCACTCTGCAGGGCGAACTCTGTTAGCGCAGCAGAAGAGCGGTCTGCCAGCGTTGCATTGGGCGCGGTCTGCCAGCACTGCAGTCGCATGTGACTATCTGCGCACATGTGCGCACCTACCAAGTAGGTGCAGGTCAACGATTTCACCGCCAAGCACATTGCGCAGGTGCTAGGTAGAAAACGTGTCGTCGGTTTTGCCAGGTGCCGAATTTCGAGCACGTGCTGCCGTTCCGCAGGTCGAACTTCGCCAAAACCTCCTAGGCGAATTTCGCACACCTCACCATAGTTTCGCACACCTCTGCGAATTCGGTCGACCACCTCGACGCCGCTCTGTCGAACAGCGTTCGTCGAGCAGAGCTCCTCGACCAGAGCTCTTCGACCAAAGTTCTTCGACGTGCCTCGTCAACCAGCACTTATCGACGGGCTCGTTGACCACTGTCGTCGACCAGCGCTCCTCGACGGACCTCGTCGACCACCGCTCCTCGACAGGCCTCGTCGACCGCTGTCTTCGACCAGTGCTGCCCATCGACAATGTCGACCAGATTCCGTCAAGCAGAGCCTGCTCCACCGCTACCTCCGTCGAACAGCAGAAGCCTACTCGATGACCACTCCGTCGAGAACTTCTCGTCGACGGTGAGATCGGGTGCGCCCAAGCGAGGGCGGGGCCTTTCACTTTCGTGACTGGCAGTCCTCTCCGCCTCTCTCACAAGTCTGCACACCCCCTCGGCCTCTCGGACCTTGGTGTCACCACCACGTTTCATAGACATAAGTTACTTGTGACCTGCACGGACCTTACCACTGGGACATATTTTGCAACATTCCCCCAAGACAATGCGCAAGGTATTTTCACGCTGAACACTCCATCTACCGAGTTTCCTCCGTCTTGTCAGGTAGTTGCGTCGTGCTCGTGTCGGTCATGTCAAGAACTAACTAGCGTAATGAATTGACTAAGGAATGTAGGAACAAACTGTTGTTCAGGATCCGTCACTTTGAGAACTTACGACGAATTCATTTCTCAACTAAACGCAAATCCGCTTAGTAGGATTATGCGCCTTAGGCTTAGCTACCATCGCCAATTCGAATCACTTAGAAAGATGGTCTAGAGAGTGAGAACCATTTGAAAAACGTCTAGCATCCGCATGACTAGATTGGTGGAGGAAGTACAAGCATTAAGGCATAGAAAGTTGGAGTTGGGGACTCCAAGAGAACCATGAGAGGGAAGGGGTTCTCCAAGAGCTAGGGAAGGATGGTAGGAACCTTCCTAGCAGCAAGGATGCAATCCTCATCATGAGATCCTTGAGGTGTCACATGCAAAATCCAATCTAGTTGGATTTTGTCTAGGTGATGCAACATTTGCAACCCATGCTAGAAACTTCTAGCCACCCGAAACCAAAAGTCAAAGTTGCCTTCCTAACCACCCAACCAAAGATCTCTTGATAGTCATGTCCAAGTAATCACCCAAAAGCTAATAAGAAATCCAAGTCTTGGAAATCTTGTAACTTAGGCGATCTTGGTATCGTTGGAGAGCTCTGTATTTCTCCTGCATGATCAAGCAATTAAACTTGGAGAAAAACACAGAGATCGTAAAATCAAACAGCCATGCGTAATGATATATGCTTATGCAAATTATGAAAGCACAAATGGCACGAGCACTCGGCAGGACGTTAGGATGACATGCACTCAAAATGACGTGCATTCAACATAAACAAGATATAGCGGCCCTGAACCTGGTGATATGCAGGCCAAGGTAGCGCTGCAGCTCATCAAGGTTAGCGCACATGTGTCTCCTCTGCAGTTCCTCATTCACGGAGGCCATTGCGCGTCAGTCGGAGGTGGCTAAGAACAGGTCGTCAACGTGAACCAGAACAAAGAACGTGGTCGAGCCACTACAGACGAAGTCAGGCGCTGCAAGAGTCGTGCGAAGTGTGCCGTGCCACTCACAAGGAGCCTGCTGCAGGCCGTAGACCGGTCGACGCAGCTGCCACATGGTCCCAGGAGGGAAAGAGCCAGTGAAGCCAGGCGGGCGACGAAGCCAGATCTCCTTGTGCAGGCTCCCATCAAGAAACGGTGTGGAGAAGCCCAAGGAGTGCAACTCGTAGTCACGCTGAGCGGCGATATGCAGCAACACCCGAAGAGTGGTCATCTTCGGGGTGGGAGCGAAGGTCTGGAAGAAGTCTACCCTCTCGCGCTGACTAAAGCCTCTCACCACATAGCGCGCCTTGAACACAGGTGGTGATCCAGGCAGCCGCTTCACCTTGTAGAGCCACATGCCACTGACGACGTTCGTCCCAGGTGGTGGGACGGCGTCAACGTAGGTGTCTGTGGACCTATAAGATGTGATATCTGCCTCCTCAGCTGCTATCCAGTACGAAGCCCAGGGTCCCGAGATCGCCTCGGCTTGAGTGCGAGGGATCGGGACGTCAAGGGCGTCTGGATCCCCCTCAGGGGCAGGCAACATGGCGCATAGATGGAGAACAGCGGCCGCCACAAAACCAAGCTCGATCTGCCTGTCCTCCAGGACCTCCAAGGGAAAGACAGGAGCATTCCCAGAGGGCGGAGAACGAGAAGTGCCACTCACCAGGTGAGCGGCGTAGTTAAGGCGGTGGGAAGGCACTGACAGTAGTGACAAGGGCCGAGACAGACAGCGGAGGGGCAATTGGGTGAGTGACCAACACGGACACAACACGGGAGACGACATAGCGAGAGGCACGGAGGTAGTTGGACAACGGGTCGTGAACACAGTGAGGGACAACCCATGAGGCTGTGGAAGGACCGGAGGAGGTGGAACACGGGAGCAGAGAACAAGGTGAAACCGGCTGTCGGCACGGTAACGGGACCAACGAGGCTCTTGGGACACAGCTCGACTAACAGGAGAACGACGAGACCACGGATAAAAGGAAAGGGACTGGTCAGGGGGAACGGGGCGGGGACGGGAGGGGACCACAAACAAAGCATGTAGGTGCTGAGTCGGGTAGGTCTCTCAGTCGCTACTGCTCCGCCTCCTTTGGCGGCTGTTGCTGCGGCACCTGTCAAACCATAATTGTTATAGTTTGTTAGTATAGTCTAGGTGTTACACTGAGTTATGCTGTAGAGGGTACAACCCCCTTAGGGTTTGCTATATACTCCCTTGTACTGCTTGTTTCCACTCATTCATTATTCCGTTACCTCGTTTACATGGTATAGAGCAGTTTGATTCCCATGGGCCCACCGCCCCGCGCTCGCCTGTTAGTAATGCATTACCCCTAGTGCCCCAACACCCCTTAGCGCCAGCCCCCCCCCCCCCCCCCCCCCCCCTGTCGAATCGCGCGCTAGAGAGAGACCCCCGCGGGTCCCCGAATCGCGAGTTAGAAGGACCCCCGTGGGTCCCCCACGTCGCGACTTAGGAAGGCCCCTACGCGCCCCCCGAATCACAAGCTAGAAGGACCCCCGCGGGTCCCCCCCACGTCGCGACCTAGGAAGGCCCCCGAGTCGCGCGTTAAAGGGCGCTTCCCCCCCGCAGCCCTCCCCGTCGCGTCCCTTCCCCGTCGCCTCCCTGGCGCGTCCCTTCCCCGTCGCCTCCCCGTCGCATCCCCTCATCCCAAAACATGTTGGCGACTCGACAAAGTATTTACTGCATATCTACATTATCCACTCATTGCAAAATCGCGACACATGCAAGAGGTAGTGTCAAAACTTTAGCCTGCAAAATCTACTAAGAAGGAATGACGAAATAATAGCCTTGAAGCATTTACTCCACGGGCAAGCCAAACGCATGCAAAATCGCGACACACTCAAGTAGCGTTAGTGTTAGCGCCACAATACACAAAAAAACTACGCGTTGTGTATGGACAACGATGCCGCTGCACACACGCCCACGCCCATGTTGCCGTCATGCTATCAGGGTTCGCTGAAGTAGCGTGAATACAAGAAGCAGCGATAAGCCAATACTGGATGTAAGGAAACCACAAAGCGTGGTAAGGTGAACTAGAAGTAAAAGGAACTAGAGAGTTCGATGGAAGCTTGGAAGTGCTCTGAGAAACTGAAGACCATCTGTTGGCTCTCTCTCTTTTGTGGTGGGTTCCTCCAGGGAATCTGGAGTTCATGGAACACGAACATATCGGAAACAATGGTTCATTATCTTCTGCAAACTCCTTTCATCTCTCGATCGTGGCCTTTGATTACCAGATCGATCGACGGTTATGAATTGCTAACTAATCACTCCAAGCACTAAAATAAATCATGAGACCTTAAATGGCCAGCGTGGCAAATTTGATGTGCAGCTTCGTCAGATCGTAGCCATCCAACCTTATTGAGATCGACGGTTGATTTTCCAACCTGTTGTATTCTCGCTAACTTTCCAGAAAGGGTACAAGGTGAGGCAGCACAAATCTCGACCATCCAATGAAATAAAGATCGACGTTTTTTTTTGTTTTCAACAATTTCGATATTCTGATCAACACCGTTCAAGGAGTGTCTGATCGACGATCACGAATCCAACATTTTTGGCAAAGCCAAACCGAAGCACATGCCTGGTTGTTCGTATATAGGCTAGGAACCCCCTCAGAAATGTAGGCTCGAACATCCTGGCTTCGCCCCCTCGTCAAAGTCTACACCTAGTCGCCACTATCAAGGCTGTACATGCTACTAAGTCTGCATTTGGGTAGGCTCGGCAAGCATGGTTTGTACGTGGTACATCGAATAGAATGTAGCTTCAGCGCACATACATCACACTCACCATAACCAATGTTTGGGAATCCCTACTTCATGCCTTGGTACCCCAACCCCCTCGAAAATATTTTTAGGATGCTCCGCGTCGCCTCCCCGCCGCGTCCCTTCTCCGTCGCTTCCCCATCGCATCCCCTCCCCGTTGTCAGAATGTTATTATCTAGCATGTAGTGGGGTGCTCTATAGCGAGTACAACCCAGTTAGGGTTTGCTATATGTATCCCAACTGCTGAAACCCCTTTTTCGTCATTCTTCTTTTGTACTGCCTAGTGTTCTGACATGCTATCAGAGCAGGTCGACCCCCTTGGGTCGATCCTGTGGGTGGGCCCGCCACCTAACTGCTTCCGCTGCTGTTCTGCTTCTCGCGCGCCTCGGGCGTGCGCCGTCTTCTTCCTGCCGCAATTTTTAGGGTTTTTCATCCCGCCGTGCGCTCGGGGCGCGCGGCGAGTTTCTGCCCGCCGTGCGCCCCGAGGCGCGCGGCGGTTTTCTGCCGTGGGGGACCCGCGCGCAACACCCCGCCCTTCCTGTCGCGTCACCCTGCAGGCCGCGCGCGGGTCTGCAGGGCGCGTGCGGCCCGTCTGCCCGTCGCGCGGCCTTGGGGAGCAGCGCGCGGCCCCCGCCCTTCCCGTCGCGTCGCCCTGCAGGTCGCGCGCGGGTCTGCAGGCCGCGCGCGGCCCGTCTGCCCGCCGCGCGGCCTTGGGGAGCCGCGCGCGCCCCCCGCCCGTCCGTCGCGGCACCCTGGGGAGCCGCGCGCGCCCCCCCGCCCGTCCGTCTTGGCGCCCTGGGGAGGAGCGCGCGTGCTGCCCATTCCTCCCGTGCCGCCGTGCGTTCCGCGGTGGTGGGGGGTGTGGGGTGGCAAGCATGGGGGTGCACGGTGTGGGTGTTCCCCTCCTCCTTGTTCGTCTCCCACTGCTGCAGCTGCTGCTGAGGGGGGTGGAGGTGTGGGAGCCGCGGGGCGTGGAGCTTGGGGGGTGACGTGGGAGTGGAGCTAGGGGTGCAGCAGGGGGTGTGTGGAAAGGAGGTGGGACTGTTTGGGGAGGCTGAGAGGAGGCCGCCGTCGTGTCGTTCGCAGCGCCTGTAGTCCGGAGCCGTCGTGCTCTCGGTAGCCCAGAGAGCCTTGCTGTGCCGGTCGCCCGTGGGTCCGTTGCTCCTGCCGCTCGTTGTAGCCGCGGGGCCTGTTACTCCCTGTAGTCCGGGGCACTTGCCGCCGGTAGCCACTGTGCCAGTCCTCCTGTTGCCCGTGTGTCTGCAGCTTCAGCCGTCGTCTCCCATCTTCTCTCCCTTCACAATTCCTCCTCCTCCTCACTTGCCCTCTGTGATCGCCTCTAGCTTTGCTTATAATTGTGAACTATTACTATGCCTGCTCATTGTGCTGATTACACCCCACTTTGGCTATGGGGGTGTGTCAGAATGTTATTATCTAGCCTGTAGTGGGGTGCTCCATAGCGAGTACAACCCAGTTAGGGTTTGCTATATGTATCCCAACTGCTGCTAGTGAAACCCCTTTTTCGTCATTCTTCTTTTGTACTGCCTAGTGTTCTGACACCCGTCGCCTCCCCTCCCCGTTGCATCCCCTCCCAGTCGCCTCCCCATCGCGTCCCCTCTCTGTCACCTCCCCGTCGCGTCCCCTCTCCGTCGCCTCCCCGTCGCGTCCCCTCTTCGTCGCCTCCCCGTCGCGTCCCCTCCCCGTCGCCTCCTCTTCCCCTACCCATCTCGTCCCCTCCCCGCCGCCCTGCAATCCGCCAGCTCCGGTCGCCAGCCCCGTCGCGTCCCTGTACGCCAACCCCGTCACGTCCCCGTCCGCCTGCCCCGTCGCCAGCCCCGTCCGCCAGCCCCGTCGCCAGCCCCGTCTGCCAGCCCCGTCGCCAGCCCCGTCCGCCAGCCCCATCCGCCAGCCCCGTCGTGTCCCCTCCTCGTACGCCCTGCAGTCCGCCACCTTCGGCTGCCTCCAGCCCTCCAGAACCGCCCAGGAACGCCCAGAACCGCCCAGGACCGCCTAGAACCGCCCAGAACCGCCCAGAACCGCCCAGAACCGCCCAGAACCGCCCAGGACCGCCTAGGACCGTCCAGAACCGTCCAGAACCGCCCAGGACCGTCCAGGGCCGCCCATAACCGCCCAGAACCGTCCAGAACCGCCCAGAACCTTCAGGCCGGCTGAAACACTTGAACCACGGGCGTCCAGCCTTCTTGCAGTACCAGCAGGCTCCTTCCATTCTGGTGCTCCCCCTGCCACCAGAGCTCCCATGCCCCTCGTTGTAGTCACCTCGGCCTCTCCCTCTGCCAAAACCTCTCCCACGGCCTCGGCCTCTCCCACCCCCTCTTCCTCTGCTGCCTCCCGCAGCTCCATACCCCTCAGCAGTCTTGTTGGCAGCACCACCTCCCGTGTGGCGCCTGTGGAAGTCCTCCTGCAGAATCTGCTGCCGTAGCCACTCTGGTGTCCACTGGTCCTGCTGAGTGTTGAGGGTGGGGATGAGGTTGTCCCACGAATTGTCCAGCACCGAGATGATCTTGGTGCACTGCTGCCATCCTCGCATAGGTGTCCTTGATCTTGTCAAGGTGGCTTCACATCGTCTCCCGGTCGCATGGAGAGGGCAGCCAACTCCTTCTCCAACACAATCACCATCGGCAGCGTGTTGGGCTGAATCACGTCGCGCAGTAGCTTCCACGCCTTCGGTCCGGAGTCATCCAGCTCCACCAAGTCGTTGATATGCTGGAACACGTCGTTGTTGACGGACTGTAGGATCAGATCGTACAGCACCGTGCTCTTCTCAATCCATCGATCGGGGGCATCTCCTTCCTCTGGCATCTTCTCTTCCCCCATCGCAATTTTCAGCAACTTGTAGCGCTTGAAAGGGCTCCTCATCCGCCCGCTACATTCCTCATAATTGGAGCCATCCAAAGCTTCGATTTTGGATGGTGGCAGTTCACTCCTCTTCTCAGCTGCATCTCCACTCCCTTGATTCATCTCCTCTGCTCCCAATCACAGGTTCAACTCCACCCCTTTGATGTCCACACTGAAGATCTCCAATATTTTCACAAGTGTCAGCGCCAACGAAATTTCGGCAGAGTTTCCCCTTTGCGGAAGTTACATCCATCCTCTAGAACTCCACTTAGGCACGCCCACAGGCCATGGTGGGTCTAGGAGGGTTTTCACACCTCAGTAGACTCTTCACAAGGTCCTCAATCGCTATGATACCACTTGTTAGGGACAAAGGACGGCGTCTATAAAGACTAGGGGCCGAAATATCTCAAAATCGTCAACTACAATTCTGAACAGAAAAGTCGTCGTCACAAGAAACGCTGTCGACGGAAAACGCACTGATAGAATTCTCTCAAACTCGAGTATGTTGTCGCCCTTGACCGTGGCTATCTTTCCCAATTTGAATCGTATAAAAAAATGGTGTATAATTCGAGTTATCAATTTCGGCGCACTAAGGGGTATGCTGCCATAGAAACTTAACTCAATCACAATTGTTTCCCAAGAGTCACACAAGAGAATTAGAGTATCTCGAAACCAGGTAGGAGGGGATGAGGAGGACGAGAGGGAAGGTCCCCAAGGAGTCCTCAACCAAGGAAACCCCATACCACACAATTCCCCCCTCTATAGGCACCCCAACTTTGACATTTGTCACTTTCCCAACTCATGCCATCCACCTCACTCAACTTGGCCACACTTGCCAACCTGGTTTGACTTCTCCCAACCATTTGGCATCAATCTACAGTAGAGTGACGAATTTCTCAACCCCCAAAAGTCTGTACCCCTTATGGAGCCAACCAACAAACTTCCCAAAGTCGTCGCATCCCAATCAAAACTGCGAACGATCATAACTTCGTCATTCTTGCTCCGATTGCGACGGTTATTGGTTCGTCGGAAAGCTCTTGAGCAGAGGAGTCATTTCAGATATATGCTCAAGCATAATAAAATTCATGCACACTCAGAAAATCCAAACCACTCCGAACACAAATTCTTGCACACGCTCACACCACGCATGCAACGCACGAACATATGATGGGAGGCAGACAGACGTGAGTGCAAATGATAGCATCACATAACAGTTTCCAGTCCAGGCGCCTCTGAGGGTCTTAGTGTAGGAGCTGCAGCTACCACTAGTCTAGCACCAGCCTTTGTCGCTGGCTCGGGTGCGACTCCACAGCATGCACAGCCTTCCTTCACCCTAGACTCTGGAGCGTCCAGCTGTTTCTTTCGCGACTGTACTGACCTCACGCCACTGCACACTCCAGTCACGGTCGCCTTGGCTGACCCCTCCGTGGGACCTGTCGTTGCCAACAGCACCACCACTCTCGTCAGCGCGCCTTGTCCGGCGGCTCCTTCTGGGTTTTTAACAGGTTACTACACCCCCTCGTTCTCAAGGAACCTGGTGGGTGTCAGTCACCTCCACGACCTAGGTGTAGTCACTACTTTCCCACTCGACGAGCATGTTGCCTCCTGCATAGTCGGTGCCACTGGGTGCTTCTGGCCACTTTCCACAGGGAGCCGGGCTCTGGTCTCTACTCACTACACACTGGGTCCCAGCACACAGGGTCAGGTCAGGCCGGGTCAAGTCAGGTAGCTGCTGTGTCGTGCGACTGTCGGTCCCTCACCCACCCGTCAGTCCTCTGGCACCACCGTCTAGGTCACCCGTCGTTCCCACGTCTCAGTAGGATGGTACGCCATCGTCTGGTCTGAGGTCTTCCAGAGTCGCTTGCCCCGCTTCCTCGCTCGACTGGCGTGCACTCCTTGTGTCGAGGGTCGGCAGCGCGCTGCCCCTCACTCCTCCTCGTTCCCCCCCACCACGGCTCCCTTCCAGACCCTGCACTTGGACGTCTGGGGCCCCTCTCCGGTCCTTGGCCCACGTCACGAGCGCTACTTCCTGATTTTGGTGGATGACTACTCTCGCTACACCACGGTTTTCTCCTTGTGACGGAAGGCCGACGTGCCTACCGTCATCGAGCCGTGGCTACTAGCGAGGGGTGGAGGCCAGGGCCTGTGTGGGCTCCGCCTACACGCAGACCGTAGTGTTGAGTTTTCTTCCACTCGTCTGGAGACGTTCTCTCATGGTCGGGGGATCATACAGTCTTACACGCTACCAGCCTCGCCGCAGCAGAATAGGGTAGCCGAGCGACGCATTGGCCTGGTCATGGAGGTTGCCCGGACCTCCATGTGCCATGCCGATGCCCCCCAGTTCCTGTGGCCTCAGGCAGTCCGCTACGCCGCGCACCAGCTGAACCTGTGGCCCAGTGACGCACGGCCACGGGTGACGCCAGTTTCCGTTTGGATAGGTTCTCCGCGCGTAGCAGCTGTTTGGGGTTCTCTGGCTCACGTTCGCGCCCCCGGCGTGAACAAGTGGTCCCCGCGCACTCGTGCCTACTTATTTCTTAGCTTTCCTTTGGATGCCTCCGGCTGGGTGTTCTACGACCCGGTCACCTACCAGTTCTTCGCTTCTTAGGACATCACGTTCGCCGAGTCTGTCTGTTACTACAGGAGTCGCCCCCACCGAGGTACTGAGGTCCTCGCTGTTCCTCACCCTTGAGCCTCCCCAAGTCGTCCCGGTAGCCCCCCCCCCTTCGCGTCCTGCCCCGTCAGGTGTGTCGTACGTCACTCAGCAGTCGTCCCCCCCGCAGCGTCCGGTCCCTGTCGTGTCTGGGGGTGCGGGAGATGCAGTTACGGAGGGTGAGGGTGCTGGGGTTGCTGGAGCTGGTGGTGTCGACTATGGGGGTGCAGGGGGTGTGGGCGTGGAGGTCACTCCCGTAGAGGACACGGCAGCCTCGACTCGGCGGCCTCGCCCCGCGTCACCCCCTGGCTTCCAGTCCGTCCCGCAGTTCCCTCCTCGATCTTCTCTGCAGCCGGTTGCTTCGGAGCGTGGGGGTGTTCCTGCGGGAGGTACAAGAGGCACCGGGGGTGTTGGTGGTGGAGGTGCTGGTTCTAGGGGTGCTGGAGTTGGAGGCACTGGCACTGTGGCGCCTACACCGCACACTGTACGTTTCCTAACCCGTGAGCAGCGTCTCCTCCGGTTGGAGAGGGAGGACCGTGAGCGGTTTGAGAGGCACGGCAGCAGCTGTAACACCAGCAGCAGCAACAGCAGCAGCAGCAGCAGGAGGTGCAGTTGCAGACATAGCAGGAGAGAGTAGAGGAGGAGTCACGGCCGCAGCAGGAGAGGGTAGCGCAGGAGTCCCGGTCGCAGCAGGAGGTGCAGCTGAAGTCGTAGCAGGAGAAGGCAGAGAGGAGCCACAGGAGCAGCATCAGGGGCAGGTGCCGTCGCAGCGGACGCCAGGGGAGGTAGAGAAGCACCGACTGTGCGACTTGGCCGACCCTACACCTGCACGATTGGTTCGTGGTCCTCTACCGTCCCCTCCTGTTCCCCTTGTCGGGTCCCTTTCCTCAGTCGTTCTCCCCTCAGTCGTGCTGTATCTCCACAGCCTCGTTGGTCCCGTTACCGTGCGGACGGGCCGTTTCACCTTGTTCTCCGCTCTCGTGTTCCACCTCCTCCTGTCCTTCCACAGCCTCCTGAGTCGTCCCTCACTGTGTTTCACGACCCGTTGTCCGACTACCTCCGTGCCTCCTTTCCTGTCGTCTCCCGTGTTTTGTCCGCGTTGGTCACTCACCCCACTACCCCCCCGTTGTTTGTCTTGGCTCATATTTTCACTGTCGCTGGCTTTGCCTCTTCCCACCGCCTTGACTACGTTGATGACCTAGTCTTCGCCACTCCCGACCAACGCGCGCTGGCCTCCGTGAAGGAGGAACTGCAGAGGAGACACACTTGCACTGACCTTGGTGAGCTACAGCGCCACCTTGGCCTGCATATTAACAGGGACAGGGCAGCTCGCACCATTACGCTGACGCAGTCGCATATGGTCGAGCAGATCCTCACGCGGTTTCGCTTCTCGTTCTCCAAGGTACAGCCCACCCCTCTTGCTGTGGATCATGGGCTCACGGCTCCTACTTTGGTCGAGCCATTTGAGTCCAGTGGTCCATATCCCGAGCTGGTGGGTTGTCTCATGTACCTGATGACCTGTACTCGCTCGGACCTAGCTTACCCTTTTAGCGTCCTGGCGCGCTTTCTTGCGCCTGGGAGACACCGACCTTCCCACTGGTACGCTGCTAAGAGGGTGGTGAAGTATGTGGCGAGTACATCAGGCATGGGACTTGTTCTTGGAGGGAAACAGCCAGTTACACTTATAGGTTTCTCGGACTCGTCGTGGGCCGACGACGTAGAGTCGCTGCAGTCTACACAGGGTTAGTGCTTCAGCCTTGAGACCGGAGCTGTTTCGTCGACTTGAGCGTCGTCCGTCTCTAGTTCCAGCTGTGAGGCAGAGGTGTACGCTGCGGCCATGGCCGCACAGGAGCTTCGCTGGCTGTCTTTCCTCCTCACCGACCTCGGTGAGCGGCCTCGCTCTCCCCCAGTCTTGTTCGCCGACAACAGGTCTGCTATCCTGTTGTGCGAGGAGCCTCGACCGGTTGGGAAGGCGAAGCACATCCAGCTTCGTTACTTCCTTCTGCGCGAGTTGCAGCAGCGTGGCCAGGCACTCGTGCGATGTGTGGTCTCTAAGGCCAACACTGCAGATATCTTCACCAAGGCGTTGCCGCCTTGTGACCACCAGCGTTTCTGCACTCAGCTTGGCCTTGTGTCTACATGCCCTCACTCGCTTGTGTAGAGATGCTTTGTCTTGTACTATTGCATCTCACTATATATCATATACATGTGCTTGTGGACATGCCTTGTGGCCCCTTGCTGTTGTACTTTTGCATCTCTTATATCTGCTCTATCATTGCATGTGGACTGGCCTTGTGGCCCCTTGCTTGTTCTCGGACTTTGTGGTGATCTTGAGATCCACCCCGAGAGTTGCTTTGTTCTTGTGAACTGGTCTTGTGGCCGTTGCTTGTTCTTGCTGACTGGTCCAGTGACCCTTGCTCTTGGGTTGTGTGTTGCTTTCCACAGGACTACGGTCACCTAGACTATGGGAGTGCGTCAAACTATAATTGATATAATTTGTTAGTTTAGTCTAGGTGTTACACTGAGTTATGCTGTAGAGGGTATAACCCCCTTAGGGTTTGCTGTATGCTCCCTTGTACTGCTTGTTTCCACTCATTCATTATTCCGTTACCTCGTTGACAGCACCTACCTCCGCTGCTTCTCCTGTGGCTCCTCCTCTGCCCTGTCCTGCTGTGGCTGCACCTGCACCTGCTGCTGCGGTCGGGACTCCTCACTACCCTCTCCTGCTGCAGTCGTAACTCCTCTATTCTCTCCTGGTGCGGCTGCAACTGCACCTGCTGCTGTAGTCGTGACTCCTCCTCTACTCTCTCCTGCTGTGGCTGTGGCTCCTCCTCTACCCTCTCCTGACGCTGCGACTGAGGCTGCTCCTGCTGCTGCTGCTGCTGCTGCTGCTGAGTGACGTGCGACACACCTGACGGGACAGGACGCGAAGGGGGAGGGGGGGGAGGCTACCGGGGCGAGGGGGGGGGGGGGGGGGGGGGGGAGGAGGCTCATGGGTGAGGAACAGTGGGGAGGGGAAAGGCCTCAGAAACTCGATGGGGGCGACTCCTGTAGTAACTGACCGACTCGTCGAAAGTGACGCCGTGAGAGGCAAAGAAATGGTGGGTGACTGGGTCGTAGAACACCCAGCCTGAGGCGTCGAATGGGAAGCCACGCAGGCACGAGTGCGCGTAGGCAACTTGTTCGCACCAGGGGCGCAAACGTGGGCCAGGGAACCCCAGACGGGGTAGTCAGCTAGTACGCCCGGAGAACCCTATCCAAAAGGAGACCGCCTTCACGCACGACCGTGCGTCACTAGGCCACAGGTTCAGCTGGTGCGCGGCGTAGCGGGCTGCCTGAGGCCACAAGAAATGGGGGACACCGGCATGGCATATGGAGGTCCGGGAAACCTCCATAACCAGGCCGATGCGTCGCTCGGCTACCCCGTTCTGCTGCGGCGATTCTGGTAGCGTGTAGGACTATATGTTCCCCCGAACCTGACAGAACTTCTCCAGGCGAGTGGCAGAAAACTCACCACCACGGTCAGAGCGTAGGCGGAGCCTACACAGGCCCTGGGCGCCATCCTTCGTTAGTAGCTACGGCTCGAGAACGGTAGGCACGTCGGCCTTCCGTCACAAGGGGAAAACCGTGGTGTAGCGGGAGTAGTCGTCCACCACAATAAGGAAGTAGCGCTCCTGGCGTGGGCCATGGACCGGGGAGGGGCCCCAGACGTCCAAGTGCAGGGTCTGGAAGAGAGCAGTGGTGGGGGGGAACGAGGAAGAGTGAGGCGCAGCGCGCTGCCAACCCTTGACGCAAGGAGTGCATGTCGGCGTAGGTGAGTGAGGAAGCGGGGCAAGCTGTGAAAGATAGAGCTGGAAGAATGAATGAGTAGAAACAAGCAGTAAAAGAGAGGATATAGCAAACCCTAAGGGTGGGTTATACCCTCTACAGCATAACTCGGTGTAACACCTAGACTAAACTAACAAACTATAACAATTATAGTTTAACACACCCCCATAGTCTAGGTGACCATAGTCCTGTGGAGAGCAACACACAACCCAAGAGCAAGGGTCACAGGACCAGTTACCAAGAACAAGCAACGGTCACAAGACCAGTTCACAAGAACAAAGCAATGCTCGGGGTGGATCTCAAGATCACCACACAGTCCGAGAACAAGCAAGGGGCCACAAGGCCAGTCCACATGCAAGGATATAGCAGATATAAGAGATGCAAGAGTACAAGGCACGCATGACAAGCATATCTACAGAAGCAAAGGGCCAAAAGGCCTGTCCACAAGCACAGATATAAATATATAGTAAGATGCAAGTGTACAAGACAAGGCATCTCTACGCAAGCAAGTGAGGGCCTGTAGACACAAGGCCAATCTGGGTGCAGATATGCTGGTGGTCACAAGGCGGCAACGCCTTGTTGAAGATATCCGCAGTGTTGGCCTCAGAGACCACACGTACCACGCACGCCAGACCACGCTGCTGCAACTCGCGCAGAAGGAAGTAACGAAGCTGGATGTGCTTCGCCTTCCCAACTAGTCGGGGCTCCTCGCACAACAGGATAGCAGACCTGTTGCCGGCGAACAAGACTGGGGGAGAGTGAGGCCGCTCACCAAGGTCGGTGAGGAGGAGAGACAGCCAGCGAAGCTCCTGGGAGGCCATGGCCGCAGCGTACACCTCTGCCTCACAGCTGGAACTGGAGACTGACGACGCCCGAGTCGACCTCCACGAAACGGTTCTGGTTCCAAGACTGAAGCAGTAACCCTGTGTAGATGGCAGTGACTCTGCGTCGTCGGCCCACAACGAGTCCGAGAAACCTACAAGTGTAACTGGCTGCTTCCCTCCAAGGACAAGTCCCATGCCTGATGTACTCGCCACATACCTCGCCACCCTCTTAGCAGCGTACCAGTGGGAAGGTCGGTGTCTCCCAGGCGCAACAAAGCGCGCCAGGACGCTAAGAGGGTAAGCTAGGTCTGCGCGAGTACATGTCATCAGGTACATGAGACAACCCACCAACTCAGGATATGGACCGCTGGACACAAATGGCTCGTCCGAAGGTGGAGCGATGAGCCCATGATCCACAGCAAGAGAGGTGAGCTGTACCTTGGAGAACGGGAAGCGGAACCGCGTGAGGATCTGCTCGACCATATTCGACTGCGTCAGCATAATGGTGCGAGCTGCCCTGTCCCTGGTGATCTGCAGGCCAAGGTAGCGCTGCAGCTCACCAAGGTCAGTGCAAGTGTGTCTCCTCTGCAGTTCCTCCTTCATGGAGGCCTGTGCGTGTCGGTCGGGAGTGGCGAAGACCAGGTCGTCAACGTAAACAAGAACAAAGAATTGGGTCGAGCCATGGCGGGCGAAGAGCGACGGGTCAGCAGACCACGGAAAGAAGTCAAGCGCGGCAAGTGTCGTGCGAAGTGTGTCGTGCCACTCACGGGGAGCCTGGCGCAGGCCGTAGACCGGTCGACGCAGCTGCCACTGGGTCCCAGGAGAAAAAGAGCCAGTGAAGCCAGGCGGGCGACGCAGCCAGATCTGCTCGTGCAGGCTCCCTTGAAGGAACGCTGTGGAAAAGTCCAAGGAGTGTAACTCGTAGTCGCACTGAGCTGCAATGTTCAGTAACACCTGAAGAGTGGTCGCCTTCCTTGTGTTGAGGGCCGCCAGCGCGCCGCTCCTCACTCCTCCGAGTTCCCTCCGACAAAGGCTCCCCTGCAGACTCTTCACATGGACGTGTGGGGCCCAGCCCGCGTCCGTGGACAGGGTCACGAGCGTTACTTCCTGCTGGTCGTTGACGACTACTCGCGTTACACCACAGTCTTCCCCTTGCGCCGCAAGGGTGAGGTCACTGAGGTGTTGATCAACTGGATCCGCAGTGCCCGTCGCCAGCTCAGCGAGAGTTTCGGCTCGGACCTTCCTGTTCTGCGTCTGCACTCAGACAGAGGTGGTGAGTTTTCCTTCGACCTTCTGAGGGCTTTCTGTCGTGCGGAGGGCATCCGCCAGACGTTCACGCTTCCGGCCTCCCCACAGCAAAATGGGATTGCTGAGCGCCGCATTGGCATGGTCATGGACGTCGCTCGTACGTCCCTGATCCATGCGGCTGCTCCCCATTTTCTGTGGCCGTTCGCGGTTCAGTACGCTGCGCATCAGATCAACCTTCAGCCTCGTGTCTCCTTGCCGGAGACCACACCTACTCTGCGGTGGACGGGGAAGGTTGGCGATGCGTCTGTGTTCCGTGTCTGGGGATCTTGAGCTTTTGTCCGCGATACTACCGCGGACAAGCTGTCCTCCCGTGCCGTTCCCTGCGTCTTCCTTGGCTTCCCCCCTGACGCATCTGGGTGGCAGTTTTACCACCCCACCTCGCGTCGTGTTCTGTCCTCTCAGGACGTCACGTTTGACGAGTCGGTTTCTTACTACCGTCTCTTTCCCTACCGCACTGCCCCTCTCCCCCCCCTGCCGCTCTTCCTAGCACCAGGTGCTCCTCCGGTAGACCCCCTCCCCCCTCAGGGTCCTGCCCCCTCAGGTGTGTTCCAGGTAGACCCTGTCGAGCCTGTCGAGGTAGCTGTCGACTCTGTTACTGCTAAAGGTGCTGAGCCTGCGCGTGCGGGTGCGGGGCCTGGGGGTGCTGAGCCTGGGGTTGCTGAGTCTGAGGGTGTGGAGCCTGGGGGTGCGGAGCCTGAGCGTGTGGAGCCTGGGGGTGCTGAGTCTGGGGGTGCTAAGCCTGGGGGTGCTGAGCGTGGGGGTGCTGAGCCTGAGCGTGCTGAGTCTGGAGGTCCTCCGAGTGTCCCGTCACGGCGGGAGCCCCTCTCTCCACAGCGGCTGCGTGAGTGGTACGCTCGGCGCTGTAGCCGTGCTGCTGGAGCTACGGGGCCTACTGCTGGAGGTGCTTCTGGAGCTGGAGCTGCTGGAGGTGCTGCTGGTGCTGGAGCTGCTGGAGCCGCTGGTCCTGGAGGTGCTGGTGCTGGAGGTACTGGCGCTGTCGGAGGTCCTGCTGGTGTTGGAGCTGCTGGAGGTGCTGGAGCTGCTGGTCCCGGAGGTGCTCGTACTGGAGGTACTGGAGCTGCTGGGGCTGGTGGTGCTGCGGGAGTTGGTGCTGGAGGTGCTGGAGCTGTTTCTGCTGGAGGTGCTGCTGGAGCTGGAGCTGCTGGAGGTGCTGGAGCTGGTGGTGCTGCGGGAGTTGTAGCTAGAGACCCTGGAGCTGAGGGTACTGGTACTGTCTCTGCTGTTTCTGGAGGCGCTGCGTGGCCGCGGCCGTACTACGTTCCGCTCCTTCAGCAGGTTCTTGGTCTCTCGCCTTCTACTTGTCCTCCTCCTCCCTTACTGAGTCCACCGCCTGTCCAGTCACAGTTACAGCCAGCCTCTCCACTGCCTGGTCCTTCTCCTTACCCTGGACCGACTAGAGGTCTTACGGAGCGTCGTGAGCCTTAGTCTCGTCCTGCGTCGCCTGAGTCTCGTCCTGCGTCACGTGAGTCTCGTCCTGAGTCGCCTGTTCGCGCTGTTCGCACTGGTCGTCGTGTTCCGCGTCAGCGTCCTCCTGCTGTCCCAGGCACGCACCGGATGGCACTTCGTCCTTCCACTGCTCCACAGCGTGTCCCTCTGCCGTCTCCTCCAGAGTCCTCTCTTCCTGTCTTCCCTGACCCGCCGTCAGACCTTGCTCGTGCGTCCAGTCCTACTGTCACACGTTTTCTAGCTACTGCTGTCACTGCCCTTCCTTTGAGTCTACTGCTGCGTCTGACCTAGTTGCTGAGCTTGTTGACTTTGCTGCCGTCTGTCGTCTAGACTACGCCGCTAGTCTTGTTGCTGAGTCAGAGTCTGTCTGTCCTCCGTCCGTCGGGGGTGAGTGTGCTCTTGGCACGGACGTCCTTGAGGACAGGCAGGAGGAGTTTGAGTGCTTTGCCGCTACTTTGCCTCATCTCGTGTCCATGCTGATTGCCCCTGAGGGAGACCCGGATGCACCAGACATCCCGACCCCGCGCTCTTACGCTGAGGCGATAGAGGGTCCCTACTCCTCTCAGTGGCAGATAGCCATGGACGCAGAGATGGCTTCCTGGAAGTCCACTGGCACCTACGTCGACGAGGTTCCCCCACCTGGGGCGAACATCGTCAGTGGCATGTGGATTTTCAGGGTGAAGCGGCCGCCTGGTTCTCCGCCTGTCTTCAAGGCGCGTTACGTTGCACGAGGCTTCAGTCAGCGATAGGGAGTTGACTTCTTCCAGACCTTCTCCCCTACCCCGAAGATGACCACTCTTCGGGTGCTGCTGCACGTCGCCGCTCAGCGTGACTACGAGCTTCACTCTCTTGACTTCAGCACTGCTTTCCTACAGGGCAGCCTGCACGAGGAGATCTGGCGCGCCGCCCACCTGGCTTCACTGGGTCGTTTCCTGCAGGTACCCAGTGGAGCCTCCGGCGGCCAGTCTACGGTCTCCGCCAGGCGCCTCGCGAGTGGCACGACACACTGAGGACGACTCTTGCGGCTCTTGGGTTTGCTCCTTCTACTGCTGACCCGTCGCTGTTTCTACGCACCGACATTTCCCTGCCGCCGCTCTACATCCTCGTGTACGTCGACGACTTGGTCTTTGCCACTTCTGACACTGCTGGACTGGCCCACGTGAAGTCGGAGCTGCAGAAGAGACACACGTGCACAGACCTGGGTGAGCTGCGCAGCTATCTTGGCTTGCAGATCACCCGGGACAGAGCACAGCGCACCATTACCTTGACTCAGTCACACATGGTGCAGCAGGTCCTTCAGCGCTTCGGCTTCGAGTACTCCTCGCCACAGTCCACTCCTCTGCCTACCGGTCACTCGCTCTCAGCTCTGCCTTTGGATGAGTCCGTAGAGCCGAGTGGCCCGTATCCAGAGCTTGTGGGCTGCCTCATGTACCTGATGACCTGCACTCGACCTGACCTCGCTTACCCTCTTAGCATCCTGGCTCGCTACGTTGCGCCCGGGAGACACCGACCAGAGCACTAGAAGGTCGCTAAGAGGGTGATGCGCTACTTGTGCAGTACGTCGGGCATGGGGCTCGTGCTTGGAGGACGGGCTCGAGTTGTCCTCACTGGTCACGCAGACGCGTCTTGGGTTGACGACTTGGCTACGCAGCGGTCGTCACAGGGTTACACCTTCAGCCTTGGCTCCGGCTCTGTTTCGTGGCGGTCTACCCGCTCGTCTTCTGTTCTCAGCTCCAGTTGTGAGGCTGAGATCTACGCAGGGGCCATGGCTGCACAGGAGTTACGCTGGCTCACCTACCTGCTGACCGACTTGGGCAAGCCGCCTCGTTCTCCTTCAGTTCTGTACGTCGACAACAAGGCCATGCTTGCCTTGTGTCAGGAGCACAGACTGGAGCACAGAACGAAGCACATCGCTCTGCGCTACTTCCTTGCTCGAGAGTTGCAGCAGCGTGGTCAGCTTCGTCTTGTCTACGTGGCCTCTCAGGCCAACACTGCTGATGTCTTCACCAAGGCACTTCCGCCTTGTGATCATCAGCGTTTCTGTACTGTTCTAGGCCTTGTGCCTACTTGGCCTCACTTTCTCACTTCTTGACTTTGCTTGTACTGTGATCTTTATACTTATACCTGCATGCTTCAGCTTGCTAGGTTTTTGATTGCTGTACTGCTTGTTTTGCTTTATATAACTCTGCATGTGAACTGGCCTTGTGGCCATTTGCTTGTGCTCAGAATGCGTGCATCCACCCTGAGCTTGCTTTGTCTTTCTTGACCGGTCTTGTGACCTCTTGTTCTCCCCCACTTTGCCTATGGGGGTGTGTCAAACATACATGACATAGTCTGTGTAGGCTGTAGTGGGGTAGTCAATATAGGGTACAACACTTCTAGGTTTCCTACTTGTACCCACCTGCTTTCTAGTTCATTCATTCGTTCCTTCACTATTCTGACAGAAGTCTACCCCCTCGCGCTGACTGAAGCCTCTCGCCACATAGCTCGCCTTGACCACCGGTGGTGATCCAGGCGACCGCTTCACCTTGTAGAGCCACATGCCACTGACGACGTTTGTCCCAGGTGGTGGGACGGCGTCAACATAGGTGCCTGTGGACCTGTAAGATGCCATCTCTTCCTCCTCAGCTGCTATCCAGTACGAGGCCCAAGGTCCCGAGACCGCCTCAGCATGATTGCGAAGGATCGGGATGTCAAGAGCGTCTGGATCCCCCCCAGGGGCAAGCAGCATGGCGCAGAGATGAGGAACAGTGGCCGCAAGGAAACCAAGCTCGAACTGCCTGTCCTGCAGGACCTCCAGGGGAAAACCAGGGACACCCCCAGTGGATGGAGAACGAGCAGTGCTGCTCACCAGGTGGGAGGCATAGTCAAGACGGTGGGACGAGGCAAAGCCAGCGACAGTGGTAACAAGGGCTGAGACAGACAACAGAGGGGCAGTCGGGTGAGTGACCAACGCGGACAGAACACGAGAGACGACAGGATGGGAGGCACGGAGGTAGTCGGACAACGGGTCGTGAAGCACACTGAGGGACGACTCCGGAGGCTATGGAAGGACCAGAGGAGGTGGAACACGAGAGCGGAGTACAAGGTGAAACGGGCCGTCAGCACCGTAACGAGAACAACGGGGCTCTGGAGACACAGCACGACTGAGGGGAGAACGACGATTTCACTAGGACGAGGAAAGGGACTGAACGGGGGGAACAGGAGGGGACGGTAGGGGACCACGAACCAAGCGCGCAGGTGCTGGGTCGGGCAGGTCGCGCAGTCGTAGTCGCTGCAGCTCCGCCTCCTCTGGCGTCTGCTGCGACGGTACCTGCCCCTGCTGCTCCTCCTGTCGCTCCTCCTCTGCCCTCTCCTGCTGCAGCTGCAGCTGCACCCGCTGCTGCGACGGGACTCCTGCGCTACCCTCTCGTGCTGCAATCGTGACTCCTCTACTCTCTCCTGCTGTGTCTGTAACTGCACCTGCTGCTGCGGACGGGACTCCTGCTCTACCCTCTCCTGGTGCGGCCATGACTCCTCCTCTACTCTCTCCTGCTGCGACTGCAACTGCACCCGCTGCTGCACTCGTGACTCCTCCTCTACTCTCTCCTGCTGCGGCTTCAATTGCACCTACTGCTGGAGTCGTTACCCCTCCTCTTCTCTCTCCTGCTGCTGCTGTGACTCCTCCTCTACTCTCTCCTACTGCTGCGACTGAGACTGCTCCTGCTGCTGCTGCTGCTGCTGCTGCTGTGTCCTCTCAAACTGCTCACGCTCCTCCCTCTCCAACCGAAGGAGACGCTGCTCACGGGTCAGGAAACGTACAGTGCGCGGTGTAGGCGCCACAGTGCCAGTGCCTCCAGCTCCAGCACCCCTAGAACCAGCACCTCCACCACCGACACCCTCGGGGCCTCCAGTACCTCCCGCAGGAACACCCCCAGGCTCCGCAACAACCGGCCGCAGAGAAGAACGAGGAGGGAAATGCGGGACGGACGGGAAGCCAGGGGGTGACGCGGGGCGAGGCCGCCCACTCGGGGCTGCCGTGTCCTCCACGGGAGTGACCTCTACGCCCACACCCCCTGCACCCCCAGAGCCGACACCACCAGCTCCTGCAGCCCCAGTACCCTCACCCTCCGCAGCTGCACCTCCCGCACCCCCAGACACGGCAGGGACTGGACGCTGCGGGGGGGACGACTTCGGAGTGACGTGCGACGCCTGACAGGGCAGGACACGAGGGGGGGGGGGCTACCGGGGCGACTGGGGGGGGCTTAGTGGTGAGGAACAGCGGGGGGGAGAAGGTCTCAGAACCTCTGTAAGGGCGATTCCTGTAGTAACTGTCTGACTCGTCGAAAGTGACGTCCTGGGAACTGAAGAACCGGCAGGTAACTGGGTCGTAGAACTGTCAGCCGGAGGTGTCGAGTGGGAAACCAAGATAGACGCAGGCACGGGTGCACGGAGACAACTTGTTCGAAGAACAAGGAACTTCAAACGCGGTAGTCAGCTGCTACACCCGGAGAACCTGTTCAAAGAGAGACCGGCGTCACCCATTGCCGTGCGTCACTAGGCCACAGGTTCAGCTGGTGCGCGGCGTAGCAGACTGCCTGAGGCCACAGGAACTGGGGGGCACTGGCATGGCACATGGAGGTTCGGGCAACCTCCATGACCAGGCCGATGCATCGCTCGGCTACCCCGTTCTGCTGCGGCGAGTCTAGTAGCGTGTAAGACTGGACGATCCCCCGACCCTGACAGAACGTCTCCAAGCGAGTGGAAGAAAACTCACCACCACGGTCCAAGTGCAGGCGGAGCCCACAAAGGGCCTGGGCGTCACCCCTCGCTAGTAGCTACGGCTCGAGGACGGTAGGCACGTCGGCCTTCCGGCGCAAAGGTAAATTCGTGGTATAGCGGGAGTAGTCGTCCACCACAATCAGGAAGTAGTGCTCCTGACATGGGCCACGGACTGGGGAGGAGCCCCAAACGTCCAAGTGCAGGGTCTGGAAGGGAGCCGTGGTGGGGGGGAACGACGAGGAGTGAGGGGCAGCGCACTACCGACCCTCGATGCAAGGAGTGCACGGCGGCGCAGGCGAACGAGGAAGCGGGGCAAGCGACTCTGGGAGACCTGAGACCAAACGGTGATGTACCATCCTACTGAGACGTGGGAACGACAGGTGACCTAGACGGTGGTGCCAAAGGACCGACGGGTGGGTGAGTGACCGACAGTCGCACGACAGAGCAGCTACCTGACCTGACATGACCTGATTTGACCTAGTGTGGTGGGACCCAGTGTGTAACGAGTACAGACCAGAGCCCCGCTCCCTGTGGAAAGTGGCCAGAGGCACTCCAGTGGCACCAACTGTGCAGGAGGCAACAGGCTCGTCCAGAGGGAAAGTGGTGACAACTCCGAGGTCGTGGAGGTGACTGACACCCACCAAGTTCCTAGAGAACGAGGGGGTGTAGTAACATGTGAGAAACCCAGAGGGAGCCGCCGGACACGGGAAAATGGTGGTGCTGTGGGCAACTACAGGTCCCACTGAGGGGTCAACCAAGGCGACAGCGACTGGAGTGCGCAGTGGCGTGAGGTCAGTACAGTCGCGAAAGAAACAGCTGGACGCTCCAGAGTCTAGGGTGCAGTCTGTGAGGTCGCACCCGAGCCAGATACAAAAGCTGGTGCTAGACTAGTGGTAGCTGCAGCTGCCTCACAAAGACCCTCAGAGGCGCCTGGACTGGAAACTATACATGCACCAAGACTGGAAACACAGGTCTCTACTCGTGCAGCCGGGAAAGGTCCTAGACCAGTTGGGTGAGGCTCAAATGGTGCAGCAGTGCGCTGGCGAAAAGACGCGAAGACTAGTACGGTGTAATAGCATGAGGACCAATCCGCTTACGGTGGAGGTCGTTGAGGCGACGGTAGCAGTGGGACGCAGAGTGGTCAGGTCTCCAGCAGGTAGTGCCAGCACCAGGGCTTGTTAAACCCGGTACCCGCAGGGGCCTACGTCTCGTCCACTGCTAGCTAAGCCACTGCTGGGGGCGCCACACCTTGGACCCGCAGGTCCCCACAGCCGAGGGTGCTGCGGCTGGCCCTGCTGCTGTAGAACCCTAGTACACGCCATGTGAGGAGCTAGAAACGGGGGTTGGTTTTGACAGTTTTGGAGCGGTGGGAGCTGTCAAGAGCGGGCGAGTGGGGCTGTAGGGAAAATTCTCACAGTGGTAGGTAGTAAGAGGGGCGGTGCTTACAGGTGGGCCTAAGCTGCTGCTGGTTTTGTTAGGAGGCAGCTTAAGCTGCTACTGGCTTTGCTGGGGGCAGCCTATGCTGCTGCTGGTTCTGCTGGGGGCAGCCTATGCTGCTGCTGGTGTGCTGGCAGCAGTCTAAGCTGCTGCTGGTGCACTGGCGACAGCCTATGCTGCTGCGGTTTCAGGTTCTAGGCGTCGATTTCAGGTGTGGGGTGGCGGGTTTCAGGTCATGCTAACTGGTAGGGCGGCGGTTTCAGGGCATGGGGAGGGTGCTAACGGGTGGGGTGGCGGGTAGGTAGCGGGCGACGGGTGGGGACTGCTGCTAACGGGTGGGGTGGCGGGTTTCAGGTGGGGCAGCAGTTTCAGGCCGTGGGGAGGCTGCTAACAGGTAGGGCGGCGGTTTTAGGTCGTGGGGAGGGTGCTAACGGGTGGGGCGATGGTAAAGTAGCGAGCGACGGGTGGGTACTACTTCTAACAGGTGGGGAGGCGGGTTTCAGCACGTGCGGCAGCGGATTCCAGGTGAGGCAGCGGTTTCAGCACGTGTGGGCGACGGGTGAGGTAACGGGCACGGGTAGCGGGGTCCTCCTCTACTCGCGTACGGTCGCGACGTACGTGCGCGCGGCTGCGCGTGCGGCTAGGGCTGTGCGTGAGTATCTGACGCGCGCTAGCGAGCTGGCAGGCAAATCGCATGGGGCACAAACGGGTGATGCGCGGGGCATAAACGGGTGACGTGAGGGGCAACACGGGTGACGCGCAGGACAGAAATCGGGTGACGCACGGCTACTGCGATGGCGGGGCGCTTCGGGCCTTATGGCGCTACGGGCTAGGTCGAGTCACGGGGCGGTGGGCCCATCAGATCGCTTAGCTCTATACCATGTCAAGAACTAAGTAGCGTAACGAATTGACTAAGGAATGTAGGAACAAACAAGAAATAGCAAACCCTAGGAATAGTTCTATAACAAGTGTAGCAAAATATACAACACCTGGACTAACATAAAGAAACTATATGCATATAGTTTGACAGTTCACTCACTCACTCGTCGCTCCTGTGGCACCATCGTCTAGGTCACCGTGCCCTCCCACACCCCCGACATAAGGCTCAGCATTGGACTTGTCTCATGTCCTCTGCCGTCGCAATCCGCTCTCCGCTAACCAGCCCACCAACGAACCCACCAGCAGCCTGCCAATGCGTCACCGGTCGCGCCAGTGCGCCAGTGAGCACGCCAGCACACCCGCAAGCGGCCCCGCCAACGCGCCAGCGGACCCGCAAGCGCACTAGTGAGCCCACCAGCAAGCCCGCCAGTGCGCCAGCAAACGCGTCAGCATTTAGCGGCTAGCCAGCGCAATGGCAAACGTGCCAGAACATAAGCACACCCGCCACCAAACCCTGCTGCCCGCGCTGCCCTGCCACCCGTCCTCCCCCCCCCCCCCCGTTGGGCAACCCACGCCTCTCGTTGGGCTACTACTGTGGAGGCAAAGTGAGGGAGTGGCGGCCCATGTGGAGGGGAGTGGAGGGGGTGGCGGCAAGTGGGGGAGAAGCCTGCACCTTCAGCCTTATATCTTCCTCGCCCTTCGTTCCGCCTCCGCTCCCCCCCGCCTAGGTATTTTTGCTTGCCTATCGTGTTCCACAGAATGGTTTGCCAATTGCTACTTGACAGGATCCGCCGCAGCAGTGCTCGCTTGTTGTATTCTACAAAACGGTTTGACATTGGTGTTCGACAGGACTCACCATGGCACTGATCGCCTGTCGTATGCTATAGAATTGCTAACGTCCGCTGTTATTCTGGAGGGCGCTTCGGGCATTAGTTTTCTACTAGCTATAACTGTATGCAGTTAAGGGGGTGTGTTATATGTTACTATTGGTGGTGTACCTTCTTATCTTACTTCCTGTTCCTAATCCTATAGTGAAACACCTTCTTTTTCGACAGTCTCATGGCAATTAGCCGTAGCTAGGGGACCCCGCTTAGGTGCAAACGGCATTGGCACATGGCTTCCACTATGGTTGATGCGGGCGTATGCGCTCGCCGTGTGGTCCATTGCAACCATATCCACGACAACCTACTCAAAAGGTCGAGATATGAGCAGACTTTTCTGCTTGCATAGCTTGAAGCGCTTTGCGGTACGGAAGTTGGAGGCGTCTTCCACTCTTGTCGATTTACCACCCTTTGTCTCATTGGTTCTAAGGACGTCACCTATGGCGAGTCTGACTATTTCTACAATTATCACCCCCATCGAGGTACCCCAGTTCTGTACGCTCCCCCCTTCCTCACTCCCGTCCCCCCCCCTGGTCCCGCTCCTCCCGTAGCTCCTCTCCCCCCTCGCGTCCTATCCCGTCTGGTGTGTCGCACGTCACCCCGCAGTCTCTTCCGGCCTCGGCCTTCTCCTCACAGTCACCGCAGCAGTCTGTTTTGCAACCGTAATAGTTTCCACCGTAGCGCCTGGTAGTTGTTGACACTTAGGGTGCTGGAGGTGCAGCTGCTGAGGGTACAGACCCTGGGGGTGCTGGTTATGAGGGTGTTAATGCCGGAGTCGGCTCTCGGGGTGCTGACGATGGAGGTACGGACCCTGGGGGTGCTGCGGAGCCGTGGCGTTCAGCGAGACTGCAACAACAACAGCAACAGCCACACCAGCAGAAGCAGGAGTCATGCAGCAGCAATTCGGCACTGAAGGTTGTCAAACTATATATTTGAATGTTTTTGTTTTAATATAGATATAGGCTAGACTAGGGTTACTTCTTAGAGAGGATTTCACTTGTATGTTGGTACCCTCGATTCTTCCTAGTGCACTTTTACTCTCTCTACATGGTACAGAGCGATAGGTTAGGTCAAGCTTCCGCCAGCGTTTAACATCCGCGTACCTAGAAATCCCACCCCCCCTGACTTAGCTCGATTTCACATTTAACCCTATTCCCTCGTGTGCCATGCTTCCCCCTTTCTTATCTCGCTTCGCAGCTTCGTTCCCTAGTGCGCGCCATGGCCAGATTTCTCGTCGCTTTTAGAGTCACCCCCACGGGCCCCACTTACATCACCTAACATGCCCCGCTTACGTCGTGCAGCAGGCCCCCACAGGCCCCTCGACAGTCGCGCCCTGTTTTTAGCCCGTCCGGCATACCCGCCGCCGCAGCTTTAGCCGCCACCTCCGCTGCTACAGCCGCCGCCACTACAGCCGCCACCGCCGCTACCCACAGCCATGTGATGCAGATGCTGCAGGGAGGGGTGACCAAGACGGTGGTGCCAGAGAAGAGACGGGTGCGTGAGTAACCGGCACGAGCAAGACACAACTACCTGACCGGACGCAGCCACATCTGCAGACTCAATGTGCAGTGTGTACAGGCCAGACACAGGTCTCTGAGTTAACGTGGCGAGGTGGTTGCCAATCACTGAGTTCATACAGATCGCCACGAGCTCGCCCCCAGGAGTGGTGGTGGTAACCAACATATCCTGGAGGACAGAGGTCCTCACCAGATTTGTAGCGAACGAGGGGAGGTGGGAACCTGTGAGGGAGCCAAAGGGGGTTGCCAAACATGGAAGAACAGTGGAGCCGCGTGCAACGACCGGGCCAGAGGACGGGTCGGCCAGAGTGACCGGGACAGGTGCTGTGAGCGGTTTGACTGTGGTGCAGTCGCGGAAGAAGCAGCGAGACGCGCCTGAGTCCAGCGTGAAGGTGTGCAAAGCCTCCGCAGAAACTGCATCTGTGCTATCGACTCACAAGCACCTACACTAGTAGCCTCTACACTACCAGATCCAGGTACAGAAGAATAACAGTCACCCTTAGCATTAGCACCAGCAGGATACATAGCATACATGCCACGAGAGATCTGAACCCAATAAAGAGAAAACACGTCTACGCCCTTCTTGAGCATTCGTAACCAGCCTGGAGTCTTGGTGTGCTCACCAAACTCCGCTCGAAAGGCCTCGTCGAGACGGTAGAAGCAGTGAGTCTCAATGTGCTCCAGCCTGCGGCAAACCTCTCCAGGGCGGCCCGTGCGGCGGCGGTACTGGCTGCAACCTCCGCCTTCGGGGCCAAACCACTGGGCAACCCACTCACGAAGCTGCTGAGACGAGAGAGTCTCCTTCTGACGCTGCTGTTGCTGCTGCCCACCCACCCTCCGCCTCCACAAGCCGCAGTGCCAGACGCAGCTCATCGGGTAGCCGTACCCGAGCCTCCACCCCCGTCAGCTCCATTCCGACCACCGCCAGTGCCCCCTCCACCACCCCCACCACCGCCACCGCCACCACCCCCGCTATTGCCACCGCTAGTGCCCCCTCCACCACCCCCACCGCCCCCACCCTTAGTACATGCACCCTTGCTGCCTCGGCGCCTCCCGCTAGGGGCAGACGCAGCACCGACCTCCACAGCTCTAAGAAAGTCAACTGCAACAGCAGAGGCAACAGCAGGCGCTAGGAGGGAGGGGGAGCACCCCTCAAAGGAGGGGAGGGGAGTGCCACGGGAGGCAGCTACAGTATGGGCACTGGTCTCAGCCTCGAGGAGACCGGACTCAAACGAGGCAACGGTCTCAGTGGGGTCTAGGGAGAGAAAGTAGTCTCGAACGATGCGCGGAATGTCAGGGAGGCGAGTCGTGAGGAAGTAGAGTGTGAGATGGTTCGTAGTCAGAAACTCTGGTGGGAGAGCAGCACGGTAGCACATGTCAAGGGAGTGCAGGTGAGTAATGAGGTCGGCTACAGTGGCAAAGTCGGAGAGCTCAGGAAAGAGGAACGACAGTGCCAGACGACCTAAGGCAGCAGAAGAGGGGGAGGAGTAGCGCTTAACTGCAGCGTCATAGAGCGCTTTGACCGTTGTCAGCTGGCGGAAGTGGGCCTCTGGTCTAGCGGAAGATGGTTGTGGACAGCACGCTCGGCAGTGGCGTCGCGCGAAAGCCACTGGGAAGAGGCAATGCGATCAGTCTTATACTGCTGTCGTTCGATATCGGTAGCAAACGGGCCAAAGTCAGTAGGAGTGGGCGGGGCCTTAAGGAAGTCGGACGTGTGCTCAAACAGCGAGGCATCGTCCTTGGTAACGCTCTGCAGGTACATGTGAAGGTCCTCTAGCCAGGACTCATAGTCAATCGGGCGCCCCCCCACGTCAAAATTCAGTGTAGTGGCAGTCGCCATAGTAGGCAGCATGGCAATGCGGCGCACGTGCAGCAGCGGCACTCGGGCAGCAGTGAGCACAAGGGCGGCCGCAGCAGCTGTGCGGCAGTGTAGCAATAGCTGCAGCAGTGGTGTATGCAACTGCAGGTGTAGTAGTAGCGGCGGCTGTAGCTGCAGTTGCGTCGGAAGTGGCGGTTGCAGCGGCAGCTGCGGCGGTAGCGGGGGTTGTAGCAGCAGCGACTGCGGTAGCGGCAGTTGTAGCAGCCGTTGCAAGGGCTGCAATGGTAGTAGTGGCAGGGGCGGTGGCCGCAGCTGTAAGTGTAGAGGCAGCCGCAGCGGCGGCTGCGGTTGTAGCGGTAGCGACAGCTGCTGTAGCGGGAGCAGCGGCAGCGTCAGTGGCAGCGGCGGCTTTAGCGGCAGCAGCTGCATCTGTTGCCGCAGCAGTAGCTCAGCGGGAGCGGCGGCTGCGGCAACTGTAGCGGCTGTTGCAGTGGCTGTAGCGGCAGCGGAAGCAGCTGTAGCGGCAGCGGAAGCAGATGTAGCGATAGTTGCGTCAGCTGCGGTAGCTGTAGCGGCAGCTGCAACGGCTGTAGCGGCAGTAGCAGCAGTTGTAGTGGCATTCGCGACGGCTGTAGTGGCAGCAGTAGCAGCTGTAGTGGCAGTCGCGATGGCGGGGCAGCTGCGCGCGAGGCAGCAGGGCACAAGGCAGCGCTGCACATGGCAGCAGCACGCGGCGCAGCGGCGTGCAGCGCACCGCAGCAACGCGTAGCGGCGGGTCGCGCGGGGAAGCAGCGATCGCGAGAAGCAGTGGCGCACACGCGGGGCAGTGGCGCACGCGCGTGACAGCGGCGCAAGCACGGGGCAGCGGCGCACGCGCGGGGCAGCGGCGAACGCGCGGGGCAGCGCGAGCGCGCGGGACAGCGAGGCACGCGCGGGGCAGCGGAGGTGCATGTGGCAGTGCGAGCGTGCGGGGCAGGGCAACGCAAGGAGTGCGCTTGGGGCAGCGCAGTGTCAAAGTACAATCTTACTTGTAGGCTATAGTGGGGCACTCCTTATGGGGTACAGCACTTCTAGGGTTAGTACTTGTACCCCAACTCTTGCTAATCCAATCATCCCTACACAGTTGATTCTGACATGGACAGTAGCGGAGGACGGAGAGGAGAAGCGACAGCAGCAGTGGAAGGAGGGGGTAGGCGGCAGTAGGAGGGAATAAGAGACAGGAGAGCGAAGATAAGAGTCTGAGTGCACAAAGAAACCAGACCTCAGATGGAATATAGATGGAGTAGATGCAAGTCATTGCACAAGTGGACAGATGGTGATGGGACTGGGCGAGTAAAGGATCATATGAAATAACAAAAAGATCGATTTTGAAGGCAATGGAAAGGAGCAGCTAAAGAGCGAAGGCGTAATAAAGAGGAAGTGGGCAGGGGCAAAGTGAAAAGGCGATGAGGAGAGGTGAGATATGCTTTTGAAGTCTGGATGAGAGGTGCATGGAGGAGGTATGCATGACACTGAAGCACCAGCATGTGAAGGATGCACAAGGGAGAATAGGATATTTTGAATGAAGATGCCTACCTTGTGAGGTGAGTGCAGACCGAAGAAATCAATGCAGGAGTGGAGCGCAACCTGGTTTCATGAATCCAGAAGGTGGAGAAATAAGACGCACGAGATACGCAGAGTGCAAGAATGCAGTGGCGTGGTTTGACGAGTGGAAAAACGGAGAAAGTCAAGGATCCACAACTGTCAATGTCGGATCCCGCGGTACACATAAGGTCTGGATGTATGGCCCGGCAAGGGTGAAGAACAAAAATAACAGTGCTCTTTTTGGACCATGCTCTCTTTGATAATCAAACTTGTCAGCGCTAGGCGAAGCAATTTTACAAGACCAGTTGGTGAGAGGGATCAGAGCAAGTTGGAGAGCAGCAGATGGGAAAGAAGTCATGAAAGTAGAGACAAACTGAACTGAGAAGGCGCAAGCAGAAAAGTGGAAGCCAGGCAAAGCGTGAAGCTAGCTGAGAGGAGGTGCAGTTTATGGCAAGGGAGATAAATGAGTACACGTGGGTAGAGAGAAAGGAGACGTGGGAAGAAGAGTGAGGTAGTAAACGTAATGAGGAAAAGAGGTCCAGCAGTGGATGACCATTCACAGTCCGTGCGTACCAGGTGTGTGGCGCAGCAACGAGCTGCCAGTTTGAAAGATCCGGAGATATGCTTGATTAGGGTGTACTAGTGAATTCGGAGGCTGGAAGTACAGGTGTGAAAGAATCATGATGTGGATGAAAAGAGTCGCACTGGGAGGCGAGAAGCAGGCATAGGAGGAAAGGAGACGACACCAAGGAGGACAAGAGGGAGGCATCATGCCACAATCTCGCCTCGCACTCCAACCATCATTCATCTCACCGTTTGCATCCGTCCTCCAAATCTCTCCATCAGAGTCCTTAGCCCGTCCCCACCTGTCAGGCATCACTGTCACTCGTCCGCTTCCAACCCATCTCGCGTGGGACAAGCAGCACGCAGCACCGCATGCCAAGTTGCACCCGACCTCGTGTGCTGCCAACTGCCACTGGGGGGAAACGAGACACATCGGGTCGACCGCGAGCGCATGGACTTTCAGCGGTGCTGCGACGCGCATTGGACCCATCAAGATTCCTTTGAAGCTTTACCCTATGCCTCTAGGTCTTCTAATCTGGTCGAACACCAATGGCTGCCGGATCATCTCGCTCGGCAGATAACTGGACGTGGCAAACGGCGAACCCGTCGGAGCTGCGCGTGGTGGCATCATCGTTTACAGCCAAGGCGCGTTTTAGAGAGACTGGAACGGCCGACATGACTAGGGAACCGGCACTCGCAGTGTTCGATGTACTGACATGCAGGGCTTTCAGACGACGCGTGGCGATAGTGACGGATCGAATGTGGATAGCAATGTCAGAATGTTATATTGTCTAGCCTGCAGTGGGGTACTCCATAGTGAGTACAGCCCAAATTAGGGTTTGCTATATGTATCCAACTGCTTGCTAGTGAAACCCCTCCTTTCTTCATTCTTGTTTCGTACTGCTACTTCTGACATGGTTTCAGAGCAGGTCGACCCCCTTGGGTCGATCCTGTGGGTGGGCCCGCCACCTAACTGCTTCCGCTGCTGTTCTGCTTCTCGCGCGCCCCGAAAGTTTTTAGGGTTTTCATCCCGCCGTGCGCTCGGGGCGCGCGCCCCCCCGTCCGCCATCCCGTCGCCCGTCGCGGCGCCCAGGGGGACCGCGCGTCGCGCTGCCCGTCGCCCGTCGCGGCGCCCTGGGGGCTAGCGCGTCGACCCCCCCCCTCCCGTCGCCCGTCGCGGCGCCCTGGGGGACCGCGCGTCGCCCCTCCCGTCGCCCGTCGCGGCGCCCTGGGGGGCCGCGCGTCCCCCCCTCCTGTCACTCGTCGAGGCGCCCTGGGGGCCAGCGCGCCGCCCCGCTTCTGCTCACACATCGCCCCAGCTGCTGCCCCCATTTTTGCCCTGCGTTTGGGGGTATGGGTGTGGCAAGTATGGGGGTGGCGGGTGTGTGATCCGTCCCCTACTCCTCCTCCTCCTCCGTCTCCCACTGCTGCAGCTGCCGCTGAGGGGGGTGGGTGTGTGGGAGCCGAGGGTTTAGGGTTTAAGGGGGGTGACGTGGAAGTGAAGCTAGGGTTTCTGCAGGGGTTGTGTATCAAGGGTGTGGGTCAGTTGGAGGAGGTTGTGTGGAGGTAGCTGTCGTGTCGCCTGCAGCGCCTGTAGTCCGTCGCCCTTGCTTCGGTAGCCAGTGAGCCTGTTGCACCAGTCGCCAGTGGGTCCGTTGCTCCTGCCGCTCGTCTTAGCCGCGGAGCCAGTCACTCCAGTAGTCCGTCGCCCTTGCTTCGGTAGCCACTGTGGGTCCGTCGCCCTTGCTTCGGTAACCCTGAGTCAGCAGCTCCTGTGCCCGTGCCTCTGCAGCTTCAGTCGTTGCCTCCCATCTTCTCTCCTTCCACAGTTCCTCCTCCTCCTCACTTGCCCGCTGTGATTACCATTAGCTTTGCTTGTAATTGTGAACTATTACTATGCTTGCTTGTTGTGCTGATTACACCCCACTTTGGCTATGGGGTTGTGTCAGAATGTTATAATTGTCTAGCCTGCAGTGGGGTACTCCATAGTGAGTACAGCCCAAATTAGGGTTTGCTATATGTATCCAACTGCTTGCTAGTGAAACCCCTCCTTTCTTCATTCTTGTTTCGTACTGCTACTTCTGACAAGCAATAACCGTGCTTGCTGGCGCATAACTAGCTGCTGGCGAATAGGACCTAATAGTACCTATTTTAGCGAGAAGCGCGGATGATTGTGTGGAGGACAAGGGCGACAATGTATCATTTGCGAAGATAGAGCAAGAGCGCTTCACACATTTCCCGCTGTTCGCAAATCACCGAATCTGCTCGCCAAACATGCCGTGAAATTGAAGCGCTGGCCCAATTTGAGAGGAACAAGAACCCCTAATCACCTGTTACACAACTGCTTAATATCGCCTTTTTAGATGATGTATTTTCGCCCACCTGACCGTATTGTGGATTGTGTATTTACCTTCCTGTATTGTGTTCAACACCTTAAAATCGGAACACACCTTGCAAAACCATTCGACGTGGATTTCTCTGATAGAAGAGCACGAATCCTTTCTTTGCATGGTCATGACCATCTTAGGGCGTATCCCATGTTCGTGGCAGGGCCACTGTTCATGGTACTATTGGTGGCAAGCGTGATTGGCGCATGCCACCAACTTTGTGCCCGAACTGCGTGCGCCTCGAAGCTGGTGGCAGCCCAAACACATTGTGCGACTGTAGAACGCGAAACCACTGGACCAATCACAACATCACCAAAACATAGCACTGTTCGCACAACCGGTTACCTGCACAGGGCAATCGTCACTACCATCCAGAGCTCGCATTGGACGTCAGACATTCCAACGAAACTTGTAAACAAGCTGGGCGCTTTGACACATTTACAACTTCAGTCCATAGCCTGCAAAGAAACAAGAGTGGGCCGCCCCAAACTGCATCACTACGCTGACTGTCAACGGGAGTTGTGTGTTGGCCCCGTCCTCGCTTGGGCGGAGCCGACCTAGTGGTCGGGTGTGAGGGGAGCAGCCGACCTGCAGCAGTGGGCAAGCTGGTTGACGAGGAGGTCGACCTGCACGGGGGCCACTGCACGGGCGCCGACTTCAGGGAGGCGCCGACTTTAGGGAGGTCGACCTGGGAAGTCGACCTGCGGATGGCGTCGACTTGGTGACGCCAACTTGGGGCAGCCGACTTGGGTGGTCGGCTGACAGGACTGCTGGTCGACCTGGTGGTTGGTCGACCAGGCCTGCTGGTCGACTTGGTGGTGGTCGACCAGGCGTGATGTCGACCTGGTGGTCGACCAGACCTGGTGGTCGACGGAGGAGGGGCCGACGTCGACCTCGACTCAGGACGCCGAGAAGCTGGGCGTCGAGTATCAGGGCATCAACTTGGTGACGCCGACTTCGGGTAGCCGACTTGGGCGGTCGGCTGACAACTGTGCTGGTCGACATGAAGCTGGTCGACCAGGAGTGCTGGTCGACGTGGAGCTGGTCGACCAGGAGTGACGTCGACCTGGAGCAGGTCGACCAGGGGCGTGGTCGACCTGGTGAGGTCGACTTGGGGTGGTCGCCGACTTGGGAGGTCGACGGGCACATACGGGAGCAGCTGGTCGACGTGGTTGCCCGGTTGACCAGGTTACCTGGGTGACGAGGTTCTGCGGAGGAGTGCGACGGTCGCCCAGGCGAAGTTGGCGAGTCCGACCTCGGTGGTGGTATCCCGAGGTCGACGTGGCTGATCAGATGTAGACGTCAGCGCCAGGTTGACTTGGTGTGTGCGTTATGCAGGTGACAAGGCTTAGCCCGCCAATCATCTGCGAGCACCTGCGAAGTAGGTGCGCTGCTGTTTTGCGGGAGCAACGCTGGCACGCCGTCAACCTGCAGTGTTGGCACGCCGTCGACTTTGCACTGCTGGAGCGCGGTCGACCAAGTCGTGCTGGAACGCGGTCGACCATGCTGCGCTGGCAGTCGACCGACCTGAATGCTAGCTCTGATGTAGTCTTGCCATGCCAACTTCTTTGTACCATTGTTGTCAACTTTCTCTAGTGAAACTCTTGCCAACTTGCCCCATGAACTAGCAAGCAGTGTGTGCACTAGGAAAACGTAAGGACCAACGAACGCCGAGATCACACGAGCATCCGTGCCTAGCCCGTAGTCTAGCTCCCGTTGTAGTAGTTATCTCCGCACTGACCTGTACAGCAGCTCAGCTCGCGACCTGGAAATGGCCGCATCGCACCAACCAGACAACCAGGCGTTGCTGAAACGCATCGCTTTGAGTTATAGAGCATTGACGAGCAGCACCTTAAAAAACAACCTAGTGGAGAGGAGCCAGCCATGCCTCACAGGCTGGGCCTTCTCCTGGTCCTAGCCCTTCACATCTTGTTTGGTTTCTATAGACAGCACTTTCAGCTCTTGGCCACGAGCGCGGCTGTGCATTGGATCACCATGCATGGCGACGCTGCTGACTCCGACGCCGAACGTCGCCAGAAGCTCGAGCGCCGACAGCGTTGATGTAAAGCGCGTCGTGCACGTCGATTTGCGGAGTGGATGGAGGAGCTGCAATTGATGGAGGACGATGACTTCATCAATGTTTTTTGGATATCGCGCGAGGTGCTGGCGGAGATCACTCCTGTCATGGCATTCTCGATGAGCCACTTCATGGAGCGCCGCGGTATCCCACTGGAGATGTGCTGCTTGATTCCGATCAAGTACTTCGCCTCTGCAATGCCGTACATCGACATGTCAATTTACTTCTGCGTGCCTAAGACCCTCTTGCACAAGATAGTCAATGCTTTCCTCCTGCATTTCCCAAGGCTCTTCAAACGGACGTGGGTCCGCTTCCCAACAAATGACGAGATGGTGGACATGGCTAAGGACTTCTGAGAGGTTAGGGGTCTGCCCAACGTCATTGGCGCTATTGACGGTACCCACATTGAGATAAGGGGGATTGAGAACCACCGACAGGAGTATTACAACCGCAAGAGAGTCTATTCCACGCAGCTACAAGTTCCACGCAGCTACAAGTTAGATGTCACAAAGGCTACGTCTGGGACTATCTAGTGGGCCATCCCGGCTCCATGCACGACCAGGGGATCTTCCAGCAGTCTGACCTGCACACAAGACTTTAGCGCGAAGACATTGTGCCATTCCAGATTGTGGGAGATGCAGCATACCCACTTCGCGACTACTGCCTTACACCAGTCAACGCCTCGCGAAGGCGCCTCATGAAAAGCTGGGAGCAGACGTACAACTACGTCCACTCCGCAACCCGCATGGTGGTGGAGCGTACCATCGGCGCACTCAAAGGGAGGTGGCGGCTATTCAGTAGGCGCCACGAATGCAAGCTCAACCGCGTCTGTGCCAGCACGGCGTGCTTAATTATCTTGCATAACATGATCCTGCACCATGACGAGCCACGGAACAGGACAGAAAGAAACAACTGGAGGGAGTGGACGGGCATTGGCCCGCCGTGGTACCACTGAAGCGGGATGGATTCATACATGTGGCAGCCTGCGGCTAGTGCAACACAGGCAGGTTACCGTGCGGGCCATAAGCATCAGCTTCCACTCCCGCCAGCGCACTAGCAGCAGCCTAGACTGCCACCAGTAGCACCAGCAGCAGCTTCCACTGCCGCCAGCGCACTAGCAGCAGCCTAGACTGCCACCAGTAGCACCAGCAGCAGCTTCCACTACCGCCAGCGCGCTAGCAGCAGCCTAGACTGCCACCAGTAGCACCAGCAGCAGCTTCCACTGCCGCCAGCGCACTAGCAGCAGCCTAGACTGCCACCAGTAGCACCAGGAGCAACTTCCACTGCCGCCAGCGCCCTAGCAGCTAAGAACCCTCTCTATTGTGACAGCCAGGGTGCCATTGCTCTTGCTAAGAACCCTGTGTTGCATGGCCTCACCAAGCACATGAGGGTGAAGTGGCATTGGACGAGGAGCATGGTGGCCGCGGGTGAAGTTGAGTTGCATTACGTGAAGACGACGGGGCAGCCGGCTGACATGATGACCAAGAGGCTGGTGGAGCAGCAGCATTGGAAGTGTTGCAAGCTGGCTGGGATGGCTCTGAACTGAGAGAGCAAGATCCTAAGGCCAACAATCCGAGGGGGAGTTTGTTGGTGCAACCCTACGGTTTGCACTCGGCTTGTTGTCCGTGTGCGTGCATGCGTCTGTGCATGGAATGGTATGAGGGCATGAGATAATATATATTTCATGCTTATAATAGTGTGTGTATGATGGGTCATGATGTCAAGTGTGTGTGTATCGAGTCAATAGCGAGTTATCGCTAGTCGCGTGTTACGCGGTCATTTTCTGTGTCCCGCGCGGTTTCTATTTTGTCGCTTGTGTGTCTCGCGCGGTTTCTATTTTGTCCTGTCTCGAACGTTCGGCGTGTCGCAGGTGTGTGCAGCAGACCCATCAAGAACTCAAGGATGAGTTTGTGATGAAGAACCCGAGCCTTGGTGTCAAGCCTCAAGTGATTTCGAAGCTCGCCAAAAGGGTACACTTCAAGATGTTGAAGATAGTTACATTACTTTGTGTAGTGTAACATTTCAGTTGGTGTAGGCCCTTGTGGTGGGTAGTTTCGAGACCCTTCTTGGTTGGGGACAGTGTGGCACTGTTCCACATCACTGTACCTCGGTTCTTGGGGTTTGTAGGAGCTGGGAGTCATTCCCAACTCGTAACTCTTCCTATCTTGTGTTCTAAGACTAAAGTGGCTGCCATAGTGCCGTTCGTTCAAACCGACGCTGTGTCGTCAATACTTGGTCAAATCGTGCGATCTAAATTGCCTAATGTAGGCGACGTTAAGACTCTCCAGATCCAAGTTGAATAAGGTCATTTGAAGCTGTGACCAGAACGCTATGAACGTTTAAAGCCGCTGTGCAGAAATCCGACTGTGCACTCTATCTTTCGTTTTAGGCACATTTGAGCCTATTGTGACTATAACATAGACTGCCACCAGTAGCACCAGCAGCAGCTTCCACTGCCGCCAGCGCACTAGCAGCAGCCTAGAATGCCACCAGTAACACCATCAGCAGCTTCCACTGCCGCCATCGCACTAGCAGCAGCCTAGACTGCCACCAGTAGCACCAGCAGCAGCATAGGCTGCCGCCAGGGCACCAACAGCAGCGTAGGCTGCCCCCAGCAGAACCAGCAGCAGCATAGGCTGCCCCCAGCAGATCCAGCAGCAGCATCGGCTGCCCCCAGCATAACCAGCAGCAGCATAGGCTGCCCCCAGCAGAACCAGCAGCAGCATAGGCTGCCCCCAGCAGAACCAGCAGCAGCTTAGGCTGCCGCGAGAGCACCAGCAGCAGCTTAGGCTGCCCCCTGCAGAACCAGCAGCAGCATAGGCTGCCCTCAGCATAAAGAGCAGCAGCATAGGCTGCCCCCAGCAGAACCAGCAGCAGCATAGGCTGCCCCCAGTGCACCAGTAGCAGCTTAGGCTGCCGCCAGCGCACCAACAGCAGCTTAGGCTGCCCCCAGCAGAACCAGCAGCAGCTTAGGCTGCCACCAGCAGCACCAGCAGCAGCTTAGGCTCACCTGTAAGGAACCGCCCTACAGCCCCACCCGCCCGCTCTTGACTGCTCCCCACCGCTCTAAACCTGCCAGGACGACCCCCCCATTTCTAGTTCCTCACATGGCGTGTACTAGGGTTCTACAGCAGCAAGGCCAGACGCAACACTCACGGCAGTGGGGACATGCGGGTCCAAAGTGTGGCGCCCCCAGCAGTGCCTCAGCTAGCAGTGGGCGAGACGTCGGCCCCTGCGGGTACTGGGCCCTGACAGGCCCTGGTGCTGGCACTACCTGCTGGAGTCCTGACCACTCTGCATTCCAGTGCTACCGTCGCATCGACGACCTCCACCGTGAGTGTTTTGGACCTCACGCTATTACACCGCACTGGCTCTCGCGTATTCGCCAGCACACTGCTGCACCAGTTGAGTCTCACCTACCTGGTCTAGGACCTTTCCCGGCTGCACGAATAGTGACCTGTGTTTCCAGTCTAGGTGCGTGTGTAGTTTACAGTCTAGGCGCCTCTGAGGGTCTTTGTGTGGGAGCTGCAGCTAGCACTAGTCTAGCACCAGCCTTTCTCGCTAGCTCGGGTGCGACCTCACAGACTGCACAGCTTTCCTTCTCCCTAGACTCTGGAGCGTCCTGTTAGAGACTAAGGACGGAGTCTATGAAGATTAGGGGCCGAATTATCTCAAAATCGTTGGACTATATTTCTGGAAAGAATTGTCGACTTAACAAGAAACGTCGTCGACGAAAAACGCACCGTTCGAGTATGTTGTAGCCCTTGACCGTGGCTATCTTTCCCAATTTGAATCGTATCAAAATATGGAGTATAACTCGAGTTATGAATTTCGGCGCACTAGGGGGTATACTCACAAGTTCCACGCAAGGGAATTGGAGTAGCAAGAACCAGGTAGGAGGGAAGAGGAGGATGAGAGGGAAGGTCCCAAGGGAGTCCCCAACCAAGGAAACCCCATACCACACAATTCCCTCTCTATAAGCACCCCAATTTTGACATTTGTCACTTTCCTAACCTCCACAATCCACCTCACCAACTTGGCCACACTTGCCAACCTGGTTTGGCTTCTCCCAACCACTTGGCAGCATCTACAGTGATGATGACGAATTTCCCAACCCCCAAAGGTATGTGCCCCATATTGAGTCAACCCGCAAATTCCCATAGTCGCCGCACCACAACCACAACTTCGAACGATAATAACTTTCTCGTTCTTGCACCGATCGCGGCGATTCTTGGTTCGTAGGAAAGCTCTCGAGCAGAGAAGTTTTTCTAGATATCTGCACAAGCAAAGTATCATTCACACACATTCAGAAACTCCAAAACACACCGAACTCAAGCTCTTACGCACGCGCACACCATGCATGCAATGCACGAACATATGATGGGAGGCAGACAGACGTGAATGCATATGATAGCATCACACAACACGTCCAGCTGTTTCTTTCGCGACTGTACTGACCTCACGCCGCTGCGCACTCCAGTCACTGTCGCCTTGGCTGACCCCTCCGTGGCACTTGTAGTACCATAACACCACCACTCTCCCGTGTCCGGCGGCTCCTTCGGGGTTTCTCACAGGTTACTACACCCCCTCGTTCTCCAGTAACCTGGTAGGTGTCAGTCACCTCCACGACCTAGGTGTTGTCACTACTTTCCCATTGGACGAGCATGTTGCCTCCTGCACAGTCGGTGCCACAGGGGCACTTCTGGCCATTTTCCACAAGAAGCCGGGCCCTGGTCTGTACTCACTACACACTGGGTCCCACCACACTGGGTCAGGTCAGGTCAGGTCAGGTCAGGTAGATGGTCGTTTCCACGTCTCAGTAGGATGGTACGTCACCGTCTGGTCTCAGGTCTCCCAGAGTCGCTTGCCCCGCTTCCTCGCTCGCCTACGCCGCCGTGCACTCCTTGCGTCGAGGGTCGGCAGCGCGCTGCCCCTCACTCCTCCTCGTTCCCCCCCACCACGGCTCCCTTTCAGGCCCTGCATTTGGACGTCTGGGGCCCCTCCCCGGTCCTTGGCCCACATCAGGAGCGCTACTTCCTGATTGTTGTGGACGACTACTCCCGCTACACCACGGTTTTCCCCTTCCGACGGAAGGCCGACGTGCCTACCGTCTTCGAGAAGTGGTTACTAGCAAGGGGTGGAGTTTCCTTCCACTCGCTTAGAGACGTTCTGTCAGGGTCGGGGGATCATCCAGTCTTACACGCTACCAGACTCGCCGCAGTAGAACGGGGTAGCCGAGCGACGCTGGTCAGGGAGGTGTCCCGGACCTCCATGTGCCATACTGGTGCCCCCCAGCTCTTGTGGCCTGAGGCAGTCCGCTACGCCGCGCACCAGCTGAACCTGTGGCCCAGTGACGCACGGCCACGAGTGACGCCAGTCTCCCTTTGAACAGGTTAACGGGCGTAGCAACTGAATTCCGCGTCTGGGGTTCTCTGGATAACGATCGCGCCCCTGGCGCGAACAAGTTGTCTGCGCGCACTCGAACCTGCGTCTTTCCACCTCCGGCTGGGTGTTCTACGACCCAGTCACCCACCAGTTCTTCGCCTCTGAGGACATGACGTTCGACGAGTCTGTCTGTTACTACAGGATTCGCCCCCCCGCTGAGGTCTTTTCCCCCCCGCTGTTCCTCACCCTTGACCCCCACCCAGTCGACCCAGTAGCCCCCCCCCCCCCCCCTCCCCCCCCCTCTGCATCCTGCCCCGTCAGGTCTGTCGCACGTCACTCCGCAGTCGCGTCCAGTCCCTGTCGTGTCTGGGGGTGAAAGAGGTGCAGTTGCGGAGGGTGAGGGTACTGGGGCTTCTGGAGCTGGTGGGGTCGGCTCTGGGGGTGCAGGGAGTGTGGGCGTGGAGGTCACTCCCGTGGAGGACACGGCAACCTCGAGTCGGCGGCCTTGCCCCGCGTCACCCCCTGGCTTCCCGTCCGTCCCGCAGTTCCCTCGTCGTTCTCAACGGCCGGTTGCTGCGAAGCCTGGGGGTGTTCCTGCGGGGGGTACTCGAGGCACCGGGGGTGCCGGTGGTGGAGGTGCTGGTTCTGGGGGTGCTGGAGCCGGTGGCACTGGTACTGTGGCGCCTACACCGTGCACTGTACATTTCCTCACGAGTGAGCAACGTCTCCTCCGATTGGAGAGGGAGGAGCGGGAGCGGTTTGAGAGGGCACTGCAGCAGCAGGAGAAGTCTCAGTCACAGCAGCAGGAGAGAGCAGAGGAGGGGTCACAACAGCAGCAGCAGGTGGAGTTGCAGCAGCAGCAGTAGAGAGTGGAGGAGGATTCGCGAGTGCAGCAGCGGTTGCAGTTGCAGTCGCAGCAGGAGAGAGTAGAGGAGGAGTCACGACCGCACCAGGAGAGGGTTGAGCAGGAGTCCCTCCCGCAGCAGCAGGTGCAGTTACATACACAACAGGAGAGACTAAAGGAGTCATTGCAGCAGCAGGAGCGAGTATCTCAGGAGTCCCGGTCGCAGCAGCGGGTGCAGCTGCAGCCGCAGCAGTAGAGGGCAGAGGAAGAGCCACAGGAGCAGCAGTAGAGGCAGGTACCGTTGCAACAGACGCTAGAGGAGGCGGAGCAGCAGAGACTGCGACTGCGCGACCTGCCCGACCCAGCACCTGCACGCTTGGTTCGTGGTCCCCTACCGTCCCCCCCTATTCCCCCCATCCAGTCCCTTTCCTCGTCCCAGTATACTCGTCGTTCTCCCCTCAATCGTGCTGTGTCTCCAGAGCCCCGTCGGTCCCGTTACCGTGCTGACGGCCAATTTCATCTTGTTTTCCGCTCTCATGTTCCACCTCCTCATGTCCTTCCATAGCCTCCTGAGTCGTCCCCCACTGTGTTTCACGACCCGTTGTCCGACTACCTCCTTGCCTGCCATCCGGTTGTCTCCCGTGTTCTGTCCGCGTTGGTCACTCACCCGAGTGCCCCCCCGTTGTCTGTCTCGGCTCTTGTTACCACTGTTGCTAGCTTTGCCTCTTCCCGCCGCCTTGACTACACCGCTCACCTGGTGAGTGGCCCTGCTCGTTCTCCGTCCTCTGGGGGTGCTCCTGTCTTTCCCCTGGAGGTCCTTGAGGACAGGCAGTTCGAGCTTGGTTTCCTGGCGGCCGCTGTTCCTCATCTCTGCGCCATGCTGCTTGCACCTGAGGGGGATCCAGACGCCCTTGACATCCGGATCCCTCACACTCGCGCTGAGGCGGTCTCGGGACCCTGGGTTTCGTACTGGATAGCTGCTGAGGAGGCAGAGATAGCATCTTATAGGTCCACAGGCACCTACGTCGACGCCGTCCTACGACCTGGGACGAACGTCGTCAGTGGCATGTTGCTCTATAAGGTGAAGCGGCCGCCTGGATCACCACCGGTGTTCAAGGCGTGCTATGTGGCGAGAGGCTTCAGTCAGCGCAAGGGGGTTGACGTCTTCCAGACCTTCGCTCCCACCCCGAAGATGACCACTCTTCGGGTGTTGCTGCACATCGCAGCTCAGCGCGACTATGAGTTTCACTCGCTGGACTTCTCCAGCGTTTCTTCAGGGGAGCCTGCACGAGCAGATCTGGCTGCGTCGCGCGCCTGGCTTCACTGGCGCTTTCCCTCCTGTGACCCAGTGACAGCTGCGTGGACCGGTCTACGGCCTGCGCCAAGCTCCCCGTGAGTGGCACGACACACTTTGCACGACCCTTGCGCTTTACTTCTTTCCGTCGTCTGCGGACCCGTCACTTTTCGTCCACCGTGGCTCGACCCCGTTCTTTGTTCTGGTTTACGTTGACGACCTGGTCTTTGCCACTCCTGACAGACGCGAACTGGCCTCTGTGAAGGAGGAACTGCAGGGGAGACACATTTGCACTGACCTTGGTGAGCTGCAGTGCTACCTTGGCCCGCAGATCACAAGAGACAGGGCAGCTCGCACCATTACGCTGACGCAATCGCATATGGTCGAGCAGATCCTCACGCGGTTCCGCTTCCCGTTCTCCAAGGTACAGCTCACCCCTCTTGCTGTGGATCATGGGCTCATGGCTCCACCTTCGGACGAGCCATTTGAGTCCAGTGGTCCATATCCTGAGTTGGTGGGTTGTCTCATATACCTGATGACCTGTACTCGCCCAGACCTAGCTTACCCTCTTAGCGTCCTGTCGCGCTTTGTTGCGCATGCGAGACACCGACCTTCCCACTGGTACGCGGCTAAGAGGGTGGCGAAGGTTGTGGCGAGTACATCAGGCATGGGATTTGTCCTTGGAGGCAGTTACACTTACAGGTTACTCGGACTCGTCGTGGACCGACTACGCTGAGTCCCTGCGGTCTCCACAGGGTTACTGCTCCAGTCTTGGGACCGGAGCTGTCTCGTGGAGGTCGACTCGGGTTTCGCCAGTCTCCAGTTCTAGCTCTGAGGCAGAGGTGTACACTGCGGCCATGGCCGCCCAGGAGCTTCGCTGGTTTTGTTTCCTCCTCCCCGACTTTGGTGAGCGGCCTCGCTCTCCCCCAGTCTTGTTTGCCGACAACGGGTCTGCTCTCTTGTTGTGCGAGGAGCCCCGACTGGTTGGGAAGGCGAAGCACATCTAACTTCGTTACTTCCTTTTGCGCGCCAGGCCCGCGTTGTACGTGCGGTCTCTGAGGCCAACACTGCAGATATCTTCACCAAGGCGTTGCCGCCTTGTGACCACCAGCATTTCTGCACCCAGCTAGGCCTTGTGTCTACAGGACCTCAATTTCTTGCGTAGAGATACTTTGCATTGTACTCGTGCATCTCTCTATATTTGCTATATACATCTGCTTGTGGATTGGCCTTGTGGCCCCTTGCTTGATCTCAGACTGCGTGGTGATCTTGAGATCCACCCCGAGATTTGTTGTGTTACTGTGAACTGGTCTTGTGACCGTTGCTTGTTCGTACTAGCTGGTCCCGTGACCCTTGCTGTGTGTTGCTTTCCACAGGACTACCATCACATAGATTATGGGGGTGTGTCAAGCTATATTTGTTATAGCTTATTGGTGTTAGTCTAGGTGTACTTTATGTTTTCCTAGGGTTAGGGTTACGTTCGCTATATCTTGCTTGTTTCTCACTTTCCTTAGTCAATTCATTCAGTAATTACTATTGTAACAGTCCCTCCCAACCCCGCCGTGCCATCAGTCCCTCCCAACCCTGTGCCAGCATTCCCTCCTAACCTTTCCGTTGCATCAGTCCCTCCCAACCCTGTCGTGAGAGCAGTCCCTCCCAACCCCGCCGTGCCAGCAGTCCCTCCCAACCCCGCCGTGCCATCAGTCCATCCCAACCCCGCCGTGCCAGTTGTTCCTCCCAACCCCGCCGTGCCATCAGTCCCTCCCAACCCCGCTATGCCAGCAGTCCCTTTCAACCTCGCCGTGAGAGCACTGTCAAACTATAATTGTTATGGTTTGTATTTGCTAGTCTAGGTGGTGTACAATTATGTTTAAGGTTGGCTAAGGTTGACCAGGGTTTGCTATATCTTCCTTGTCCTTGTCATTTCTAGTCATTTCATTATTCCGTTACCTCGTTGACATGGTACAGAGCACTTCGATTCCCATGGGCCCACCGCCCCGCGCTCTCCCGTTAGTAACACGTTACCCGTAATGCCCCGTCACCCCTTAGCGCCAGCCCAAATCGCGAGTTTGAAGGACCCCCGTGGGTCCCCCACGTCGCGACCTAGGAAGGCCCCCGCGGGCCCCCCGAATCGCGATCTAGAAGGACCCCCGCGGGTCCCCCCACGTTGCGACCTAGGAAGGCCCCCGCGGGCCCCCGAATCGCGACCTAAGACGGACCCCCGCGGGTCCCCCCACGTTGCGACCTAGGGAGGCCCCCGCGGGCCCCCGAATCGCGACCTAAGACGGACCCCCGCGGGTCCCCCCACGTCGCGACCTAGAAAGGCCCCCGCGGGCCCCCGAATCGCGACCTAAGACGGACCCCCTCGGAACCCCCCACGTCGCGACCTAGAAAGGCCCCCGCGGGCCCTCGAATCGCGACCTAAGACGAACCCCACGGGTCCCCCCACGTCGCGACCTAGAAAGGCCCCCGCGGGCCCCCGAATCGCGCGCGTCCCCCCCCCCCCCCCCCGTAGCCCGTCGCCCCGCAGGCCTCCCCGTCGCGTTCCTTCCCCGTCGCCTCCCCGTCGCGCCCCTTCCCCGTCGCCTCCCCTTCCCCTACCCGTCGCGTCACCTCCCCGCCGCCCTGCAATTCGCCTGCTACGTACGCCAGCCCCGTCGCGCCCCCGTACGCCAGCCCCGTCGCGTCCTATTCCGCCAGCCCCGTCGCGTCCCCTCCCCGTACGCCCTGCAGTCCGCCAGCTTCGCCTGCCACCAGCCCTCCAGAACCGCCCCAGGAACGTCCACAACCGCCCAGAACCGTCCAGAACCGTCCAAAATCGCCCAGGACAGTCCAGGACAGCCCAGAACCGCCCAGGACCGTCCAGAACCGCCCAGAACCGCCCAAGACCGTCCAGGACCGCCCAGAACTGCCCAGAACCGCCCAGGACCGTCCTGAACCGTCCAGAACCGCCCATGACCGTCCAGAACCGCCCAGAACCGCCCATAACCGCCCAGGACCGCCCAGGACCGTCCAGAACCGTCTAGAACCGCCCAGGACCATCCAGAACCGCGCAAAATCGTTCCCCAATGCCAGAACCAGCAGCAGCATAGGCTGCCCACAGCAGAACCAGCAGCAGCATAGCCTCCCCCCCCAGCAGAACCAGCAGTAGCATAGGCTGCCCCTAGCAGAACCAGCAGCAGCATTGGCTGCCCCCAGCAGCACCAGCAGCAGCATAGGCTGCCCCCAGCAGACTCAGCAGCAGCATAGGCTGTAGCTAACAACCGCTCCTAGCTGCTCCCCACCGCGCTCCGCCGTCTCTAGCGCCTACCATGGCGTGTGCTAGAGTTCTGCAGCAGCAGCAGCAGGGTCAGCCGCAGCGACAGCAGGTACAGCACTCCCGACAGTGGGGACCTGAGGGTCCAAGGAGTACCGGCCGCAGGAGCGGCTCAGCCAGTAGTGGGCGCGACGTCGGTCCCTGCGGGTACCGGATCCTGACTGGCCCGGGTGCTGGCACCACCTGCTGGAGTCCTGACCACTCTGCGTCCCCCTGCTACCGTCGCCTCGACGACCTCCACCGTGAGCGTTTTGGTCCTCATGCTATTACACCGCACTGGCCCTCGCGTTTTCGCCAGCGCACTGCTGCACCAGTTGAGTCTCACCGACCTGGTCTATGACCGTTCCCGGCTGCACGAGTAGAGACCTGTGTTTCCAGTCTTGGTGCGTGTGTTGTTTCTAGTCCGGGCCCCTCTGAGCGTCTTTATGTAGGAGCTGATGCTACCACTAGTCTAGCACCAGCCTTTGTCGCTGGCTCGGGTGCGACCTCACAGACTGCACAGCTTTCCTTCACCCTAGACTCTGGAGCGTCCAGCTGCATCTTTTGCGACTATACTGACCTCACACCACTGCGCACTGCAGTCACTGTCGCCTTGGCTGACCCCTCCGTGGGACCTGTAGTTGCCCACAGCACCACCACTCTCCCGTGTTCGGCGGCTCCTTCTAGGTTTCTCACAGGTTACTACACCCCCAGGTTCTCCAGGAACCTGGTGGGTGTTAGTCACCTCCACGACCTAGGCGTAGTCACTACTTTCCCACTGGACGAGTCAGTTGCCTCCTGCACAGTCATTGCCACTGGGGCACCTCTGGCCACTTTCCAGAGGGAGCCGGGCTCTAGTCTGTACTCACTACACACTGGGTCCCACCACACTGGGTCAGGTCAGGTCAGGTCAGGTCAGGTCAGGTAGCTGCTATGTCGTGCAATTGACGGTCACTCACTCACCCGTCGTTCTCACGTCTCAGTAGGATGGCACGTTACCGTCTGGTCTCAGGTCTCCCACAGTCGCTTGCCCCGCTTCCTCGCTCGCCTGCGCCGCCATGCACTCCTTTCGTCGAGGGTCGGCAGCGCGCTGCCCCTCACTCCTCCTCGTTCCCCCCCACCACGGCTCCCTTCCAGACCCTGCACTTGGACGTTTCGGGCCCCTCCCCGGTCCGTGGCCCACGTCAGGAGCGCTACTTCATGATTATGGTGGACGACTACTCCCGCTACACCACGGTTTTCCCCTTGCGAAGGAAGGCCGACGTGCCTACCGTCCTCGAGCCGTGGCTACTAGCGTGGGATGGCGCCCAGGCCCTTTGTGGGCTCCGCCTGCACTCGGACCGTGGTGGTAACTTTTCTTCCACTCGCCTAGACACGTTATGTCAGGGTCGGGGGATCCTCCAGTCTTACACGCTACCAGCCTCGCCGCAGCAGAACAGGGTAGCCGAGCGATGCATCGGCCTGGTCATGGAGGTTGCCCGGACCTCCATGTGCCATGCCGGTGCCCCCTTGTTCCTGTGGCCTCAGGCAGTCCGCTACGCCGCGCACCAGCTGAACCTGTGGCCTAGTGACGCACGGCCGCGGGTGATGCCGGTCTCCCTTTGGACACGTTCTCCGGGCGTAGCAGCTGACTTCCGCGTCTGGGGTTCTCTGGCTCACGTTCGCGCTCCTGGCGTGAACAAGTTGTCTCCGCGCACTCGTGCCTGCGTCTTTCTTGGCTTCCCTTTGGACACCGCCGGCTGGGTGTTCTACGACCCACTCACCTACGAGTTCTTCAGTTCCCAGGACGTCACGTTCGACGAGTCTGTCTGTTGCTACAGGAGTCGCCCCCACCGAGGAACTGAGGTCTTTCCCCCCCCGCTGTTCCTCACCCTTGAGCCCCCCCCCCCGGTAGCCCCCCCCCCTTCGCGTCCTGCCCCGTTAGGTGTGTCGCATGTCACTCCGCAGTCGTCCCCCCCGCAGCGTCCAGTCCCTGTCGTGTCTGGGGGTGCGGGAGGTGCAGTTGCGGAGGGTGAGGGTGATGGGGCTGCAGGAGCTTGTGGTGTCGGTTCTGGGGGTGCAGTGGGTGTGGGCGTGGAGGTCACTCCCGTGGAGGACACAGCAGCCTCGACTAGGCGGCCTCGCCCCGCGTCACCCCTTGGCTTCCCGTCCGTCCCGCAGTTCCCTCCTTGTTCTTCTCTGCGGCCGGTTGCTGCGGAGCCTGGGGGTGTTCCTGCTGGAGGTACTGGAGGCCCCGGGGGTGTCGGTGGTGGAGCTGCAGGAGCTGGAGGCACTGGCACTCTGGCGCCTACACCACGTACTGTACGTTTCCTGACCCGTGAGCAGCGTCTCCTCCGGTTGGAGAGGGAGGAGCGTGAGCGGTTTGTGAGGGCACAGCAGCAGGAGCAGCAACAGCAGCAGCAGCAGCAGGAGCAGGAGCAGGAGCAGGAGCAGTCTCGGCTTAATCGGCAGGAGAGAGTAGAGGAGGAGACACAGCAGCAGCACCGAGAGCAGAGGAGGGGTCACGACTGCAACAGCAGGTGCAGTTGCAGCCGCAGCAGGAGAGAGTAGAGGAGGAGTCACGGCCACACCAGGAGAGGGTAGAGCAGGAGTCTCGCCGCAGCACCTGGTACAGTTACATACACAGCAGGAGAGAGTAGAGGAGGAGTCACGGCCGCAGCAGGAGAGGGTAGCGCAGGAGTCCCGGTCGCAGCAGCGGGTGCAGCTGCAGCCGTAGCAGGAGAGGGCAGAGGAGGAGCCACAGGAGCAGCAGCAGGGGCAGGTACCGTCGCAGCAGACGCCAGAGGAGGCGAAGCAGCAGCGACTGCGACTGCGCGACCTGCCCGACCCAGCACCTGCACTCTTGGTTCGTGGTCCCCTACCGTCCCCTTCTGTTCCCCCTGTCCAGTCCCTTTCCTCGTCCCAGTGGATTGTCGTTCTCCCCTCAGTCGTGCTGTGTCTCCAGAGCCCCGTCGGTCTCGTTACCGTGCAGACGGCCCGTTTCACCTTGTACTCCGCTCTCGTGTTACACCTTCTTCAGTCCTTCCACAGTCTCCTGACTCGTCCCTCACTGTGCTTCACGACCTGTTGTCCGACTACCTCCGTGCCTCCCGTCATGTCATCTCCCGTGTTTTGTCCGCGTTGGTCACTCACCCGACTGCACCCATGTCGTCTGTCTCAGCACTTGTTACCACTGTCGCTGGCTTTGCCTCTTCCCACTGCCTTGACTACGCCGCTCGTGAGTTGTGGCCCTGCTCGTTCTCCGTCCTCTGGGGGTGCTCCTGTCTTTCCCCTGGAGGTCCTCGAGGACAGGCAGTTCGAGCTTGGTTTCCTTGCGGCCGCTGTTCCTCATCTTTGCGCCATGTTGCTTGCCCCTGAGGGGGATCCAGACGCTCTTGACATCCCGATCCCTCGCACACACGCTGAGGCGGTGTCGGGACCTTGGGCCTCGTACTGGATAGCAGCTGAGGAGGCAGAGATGGCAACTTATAGGTCCACGGGCACCTACGTCGACGTCGTTCCGCCACCTGGGGCGAACGTTGTCAGTGGCATGTGGCTCTACAAGGTGAAGCGGCCACCTGGATCACCACCGGTGTTCAAGGCGCGTTACGTGGCGAGAGGCTTCAGTCAGCGAGAGGGGGTTGACTTCTTCCAGACCTTTGTTCCCACCCCGAAGTTGACCACTCTTCGGGTGTTGCTGCATATAGCAGCTAAGCGCGACTACGAGTTGCACTCCTTGGACTTCTCCACAGCGTTCCTACAGGGGAGCCTGCACGAGCAGATCTGGCTGCGTCGTCCGCCTGGCTTCACTGGCTCTTTCCCTCCTGGGACCCAGTGGGAGCTGCGTCGACCGGTCTACGGCCTGTGCCAGGCTCCCCGCGAGTGGCACGACACGCTACGTATAACTCTTGCAGCGCTTGACTTCTTTCCGTCGTCTGTCGATCCGTCGCTGTTCGTCCGCCGTGGCTCGACCCCGTTCTTTGTTCTGGTCTACGTTGACGACCTGGTCTTCGCCACTCCCAACCGACACGCACTGGCCTCCGTGAAGGAGGAACTGCAGAGGAGACACACTTGCACTGACCTTGGTGAGCTGCAGCGCTACCTTGGCCTGCAGATCACCAGGGACAGGGCAGCTCGCACCATTACGCCGACTCAGTCGCATATGGTCGAGCAGATCCTCACGCGGTTTCGCTTCCCGTTCTCCAAGGTACAGCCCACCCCTCTTGCCGTGGATCATGGGCTCACGGCTCCACCTTCGGACGAGCCATTGGAGTCCAGTGGTCCATATCCTGAGCTGGTGGGATGTCTCATGTACCTGATGACCTGTACTCGCCCAGACCTATCTTACCCTCTTAGCGTCCTTGCGCGCTTTGTTGCGCCTGGGAGACACCGACCTTCCCACTGGTACGCTGCTAAGAGGGTGGCGAAGTATGTGGCGAGTACATCAGGCATGGGACTTGTCCTTGGAGGGAAGCAGCCAGTTACACTTACAAGTTTCTCGGACTCGTCTTGGGCCGACGACGCAGAGTCGCTGCAGTCTACACAGGGTTACTGCTTCAGCCTTGGCACCGGAGCTGTTTCGTGGAGGTCGACTAGGGCGTCGTCCGTCTCTAGTTCCAGCTGTGAGGCAGAGGTGTACGCTGCGGCCATGGCCGCCCAGGAGCTTCGCTGGCTGTCTTTCCTTCTCACCGACCTTGGTGACCGGCCTCGCTCTCCCCGAGTCTTGTTCGCCGACAACAGGTCTGCTATCCTGTTGTGCGAGGAGCCTCGACTGGTTAGGAAGGCGAAGCACATCCAGCTTCGTTACTTCCTTCTGCGAGAGTTGCAGCAGCGAGGCCAGGCACTCGTGCGACGTGTGGTCTCTGAGGCCAACACTGCATATATCTTCACCAAGGCGTTGCCGCCTTGTGACCACCAGCGTTTCTGCACTCATGCATGTCTTGTACTTTTGCATCTTCTATATCTGTTTTGTCATTGTATGTGAACTGGCCTTGTGGCCTCTTGTTTGTTCTCGGAATGCGTGGTGATCTTGAGATCCACCCCGAGCTTTGTGTTATTCTTCTGAACTGGTCTTGTGACCATTGTTTGCTCTTGCTGACTGGTCCCGTAACCCTTTCTCTTCGACTGTGTGTTGCTTTTCACAGGACTACCGTCACCTAGACTATGGGGGTGTGTCAAAGTATAATTGTTATGGTTTGTATTTGCTAGTCTAGGGGGTGTACACTTATGTTTAGGGTTGGCTAGGGTTGACCAGGGTTTGCTATATCTTCCTTGTCCTTGTCATTTCTAGTCAATCATTATTCCGTTACCTCGTTGACAAGCACTCCCCTCCCAACCCAGCCGTGCCATCAGTCCCTCCCAACACCGCCGTGCCAGCAGTCCCTCCAAACCCCGCCGTGCAAGCAGTCCCTCCTAACCATGACGTGAGAACAGTCCCTCCCAACCCCTCCGTGCCATCTATCCCTCCCAACCCGCCGTGAGAGCAGTCCCTCCCAACCCCGCCGTGCCATATGTCCCTGCCAACCCTGCCGTGAGAGCAGTCCCTTCCAACCCCGCCGTGCCATCTGTCCCTCCCAACCCCGCCATGAGAGCAGCCCCTCCCAACCCCGCTGTGCCAGCATTCCCTCCCAACCTTTCCGTGCCATTGATCCCTCCCAACCCTGTCGTGAGAGCAGTCCCTCCTAACCCCGCCGTGCAAGCAGTCCCTCCCAACCCCGCCATGCCATCAGTCCATCCCAACCCCGCTGTGCCAGTTGTCCCTCCCAACCCTGTCGTGCCATCAGTCCCTCCCAACCCCGCCGTGCCAGCAGTCCCTCCCAACCTCAGCCGTGCCATCAGTCCCTCCCAACCCCAGCCGTGCCATCTGTCCCTCCCAACCCCAGCCGTGCCATCAGTCCCTCCCAACCCCGCCGTGCCAGCGGTCCTCCGAACCCTTCCGTGAAAGCAGTCCCTCCCAACCCCGACGTGAGAACAGTCCCTCTCAACCCCAACGTGCCATCTGTCCCTCCCAAACCCGCCGTGAGACCAGTCCCCTCCCAACCCCGCCGTGCCATCTATCCCTGCCAACCCCGCCGTGAGAGTAGTCCCTCCCAACCCCGCCGTGCCATCTGCCCCTCCCAACCCCGCCGTGAGAACAGCCCCTCCCAACCCCGCTGTGCCAGCATTCCCTCCCAACCTTTCCGTGCCATCAGTCCCTCCCAACCCTGTCGTGAGAGCCGTCCCTCCCAACCCTGCCGTGCCAGCAGTCCCTCCCAACCCCGCCGTGCCATTAGTCCATCCCATCCCCGCCGTGCCAGTTGTCCCTCCCAACCCCGCCGTGCCATCAGTCCCTCCCAACCCCGCCGTGTCAGCAGAACCTTGCAACCCCGCCGTGAGAGCAGTCCCCTCCCAACCCAGCCGTGCCATCAGTCCCTCCCAACCCCACCGTGCCAGCAGTCCCTCCCAACCCCGCCGTGCCATCAGTCTCTCCCAACCTCGTCCCGCCATTAGACCCTCCCAACCCCGCCGTGAGAGGAGTCCCTCCCAACCCCGCCGTGCCGGCAGTCCCTTTCAACCCCGCCGTGAGAGCAATCCCCTCCCAACCCAGCCGTGCCATCAGTCCCTCCCAACCCCACCGTGCCAGCAGTCCCTGTGAACCCTGCCGTGCCAGCAGTCCCTCCCAACCCCGACGTGAGAACAGTCCCTCCCAACCCCACCGCGCCATCTGTCCCTCCCAACCCCGCCGTGAGAGCAGTCCCTCTCAACCCCGCCATGCCAACGGTCCCTGCCAACCCCGCCGTGAGAGCAGTCCCTCCCAACCCCGCCATGCCAGCAGTCCCTCCCAACCCCGTCGTGCCATCAGTCCCTCCCAACCCCGCCGTGCCAGCAGTTCCTCCCAACCCCGCCGCGCCATCAGTCCCTCCCAACCCCGCCGTGAGAGCAGTCCCTCCCAACCCCGTCGTGCCAGCAGTCCCTCCCAACGCCGCCGTGAGAGAAGTCCCTCCCAACCCCGCCATGCCATCGGTCCCTCCGAACCCCGCCGTGCCAGCAGTCCCTCCCAACCCCGCCGTGCCATCAGTCTCTCCCAACCTCGTCGTGCCATCAGACCCTTCCAACCCCGCCGTGAGAGCAGTCCCTCCCAACCCCGCCGTGCCAGCAGTCCCTTTCAACCCCGTTGTGAGGGAAATGTCAACGGGAGTTGTTGTCGTCCCCGTCCTCGCTTGGGCGGAGCCGACTTCGTGGTTGGGTGTACGGGAGGTACAACCGACTTGTAGCAGTGGTCGATGGGGTTGGTCGACTTGCACGGGGTCACTGCAATGCCGCAGACTTGGGAAGCCGGCGGCCGACTTCAACTGGTGGTCGGCGATGTGGCACGTCGACCTGGAAGTCGGCGCCGACTTGCAAGGTCACCGACTTGCAAGGTCACCGACTTGCAAGGTCACCGACTTGCAAGGTCACCGACTTGCAAGGTCACCGACTTAGAAGGTCGCCGACTTGGGAGGTCGCCGACTTGGGAGGTCGCTGACTTGGGAGGTCGCCGACTTCAAGAGGTCGGCCCGGAAGTTGGCGCCGACTTCAGGGAGGTCGACCTGGGATGTCGACCTGCGGAGGGCGTCGACTTGGTGACGCCGACTTCGGGTAACCGACTTGGGTGGTCGGCTGACGACTGTGCTGGTCGACGTGGAGCTGGTCGACCAGGAGTGACGTCGACCTGGAGCTGGTCGACCAGGGGTGTGGTCGACCTGGTGAGGTCGACTGGAGGTGGCCGTCGACTTGGGAGGTCGACGGGCACATACAGGAGCACCTGGTCGACGTGGTTGCCCGGTCGACCAGGTTACCTGGGTGACGAGGTTGTGCGGAAGAGTGCGACGGTCGCCCAGGCGATGTTGGCGAGACTGACCTCGGTGGTGGTATCCCGAGGTCGACGTGGCGGATCAGGTGGAGTCGTCAGCACGAGGATGACACGGTGTGTGCGTTGTGCAGGTGACAAGGCTTAGCCCGCCAATCATCTGCGAGCACCTGCGAAGTAGGTGCGCTGCTGTTCTGCGGGAGCAACGCTGGCACGCCGTCAACCTGCAGCGTTGGCACGCCGTCGACTTTGCACCGCTGGAGCGCGGTCGACCAAGTCGTGCTGGAACGCGGTCGACCATGCTGTGCTGGCAGTCGACCGACCTGAATGCTAGCTCTGATGTAGTCTTGCCATGCCAAATTTATTGTACCATTGTTGTCAACCTTCTCTAGTGAAACTCTTGCCAACTTGCCCCGTGAACTAGCAAGCAGTGTGTGCACTAGGAAAACGACTAAGGACCAACGAACGCAGAGATCACACGAGCACCCGTGCCTAGCCCGTAGTCTAGCTCCCGTTGTAGTAGTTATCTCCGCATGGTGCGGTGAGCGTGGACGGCACACGACTTACCTTTCAGTCAGGTCGACGTAGAGGTCACTTAACTAAGTTGTTCGTAGCCCGGCAGCCGTGCAGTCACTAGCGTGCGCGTAGGTGACGACAAGGGAATGGAGACCCTGGAAGCACAGCAGGAGGACGCGAGGACACGCCATGGGGCCCAGGAGTACGGAACGATCCCCTGGGCGGTTGTGGAGGCTGGCATTCGCACCATGTGGGCGACGTTGCACCCTCCTCAACCTGCGTCTCCTCGACCGGTGAACACAGAGGGCGGCGTCGACGTCGGCGTCAACGCCGGTGGTGACCAGGTCGGTAGCAGTGCGGGAGGCACGTCGAGGCAGAGAGGTGTGATACACGCCGATGAAGTCGGCGGCGTTCAGGCGCAGGGATTGCGGCCGTCGGCGGCTGCAGGCTCCTCGCATGGCAACGTCGGAGGTCGACGAAGTGGGTTGTCGCCGATGTCGGCGACCCAGGTGACGGCGGGCGGGATTGCACCGAGCTACGGCTACTTCAAGTTTACGCCGGACAGGATCTTGGTCACCCCGCCGCTCACTTGTCGACCTGACATCCTCACCTAGAAGGAAGCTATCGAGCCCCAGCTGGAGATGGCTGGGCTGATCAGCTTCGCCCGAGGGACCGTGGCGACGCCGGAGGAGCACCACGCCGACTTACGAGCGGAGTTCCGCGCCGTGCAGCTGTTGACCTTCACGGTCATCTCGCGGTGCTGCTCGCCAGGCGTGCAGATCGCCCTGAAGTGGTGCCGAGAGTACCTCGACGCCGGCCACCGGGCGTGGCACTTCATTGAGTCGACCTACCAAGTCACCGATGACTTGTTCATCGCCCAGCTGGAGGGGCAGCTGACACACCTGCGTATGGGCGACGAGGAGATAGCGACCGACTACTGCAACCGAGCCCGGCGAATTCTCGCCACCATCAGGATGGCCGGCGCGCAATACTCGACGGCGTCGTACGTCACCCACGTCATGCAAGGACTCTCGAGCAGCTACAACCTCCTGAAGCGGCTGTCAATGGCGCCGAGCACGAGGACGACGCTCAACGAGGACAACTTGACCTCGTACATCCTGCAGGACGAGGCGATGCAGGAGGCTGAGCTGTCCCAGGAGCTCTTGGCGCAGGCGCACTTCGTCGCCCCGGCGAAGCAAGGAGGTCGACCACGGCAGCGCGGACAGCCTGGCGGCGGTGGTAGCAGTGGCTGGAAGTCGGCCAAGGAAGTCGACAAGAAGAGGTCGACCAAGGACAGCGGTCGAGGAGGAGGAGGTCGACGTCGGGAGTGCTGGCTATGCGGCGACCCCGACCACCTCTCCTTCGAGTGCCCTGACCGCAGTGACTCTGATGACGAAGACGACGCCAAGGGAGGCCATGGGAGGTCTGGCAGCCGTCGTCCTCGTCGAGGAGGAAACAAGCCGCGCAAGGAGAAGCAGTCGACGACGTCGACCTCGGCGAAGGACGTCGACTCCTCTGCTGGCGGCAAGGGGCGGGACGACAAGACGGCGTCGTGGAGTCGACCTTCTCGCTGGCACCGGAGGCCGGAGAAGACTTCCAGGCGGTGGCGGTAGCTGTGCAGGCAAACCCGGCGGTGGTCCTGCTCGACAGCGGCTGCTCGCACCACCTGATGGGGACGAAGGAAGTCTTCGTCGACCTGCAGCCGTGCGGCTCCATCAAGCATGTGTGCGGCTTCAATGGGGCGCTGCAGGACGTCCAGGGCCGTGGCACCGTCGCCCTGCAGGGAGAGGCCGGGAAGCAGGTGCTCATCCCCGACGTGCTGTACGTCCCAGGTGTGCGGGCCAACCTGCTGTCGTCCGGCCAGCTGAAGGAGCACGGTGTGAAGCTCCAGGAGGACGGCGACGGGATGCTGCTCGTCTCGGCAGCGGGAGAGGTGCTCGGTCGGGCGACGTACTCCGGGCGTGTCCTTTGCACCGACCTGCGTCCCTGCTCAACGAGGTCGACGTCGCCCACGCCGGAGGTTGTGGCCCTGCGGGCAGGATGCATGCGAGGCTTGCACATGTCGGCATGGACACCATACGGAGCTCGGCGAAGCACGAGGTCGCCACTGGGCTGAATCTCAAGTCGGCGACGGGCGCCGACTCACCGTGTGTCTCGTGCGTTGGCGGGAAGCTGGCGCGGCACACCTTCCCCGACCAAGGCTCCGACGCCGACGACGTGCTGGCCGTCATGCACATCGACCTGTGCGGGCCGTTCCGCGTGGTTGCCAAGGACGGCAGCTTGTACTTCTTGCTGCTCAAGGACCGCAAGACCCGCTTCGTGTGGGTGAGGCCGGTCGCCAAGAAGTCGGATGTGCTGCTGGAGTTCCAGAAGTGGCTGGTGTTGGTGGAGAGGCAGACGACGAAGTCGGTGCTGATGCTTCGCTCCGACCGAGGAGGGGAGTTCCTCGGGAAGAAGTTTACCGACTTCGTGGACGGCAAGGGGATCGTCCACGACCTTACCTGCCCGTACACCCCGCAGCAGATTTGCATGGCGGAGCGGGAGATGAGGACGGTGGTGGAGTCGGTGCGGACGATGCTGTTGCACATGGGCGTGCAGCACCACTGGTGGCACCTCGCTCTGCGGCAGGCCGTCTGGGTCCGCAACTGCCTTGAGAGGTCGACGCTGCCGCCGGGGACGACGCCGTACCAGCTGCTCACCGGGACGAAGCCCGACTTGTCGCTGGCGCGGGTGTGGGGCTGCATGGCACAGTTCCTGGTCCCCGAGCAGCAGCGTGGCGGAAAGCTGATGCCGAAGGCCAGGTGGGGCCTTCACCTCGGCGTGTCGGCGGAGAGCAAGGGCTGGGAGCTCCTCGACATCGACGCCAACCGGGTGGTCACCACGTCGGACGTGGTGTTCTACGAGGACCTTTCGCTGGAAGTGTGGAAGTCGGAGTACGGGCCGGTGTCAGAACGGACGCCGACCACCCCGCCGACCGACACCTCAACGGCGACGCTACCCCTGCTCGCCGAGGTCGGTGGGCTTGCTGCTGAGGACGACGAGGACGTCCGCCCTCCTTCCCCTCCCTCTCCTGCCCCTCCCCTCCTGGCCGACCTGCGCGGGCTGACCTCGGTGTCGGCCTCCGACAATGAAAGGAGTAGTGGGACGTCGCCTTCGGCGCCGACCAAGGGCATCGCCGGTGGCCGACGGGACGAGCGGCAAGTCGACGTGGGAGTGAAGCCGATGTTGATGGGGGAGAAGCAAGTCGAGGAGAAGCAGCCGACAGGGGAGCAGGCAGCAGTGAAGCCGACCACGGAGCAGTCGGCAACCAGGCAGTCGATAGGGAAGTCGACCACAGTGGAAAGGTCGGCCAGGAAGTTGAGCGAGGTGCAGCAGGACGACGAGGACAGTGAAGACGACGACGAAGGTGGGGACGCCGAGGAGTCCACCAAGAGTGACGTGGTGGAGGTTCGGCCTGAACCCCGGAAGTCAGGCCGACTTCGGAGACCGCCTGACTTCTTCGTCCCCGCTGCCTTCACCACGGTTTACGACGTGGACGACGACGACCTGGCGTATGACGACGACGACCTGGCGTATGACGACGCCGAGGAGGATGAGGAGTTTCCAGAGCTCGACCCCGACTTGCATGCCGACCCCGAGCACCGTTGGGACATCTCGACGATGACGGTGAAGGAGGCGTTGGCGAGCTGGAAGGGCCCGGCGATGAAGGCCGCCATGGAGGAGGAGATCCGTAGCCTCATCAACATGGGCACTTGGGAGCTGGTCGAACGCCCGCCGGGAGTGAACATCATGAAGAACCGGTGGGTGTTGACGAAGTACCACGTCGACGACACCGTCGAGCGCGAGAAGGCGAGGCTAGTCGTGAAGGGCTTCACCCAGGTGTACGGCGCCGATTACGACGAGACGTTCACGCCGGTGGGCAGCTACGTCACCCTGAGGATCTTCCTCAGCATCGTCGCCGTCCTCAACCTCAACCTGATGCAGCTCGACATGAAGAACGCCTTCCTGCAGAGCAAGCTCGACCGGGTGCTCTACATGTCCCAGCCGGACTACTTCAACGACGGAACCGGCCGGGTGTGCAAGCTGCTGAAGAGCCTGTACGGGCTGAAGCAGTCGCCGCTGCTGTGGTATTTGGCGCTCAACGACGTGCTGGTCGGCGCCGGGTGGAAGAAGAGCCAGGTCGACGAGGCTCTGTACTTCAAGGTCGGCGACGACGGAGTGGCCTGCTGGGTGTTGGTCTACGTCGACGACCTGCTCGCCGCCAGCAGCAGCACAGAGATGCTGAAGGAGTTGAAGGAGCTGCTGGAGTCCGCCTTCGAGCTGCGTGAGATCTCGCCAGTGCAGAAGTACCTCGGGCTAGAGATCGTCCGCGACAGGTCGGCGGGGAAGCTGTGGCTGCACCAGCAGGGCTACGCCGACAAGCTGTGTAGGCGCTTCATTGACGAGGAGCAGACCGGGCTCACCCCGAAGACGCCGGTCTCGGTCGACGCCTACGCCGAGCTCACCTTTGACGACGAGGAGGCACAGGAGCGACAGGAGGAGGAGTACCGGCAGAAGGTCGGCTCGCTGCAGTTCGCGGCGACGACGACGAGGCCGGACATCGCCTTCGCCTGCAGCAAGCTGGGGAGCGGCCTCACGGTGAGGAGCGACCAGCACTGGCGCGAGGTCGACCGCTGCCTCGCCTACCTCGCCAACACGCGTGACACCGCCCTGGAGTTTGGCAGTGGACCTGAGTCGCTGGAGCTGGTCGGCTACGTGGACGCCGATGACGCCGGTGACAAGCAGAACAGGACGATCACGGGAGGCTACGTGTTCTTCTACGGAGGGGCTGCAGTCTCCTGGTCGAGCCAGCGCATTAAGTGCGCGACGTTGTCGTCGACCGAGTCGGAGTACGTGGCAGCCACCGAAGCCGGCAAGGAGGGACGCCGACTTCGCTTCTTCCTTGCAGAGTTCCGGCAGCTGGATGCCGGGAAGCCGACTGTCCTCCGGATGGACAACAAGTCGGCCATCACTGTCGCTGAGGGCATGGGGTTGACGGGCAACCTCAAGCACATGGAGCGACGACAGGCCTGGCTGCAACACATGGTGAGGCGCGGGAAGTTCTTGTTGAGGTACATCCCGACCACCGAGCAGCCGGCCGACTTCCTGACGAAGGCGCTGCACTATCCGGCCTTCAACCAGTGCTCCGTCGCCATCGGCCAGGTGCGCTTGGCCGACGTGGGCGACGAAGATGACGACGTGCAGCAGTAGGTGCCATGCCCTCTTGCATGGCTGGTGCGGTGGACGACGTGCTGTGTGTTGGGTGCACGTCGACGAGCTATTCTCCAAGCAGTGATGCCGTGTGGACTGGGGGCCCAAGCGTGAACGCGGCAGGGGAGTGTCAACGGGAGTTGTTGTTGTCCCCGTACTCGCTTGGGCGGAGCCGACTTCGTGGTTGGGTGTACGGGAGGTACAGCCGACTTGTAGCAGTGGTCGATGGGGTTGGTCGACTTGCACGGGGCCACTGCAATGCCGCCGACTTGGGAAGTCGGCGGCCGACTTCAACTGGTGGTCGGCGATGTGGCACGTCGACCTGGAAGTCGGCGCCGACTTGCAAGGTCACCGACTTGCAAGGTCACCCGACTTGCAAGGTCACCGACTTGCAAGGTCACCGACTTGTAAGGTCACCGACTTGCAAGGTTGCCGACTTGGAAGGTCGCCGACTTGGGAGGTCGCCGACTTGGGAGGTCGCCGACTTGGGAGGTCGCCGACTTCAAGAGGTCGGCCCGGAAGTTGGCGCCGACTTCAGGGAGGTCGACCTGGGAAGTTGACCTGCGGAGGGCGTCGACTTGGTGACGCCGACTTCGGGTAACCGACTTGGGTGGTCGGCTGACGACTGTGCTGGTCGACGTGGAGCTGGTCGACCAGGAGTGACGTCGACCTGGAGCTGGTCGACCAGGGGTGTGGTCGACCTGGTGAGGTCGACTGGAGGTGGCCGTCGACTTGGGAGGTCGACGGGCACATACAGGAGCACCTGGTCGACGTGGTTGCCCGGTCGACCAGGTTACCTGGGTGACGAGGTTGTGCGGAAGAGTGCGACGGTCGCCCAGGCGATGTTGGCGAGACTGACCTCGGTGGTGGTATCCCGAGGTCGACGTGGCGGATCAGGTGGAGTCGTCAGCACGAGGATGACACGGTGTGTGCGTTGTGCAGGTGACAAGGCTTAGCCCGCCAATCATCTGCGAGCACCTGCGAAGTAGGTGCACTGCTGTTCTGCGGGAGCAACGCTGGCACGCCGTCAACCTGCAGCGTTGGCACGCCGTCGACTTTGCACCGCTGGAGCGCGGTCGACCAAGTCGTGCTGGAACGCGGTCGACCATGCTGTGCTGGCAGTCGACCGACCTGAATGCTAGCTCTGATGTAGTCTTGCCATGCCAACTTTATTGTACCATTGTTGTCAACCTTCTCTAGTGAAACTCTTGCCAACTTGCCCCGTGAACTAGCAAGCAGTGTGTGCACTAGGAAAACGACTAAGGACCAACGAACGCAGAGATCACACGAGCACCCGTGCCTAGCCCGTAGTTTAGCTCCCGTTGTAGTAGTTATCTCCGCAGGAAATCCCCTCCCAACCCAGTCGTGCCATTAGTCCCTTCCAACCCCACCGTGCCAGCAGTCCCTCCAAACCCTGCCGTGCCAGTAGTCCCTCCCAACCCCGACATGAGAACAGTCCCTCCCAACCCCGCCGTGAGAGCAGTCCCTCTCAACCCCGCCGTGCCATCTGTCCCTCCCAACCCCGCCGTGAGAGCAGTCCCTCCCAACCCCGCTGTGCTAGCAGTCCATCCCAACCCCGCCGTGCCATCAGTCCCTCCCAATCCCGTCGTGCCAGCAGTCCCACTTAAACCCACCGTGAGAGTTGTCCCTCCCAACCCCGCCGTGCCAGCAGTCCCTCTCAACCCCGCCGTACGATCAGTCCCTCCCAACCCCGCCGTGAGAGCAGACCCTCCCAACCCCACCGTGCCATCAGTCCCTCCCATCGCCGCCGTGAGAGCAGTCCCTCCCAACCCCGTCGTGCCAGCATTCCCTCCCAACCCCGCCGTGCCATCAGTCCCTCCCAACCCCGCCGTGCCATCAGTCCCTCCCGACCCCGCCGTGCCATCAGTCCCTCCCAACCCCGCCGTGCCATCAGTCCCTCCAAACCCCGCCGTGAGAGCAGTCCCTCCCAACACCGCCGGGCCATCAGTCCCTCCCAACGCCGCCGTGAGAGCGGTCCCTCCCAACCCCGCCGTGCCATTAGTCCCTCCCAACCCCGCCTTGCCAGCAGTCCCTCCCAACCCCGTCGTGCCATCAGTCCCTCCCAACCCCGCTAAGAGAGCAGTCCCTCCCAACCCTGCCATGCCAGCAGTCCCTCCCAACACCGCTGTGCCATCAGTCCCTCCCAACACCGCCGTGCCAGCAGTCCCTCTTAACCCCTCCGTGAGAGCAGACCCTCCCAACCCCGCCGTGAGAGCAATCCCTCCCAACCCTGCCGTGCCATCTGTCCCTCCCAACCCCGCCGTGAGAGCAGTCCCTCACAACCCCGCTGCACCAGCAGTCCCTTCCAACCCCGCCCGCCATCAGTCCCTCCATACTCCGCCGTGCCAGCAGTCCCTCCCAACCCCGCCGTGCAATCAGTCCCTCCCAACGCCGCCGTGAGAGCAGTCCCTCCCAACCCCGCCGTGCCAGCAGTCCCTCCCAACCCCGCCGTGCCATCAGTCCCTCCCAACGCCGCCGTGCCAGCAGTCCCTCCCAACCCCGCCCGTGCCATCAGTCCCTCCCACTCCGTCGTGAGAGCAGCCCCTCCCAACCCCGCCGTGCCAGCAGTCCCTCCCAACCCCGCAATGCCATCAGTCCCTCCCAACCCCGCTGTGCCAGGAGTTCCTCCCAACCCCGTCGGGCCATCAGTCCCTCCCAACCCCGCCGTGAGAGCAGTCCCTCCCAACCCCGCCGTGCCAGCAGTCCCTCCCAACCCCACCGTGCCAGCAGTCCCTTCCAACCCCGCCGAAAGAGCAGTCCCTCCCAACCCCGCCATGCCATCAGACCCTTCCATCCCCGTCGTGAGAGCAGTCCCTCCCAACCCCGCCGTGCCATCGGTCCCTCCCAACCCCGCCGTGCCAGAAGTCCCTCCCAACCCCGCCGTGCCATCAGTCCCTCCCAGCCCCGCTGTGTTAGCAGTCCCTCCCAACCCCGCCGTGCCATTAGTCCCTTCCAACCCCGCCGTGAGAGCAGTCCCTCCCAACCCCGCCATGCCATCAGTCCCTCCCAACCTCGCCGTACGATCAGTCCATCCCAACCCTGCCGTGAGAGCAGTCCCTCCCAACCCCGCCGTACCATCTGTCCCTCCCAATGCCGTCGTGAGAGCAATCCCTCCCAACCCTGCCGTGCCATCAGTCCCTCCCAACCGCGCCGTGAGAGCAGTCTCTCCCAACCCCGCCGTGCTAGCAGTCCCTCCCAACCCCACCGTGCCATCAGTCCCTCCCAACCCCGCCGTGAGAGCAGTCCCTCCCAGCCCCGCCATGCCAGTAGTCCCTCCCAACCCCGCCGTGCCATCAGTCTCTCCCAACCCCGCCCTGAGAGTAGTCCCTCCCAACCCCGCCGTACCATCAGTCCCTCCCAACCCCGCCGTGAGAGCAGTCCCTCCCAACCCCGCCGTGAGACCAGTCCCTCCCAACCCCGCCGTGAGAGCAGTCCCTCCCAACCCCGCCGTGCCATAGGTCCCTCCCAACCACGCTGTGAGAGCAGTCCCTCCCAACCTAGCCGTGCCAGCAGTCCCTCCCAACCCCGCCGTGCCATAGGTCCCTCCCAACCACGCTGTGAGAGCAGTCCCTCCCAACCTAGCCGTGCCAGCAGTCCCTCCCAACCCCGCCGTGCCATCTGTCCCTCCCAACCCCGCCATGCCAGCATTCCCTCCCAACCCCGCCGTAAGAGCAGTCCCTCCCAACCCCGCCATAAGAGCAGTCCCTCCCAACCCCACCGTGAGTGCAGTCCCTCCCAACCCCGCCCTGCCAGCAGTCCCTCCCAACCTCGCCGTGCCATCAGTCCCTCCCAACCCCGCCGTGAGACTAGTCTCTCCCGACCCCGCCGTGCCATCAGTCCCTCCCAACCCCGCCGTGGGAGCAGTCCCTCCCAGCTTCACCGTGCTATTAGTCACTCCCAACCCCGCCCTGCCAAAGTCCCTCCCAACCCCGCCGTGCCATCAGTCCCTCCCAACCCTGCCATGAGAGCAGTCCCTCCCAACCCCGCCATGCCATCAGTCCCTCCCAACCCCGCCGTGAGAGCAGTCCCTCCCAACCCCACCGTGAGACCAGTCCCTCCCAACCCCGCCGTGAGAGCAGTCCCTCCCAACCCCGCCGTGCCATAAGTCCCTCCCAACCGCGCCGTGAGAGCAGCCCCTCCCAGCCCCGCCGTGCCAGCAGTCCCTCCCAACCCTGCCGTGCCATCAGTCCCTCCCAACCCCGCCGTGCCAGCATTCCCTCCCAACCCCGCCGTGAGAGCAATCCCTCCCAACCCCGCCATGAGAGCAGTCTGTCAAAGTTATATTTAAGATATATCCTGCTTGTTGTAGCTACTGTACTTATTGTACTTTGCAGTTGGTGGTGCACCTCTTGTTTCATTGTTTCAAGGCTATATCTTGTATGCTTTGCTTTTAGTGAAGCTTACTTGTTTGGTCGATTCTCTCACTCCCTTGGCCTTGACCCTTGACACCCGCTTGGCCTAGGCTACTAAGGCTAGGCCCTCCTTTAATCCCGTTACCAGTTCAGTTAGGATTGTAACATGGTATCGAGCTACTAAGATCCTAGACCTAAGTTAATGGGCCCACCGTTGGCGTTGTGCACGCAGTTATTAATGGCGCCCCTGCTGGCGCCGTCCACGCAGCTGCTGGCTCGCGAGTTCTGCAGCAGCTGCGCAATTGATTATGCTACCGTGCGACTCTGCAGCGCCTGCGCTCCTCGCTCTGCCCGTCTCATCGCTCGTCGCTCTGCCCGTCGTGCCGCTCCGTCGCGGCAGAGAGGAGAAAGAGGGGGAAGGGCGTGGAGGCGGACCGCTAGCAACGACCGCCAGCGTCGCCGCCAGCGCTAGCGACAACCGCTGCTGCCAGCGTCATCTCCAGCGGCGGTCGCCTGCACCATCGCCAACCACGCTCCCCGTCCGCACCCTGTTCGTGCATCCTGTCCGCATCCCACCCGCCCTCCCGTCGACTTCGCAGCTGCTGTGAAGGGAGTGGCGGAAGTGGCGGGAGTGGCGAGAGAAGCTGCGTCATTCATCTGCTCGCGCCAGACCGCTCGCACCCTGCCGCCCGCACGCACTTCACCGCCCGTTTCTGCCCCGCTCGCTCGAAGGCCCCACGGGCCCTGCTCGTCACCCAACGCTGCGGCTGGTCGCGTGTGCAGCGACGGTCGCGGTTGGGGGAAGGGGGGGGGGGGAGAGAGAGGGAAACGCAAAGGGCGTGGCGGCGGACCGCCAACCAACTCGCCAACCGTCCGCGCATATCCCCCGTTCTCTCGTCAGAACCCGCACCCAGCGACCATCCCGTCGTCCCGCCTCGTCCTTGCCCCACCGTCAGATCCCGCGCCGTTTCCATATGAGGGGGAGTTGGTGGGGTGTTGGCCCGTGGGGGACGGCTGGGGGAGGGGGAGTGGCGGGGTTGGCGGTTCATGGGGGGGGTGGGGAAGGGGGGGGGGGGGGGGGGGGGATGGTGGGCGGATGTCACCAGCACCAGCGCCAGCACGAGCACCAGGCACCAGCACCAGCACCAGCACCAGCGCCGTCACGCCAGCACCAGGCACCAGCACCAGCGCCAGCCGCCAGCACCAAGCACCAGCACCAGCGCCAGCCGCCAGCACCAGCACCAGCGCCAGCCGCCAGCACCAGGCACCAGCACCAGCGCCAGCCGCCAGCACCAGGCACCAGCGCCAGCGCCAGCCGCCAGCACCAGGCACCAGTACTAGCACCAGCACCAGCCGCCAGCACCAGGCACCAGCACCAGCACCAGCACCGAAGCCCGTCACCAGCACCAGCACCGGCACCAGCGTCGTCACGCCAGCACCAAGAACCAGCACCAGCAGCCCCACCTGTGACCAGCAGCCCCACCCGTGACCAGCAGCCCCACCCGTGACCAGCAGCCCCACCTGTGACCAGCAGCCCCACCTGTGACCTGCAGCCCCACCTGTGACCAGCAGCCCCACCTGTGATTAGCAGCCCCACCTGTGACCAGCAGCCCCACCTGTGACCAGCAGCCCCACCTGTGACCAGCAGCCCCACCTGTGACCAGCAGCCCCACCTGTGAAGGACTGTACAGGGATCGTCGTGTGTGGGGAGGGGTCTGGAGGAAGAAAGGGGGGAAGGGAGTGCGGTTCTAGGGGGCGGTTGACATGGGGGTGAGGTTAAAGGGGGTTGGTTGATTGGGGGTGGGGATGTGGGGGTTAGTAAGAGGGGACGCTGCGGCCACCCCCCCACCTCCTCTCCTCATCCCCCACTCAACCCCCCCTCTGTAAAAGGGGGTTAGTAAGAGGAGACGCCGCGGCCACCCCCCCACCTCCTCTCCTCATCCCTCAATCACCTCCTCATATTTTTTTATCTCCTCTCCTCTCCTCTATCTCTCTCTCTCGCCTCCTCCTCCTCACTTTCCTTTCTGCCGTCTTCCACTACGCCAGCTATACCCCTTTAAGGGGTGTTGACTACACTAGTTCCTACTGCAAGCAGGCTAAGGGGGTGTGTCAAAGTTATATTTAAGATATATCCTGCTTGCTGTAGTTACTGTAGTTATTGTGCTTTGCAGTTGGTGGTGCACCTCTTGTTTCCTTGTTTCAAGGCTATATCTTGTATGCTTTGCTTTTAGTGAAGCTTACTTGTTTGGTCGATTCTCTCACTCCCTTGGCCTTGACCCTCGACACCCGCTTGGCCTCCCAACCCCATCGTGAGTGCAGTCCCTCCCAATCCCGCCCTGCCAGCAGTCCCTCTCAACCTTGCCGTGCCATCAGTCCCTCCCAACCCCGCCGTGAGACTAGTCTCTCCCAACCCCGCCGTGCCATCAGTCCCTCCCAACCCCACTGTGGGAGCAGTCCTTCCCAGCCCCGCCGTGCGAGCACTCCCTCCCAACCCCACTGTGGGAGCAGTCCCTCCCAGCCCCGCCGTGCGAGCACTCCCTCCCAACCCCGCCGTGCTATTAGTCACTCCCAACCCCGCCCTGCCAAAGTCCCTCCCAACCCCGCCGTGCCATCAGTCCCTCCCAACTCCGCCGTGAGAGCAGTCCCTCCCAACCCCACCGTGAGAGCAGTCCCTCCCAACCGCGCGGTGAGAGCAGTCCCTCCCAACCCCGCCGTGCCAGCAGTCCCTCCCAACCCCGCCGTACCATCAGTCCCTCCCAACCCCGCCGTGCCAGCATTCCCTCCCAACCCCGCCGTGAGAGCAGTCCCTTCCAACCCCGCCATGAGAGCAGTCCCTCCCAACCCCACCGTGAGTGCAGTCCCTCCCAACCCCGCCCTGCCAGCAATCCCTCCCAACCTCGCCGTGCCATCAGTCCCTCCCAACCCCACCGTGAGACTAGTCTCTCCCAACCCCGCCGTGCCATCAGTCCCTCCCAACCCCGCCGTGGGAGCAGTCCCTCCCAGCCCCGCCGTGAGAGCAGTCCCTCCCAACCCCGCCGTGCTATTAGTCACTCCCAACCCCGCCCTGTCCCTCCCAACCCCGCCGTGCCATCAGTCCCTCCCAACCCCACCGTGCCCTCAGTCCCTCCCAACCCCGCCGTGGCAGCAATCCCTCCCAACCCCGCCGTGAGAGCAGTCCCTCCCAACCCCGCCGTTCTATCAGTCCCTCCCAACCCCGCCGTGCCATTAGTCTCTCCCAACCCCATCGTGCCATCAGTCCCTCCCAACCCCGCCGTGAGAGCGGTCCCTCCCAACCCTGCCGTGCCAGCAGTCCCTCCCAACACCGCTGTGCCATCAGTCCCTCCCAACCCCGCCGTGCCATCAGTCCTCCCAACCCCGCCGTGGGAGCAGTCCCTCCCAACCTCGCCGTGAGAGCAGTCCCTCCCAACCCCGCCGTGCCAGCAGTCTCTCCCAGCCCTGTCGTGCCAGCACCCCCGGCGGCTCCCTCGCAGGAGATGCTTCCGACTGGAATGGCGTGGGGGGTCGCAGCTGCCCACCCAGGAGCTGCTTCCGACTGGACCTCGTCGCACGCACCGACGGGCAGCGACAAGGTCGATGGAGACGCGGAAGCACCGACGGTGGAGAAATACCCCGGGGTGGTGTCCAAGAAGGATCCTAATGGTCCTGGTGTTGTACTAGGACTGTACGTGGTCGTGCAGGTCACGGCCACTGAAAGAGAGAGGGTGGTGCGGGTCGCGGCCGCCGAAGGAAGGAGGGTGCGAACATGAAGAACCTGATTTCGGGGATTCTCGAGACCGCGGAAGTGGAGTGTCTACGGTCCAACCTATCGACCGCCAAGGCATGGTGTGACAACTTGCTGTCTTAGAAGTTCGGGCGCGTCAAAAGAAAACACTGGGGAGAGTACCTTTCGGATGATTTGAAGCAGCTGAAACAAGTGTGCGTGCGCTAGAGGGCCAGAGCGGAAGCGGCAGAGGAAGTCAGGGCCACAGCGTCGCGTTCGAGCAGGCAATTGGATCTCAACCCGCGTGTGCAGCTGACAGCCGCTCTCCCCCCTTTCCCCATCATCCTCATCCACCGGGGAGAACGTCCTACGCGAGCGAGCTGGAGGCAGTCTACCGGGGCTGGTGAACGTCCTGCGCGAGCGAGTTGGAGGCTGCGACTCCCAAGTATACAGGGAGGGCGATCTTAGACTTCGCGCAGAGGAACCTTGGGTCTCCCCTTATCGCCCGCGCGACACAGACGCCAGTCGGGCTCTTAAGCCGACCGGGTACACGTGCTTCTGACCCCCCCTATCCTCCCCCTCCTTCGTCTACTCTTCCGCATTCTCAACCTCGTCGTCCTCCTCCTCCAACCACCCCGCACCCGACCACCCCGCATCCGCCTCCTCCAGACCCCCATCTTCCTCCTGCTTCACCCCCTCCTAGCTCGCCTCCTCCCGCTGCTCGCCCGTAGCCTTCGTCTCCCCGTCCACGCTCCACTCAACGTGTGCCCGACCTCCACCCAGGCTGCGAAGAGAGCATCTTGTCTGCGCATGTGCCGGGCCCGACCGCACTCCGTCCCCAGGGGTCGCGTCTCCATCGGGCCTAGCCCATCCCCGGACCCAGAGGGCCGCGTTTCAACTGCATGCGTCGGCGAGACCCTGGAAGAGTGGGGGGGCTCTGACGGCGCTCTTCCGCGCAACTATGCTGCGCCATGCCGGACAGGGCACTGCGTGGACCGTGCCTGGGATGGAAGGTGCCGGAGGGGAGTGCGAGGCGGCGAGTGGCGGCGGCCCAGCGGGAAGCCGCGCAGAGGAGCAGCATGCGGCTGACGCGGGTCCCGGCAGGGGCGCCAAGGAGGGGCGGTCGACTGCCGCCATTTGACTACCACGGGTCGCCGTTGCGCGACAGTCGTAGGGAAGGTTCTAGGAGGAGGAAGCATAGGAACGCGGCGTGTTTAAGCGGCTTCCGAATTTCGGGTTGTGCGCACAAGACAGGACAGGGGAGCGTCTTGAGAGGGGGAAAGCGAGGGCGACCTGTCCGAAATAGAGAGCAGAAAGTTAGAACAGTGAAGAGGGTTTGTACTAGCAGGCAGTTGAGTACATATAGGAAACCCTAATCTGGGCTGTACTCGCTATAGAGTACCCCACTGCAGGCTAGACAAATATAACATTCTGACACACCCCCATAGCCAAAGTGGGGTGTAATCAGCACAACAAGCAGGCATAGCAATAGTTCACAAGCACAAGTACAGCTAGAGGCATTCACAAAGAGCATGTGAGGAGGAGGAGGCTGGACTGTGAGAGGGGAGGAGATTGGAGGCGACGGGTGAAGCCGCAGACACACGGGCAACAGGAGCGCGCATACGGTGGCTACCGGAGATTGTAGCCTCCGGACTACAGGAGTAATTGGCTCCGCGGCTAAGACGAGCGGCAGGAGCAACGGACCCACAGGCGACTGGCACAGCAGGCTCGCTGGGCTACCGGAGATTGTAGCCTCCGGACTACTGGCGCTGCTGGCGACACGACGGATACCTCCGCACACTATCCCCCACTGTCGCAGACCCCCTTTCACTCACCCCCTGCTGCACCCCTAGCTCCACTCCCATGTCACCCTCCTAGCACCACTCCCTCAGCTCCCACACACCCACCCCCCTCAGCGGCAGCTGCAGCAGTGGGAGACGGAGGAGGAGGAGGAGCACGGGACAGTTCATACATCCGCCACCCCCATACCCGCCACCCCGCAGTTGCACGAGGGCAGGAGGCGGCAGGGGCGGTTCGCGGGCTGCAGGGGCGGTTCGGGGGCTGCAGGGGCGGTTCGCGAGCTGCAGGAGGGGCAGCGGGCGGGCCCCCCGAGGGCGCCACGGCGGGTGACAGGAGGGGGGCCGCGCGCGGGCCCCCGAGGGCGCCTCGACGGGCGACGGGAGGGGCTGCGCGCGGGCCCCCAGGGCGCCTTGACGGGCGACGGGAGGGGGCGACGCGCGGGCCCCCAGGGCGCCGCGACGAGGCGACGGGAGGGGGCGACGCGCGGGCTCCCAAGGCGCCGCGACGAGGCGACGGGAGGGGGCGACGCGCGGGCCCCCAAAGTGCCGCGACGAGGCGACGGGAGGGGGCGGCGCGCGGGCCCCCAAAGTGCCGCGACGAGGCGACGGGAGAGGACGGCGCGCGGGCCCCCAGGGCGCCGCGACAAGGCGACGGGAGGGGGGGGTGGCGCGCGGGTCCCCGGGGGCGCTTCGACGGGCAACGGGGGGACGACACGCTGGTCGACGGGGCAGGAAACCGCCGCGCGCCTCGGGGCGCACGGCGGGCAGAAAACCGCCGCGCGCCCCGAGCGCTCGGCGGGCAGAAAACCGCCATGCGCCAGGAGCGCGTGGCGGGAAGAAAAAACGTCGCGCACCACGGGGCGCGCGACAGACAAGACAGCAGCGGAAGCAAACGGTGGGCCCACAGGCTAGGAGCGTGACCGCTCTGATAGCATGTCAGAAATAGAGAGCAGAAAGTTAGAACAGTGAAGAGGGTTTGCACTAGCAGGCAGTTGAGTACATTTAGGAAACCCGAATCTGGGATGTGCTCGCTATAGAGTACCCCACTGCAGGCTAGACAAATATAACATTCTGACACGACCATGTTGGCGACCACCGCAGCGACGTGCTGAGCGGACGACGTTGGTGAGGCGACACAACAAAACCCAAAGATCGAAAGCACCTAGTAACGAAACAAGGAACGGGGATCAAAGCAAAATGATGCGTTGTCCAATAACAAATCGAATTTGACACCATTCAAATGCTGTGATATTGTTTGTGCTTGCTGGTCCTGGCTGTTTGGGCTAAACCCTCGTGCAATAAAAGGATCGTCTTTGTAGTTGCACCCCCCTTCGAGGGTAACGGCGTGTTGCAATTCGCGGTGCATTGCATCGGCTTGGCTCGGGGCTCGGGTTTAGGAAGACTCCAGGAAATCAAGAAGCCGTAAAACTTAAAAAAAAGGCGCAAAAACATTCTATGTCCTGATACAATTTTCACAAATAACTCTTAAAAAATCATTATCTTGAAACTTTATTTTGCCCGGGTTTTTGTTGGGTGCAAAATGTATTTGCACGGCAACCTGCCGCCTATTCATCGAGCAAGGTGAAAATCAAAGGTATATGTTTTAAGGTAATTTGGTTCGTGTGGAATGCGCATTTGTGTGCTTTTCATTTTGGCGTTTACGGTTTATGAATCGCCTTAGCGGTTCATGAGTTATGTGCATTTAAGTGTGAGGTTGCATTCATGAGTTTTCATGATTGTTCGTGTGTGTTTCGTGTGTTCGTGGCGTTTCACGAATGTGTGTGAAGTTCCGAGGGTACATGAGTGTTCATGGACCTTCGCGTCCTGTTCATGAGAGTTCGCGTGCTGTTCGTGTTCGTTCATTTTTTTTTTTTTTTGGTAGGTGAAATATGCACTATACACGTACAATGCAAAAACACCGCGGTCGTAACCGGAGATAGAGGGCCTAGGTAGTGTATACTACCGTACCCTCGCAGATTTATACGGAGGCTTATAGACCAAACGCCTAAAAATTTCAGCTTGCCCGCCACAAAGTCCTGCTATGCCGTTGTCACACTTCAGCACTAGCATACACCCCTCATATTGGTTCTGTCGCTTCATCATCTTTGGTTGCTTGGCTCCTCCGAACCTGCCTTGCCGAGTCTGGTGAGATTGGTTTGTTGCCCTGGCTCTGGGGAGAGTTGTTTTCCTGCAATTCCTCAGTCCACGACGGCGAGTGAAAATTGTAGCTGCTGCACCCGTTCTGTCCTTCCCAGAGGTGCCTGGAAGCCTTCCTCCTGACTCATCCGTGACCATAGCACGACGCCATGGACTCATGTCATCCAGTTGCATAAGAGCTTCTTGGGAATTATCTGTTGCACGATCCATAAGGATTGACCATTCACTCCTCTTAATTGTAGCGAAGTATTCAGCGTAAGCCCCCTCTTCCTCCTGGTTGTCCAGGATCACTTCAGAAAATATATCTCCTTGAGCTTCAATGGTCATCTTAATAAATAGATCTCCTTCGTTAGTCGCGTCGGCAGCCATGCACAAGGGTAGTTTCTTTAGATCCGCCAATGTAAGGTTAAACTTTCTGTCGCAACCTATCCTTGATCCAAATATGCAGCGTTCTTCAAACATTTGCTGCCGTGAAGGGCGTGAAATACAGCCAGCAATGCCACTGTCTTGAGTATCCATTGACGTCGTATACCCTGTTTTGTTAAAAAGCGACTCTGGTCGAGACCCAATCCTTTCCGCAAATGGTTGAAAGAGTGATCGGGGAGCTTCCTTTCTCTTTAGTGGTTGTCGATAAATGGCAGCAAAAACTGATAAACGGAAGATATTGTCAGAATATTATGCTCTAGCCTGTAGTGGGGTGCTCTATAGCGAGTACAACCCTTCTAGGGTTTGCTATTTGTATCCTCATTCTTGCTAGTGCATCTCCTTCTTCTTTGCCTAAACTGTTTCTTGCCTAGCTAGGGCTTTCCTAGCTATGGCGCCTTCTTCTACTGCTTATCTTCACATGGTATTAGAGCGATATGCTCCTGGCCTGTGGGCCCCACCTCACTGCTTCCGCTGCTACTGCTACTCCCTGTCCGCCGCGCGCCCCGTGGTGCGCGGCGTCGAAATTAGGGTTTTTCAGCCCGCCGTGTGCCCCGAGGCGCGCGGCGGTTTTCTGCCCGCCGTGCGCCCCGAGGCGCGCGGCGGTTTTCTGCCCGCCGTGCGCCCCGAGGCGCGCGACGGGTTTCTGCCCCGTCACTCGGCGCGTCGCCCCCAGGAGGCGCTACGACGGGCGACGGGGACCCGCGCGTCGCCCCCCGTCGCCCGTCGTGGCCTGCGCGCGGCCCGTACAGCCGGCGCGCGGCCCGTACGGGCTGCGCCAGGCCCGCGCGCGGCCCGTACGGGCTGCGCCAGGCCCGCGCGCGGCCCGTACGGACTGCGCCAGGCCCGCGCGCGGCTCGGGCCGCCTGCGCGCGGTTCGGGAGGCTGTGCCAGGCCCGTGGGCGGCCCGTTCTTCGCTGCCCCTGTCCTCCCCGCTGTCCCCCGTGCTTCTGAAGGCGCCCCACCCCTCCTTCTGCCTGTTCTCCTGGATTAGGGTTTGGGGGTGGGGGGTATGGGGGTGCAGCTTCTGTGTGCCGTTCCCTGCTCCTCCTCCTCCTCCGTCTCCCTGTGCTGCAGCTGCCGCTGAAGGGGGGTGGACCTGTTGGAGCCGTCGGAGTGGTACTAAGGGGGGGTGAAGGGGGAGTGGAGCTAGGGGTGAAGCAGGGGGTGTGTGTCAGGGGGGGTGGTACTGTTTGGGGGAGGTTGAACGGAGGTTGCCGTCGTGTCGCCAGCAGCACCTGTAGTCCGGGGAGTTGCTCCGGTAGCCCAGTCGTAGCCACCTGTGCCAGTCGCCCGTGGGTCCGTTGCTCGTCTGCCGCTACTTTTAGCCGCGGGGCCAGTTACTCCAGTAGTCCGGAGCGCTGTTCCGGTAGCCGCTGTGCCAGTGTGCCTCCTGTTGCCCGTGTGTCTGCAGCTTCAGCCGTCGCCTCCTATCTCCTCTCCTCTCACTGTCCCTCCTCCTCCTCACTTGCCCGTTGTGACTACCACTAGCTTTGCTCATAATTGTGAACTTTAAACTATTGCTTCCTGAACTTGTGCTCAGAATGTGTGGTGACATTGTGATCCACCCTGAGCTTGTTCTGCTTTGCTTGCTCTGCTGATTACACCCCACTTTGGCTATGGGGGTGTGTCAGAATACTATGCTCTAGCCTGTAGTGGGGTGCTCTATAGCGAGTACAACCCTTCTAGGGTTTGCTATTTGTATCCTCATTCTTGCTAGTGCATCTCCTTCTTCTTTGCCTAAACTGTTTCTTGCCTAGCTAGGGCTTTCCTAGCTATGGCGCCTTCTTCTACTGCTTATCTTCACAGATATTACGTTGTCCAGCTTCTTTGTACTTGCAGTTTTTAGTTTTTCTTGAACCTGCTCTGCCTTCCAGGCGACATCTTGGGTGACGGATTGACATTAAGACCACCATTCTTAGCTCCTTGAAATTAACTCGATGCCTTGAGCTTAAAAAAAACAGCTTTTGAGCCTGAAAACAGATCTTCACAAGTGACGTTAAGACAAGCCAATGTTCTCTGTATGAACACAATGTCGGCGTCTTTAACAAGCCCTTGACGAGTAGATCTGGAAAATATATTCAGAAAGCTGAAACGGATGAGGTAAGCTTGAGCGTTCGTGTTCGTTCATGAGCGTTCATGTACTGTCAAGTTTGCTCATGACTGTTTATGTTTCGTTCATGTTTGTTCAGGCTTGTTTATGTTTTCTTCATGAATTTCTGTGTACCTTTCATGAGTGTTCATGGTGAGTTTCTGGTGTGCTAGGTGTGGGGCTCGATATTTTGACCAGCCCCTCTGACTAAGTCTTGCGCTGGTCAACGCTCGAGGCCATGAGCCCGAGCCCTGTTGCGCAATCATGGGATCAAGGGCCGAAGGGTGCCAGTCGAGGCACACGCGCGGCCTGAGGCCGCAATTCAATTCGGAGCCACACGCGCGAGTGTGGCAGTGAGGTGGCGCGAGGGAAGAGACGAGCGCGCGTGGTTACAGGTTGGATTTCGGGGGTGCCATGTGGGGCCAGCGAGATTTCGCTTGACCCACGAGTCAGGGCTCTGGTTATCAGACCAAATCGGTCTGATGGTCTGATTTTCAGACCTACATTTTTGCTTTCATCTGATTTGTAAGACAATGCCTTTTATTTCGTCTGATCCATAAGACTTGTGATTTTAGTTCGTCTGATATTTCAGAGCAGGAGTTATGCTTCATATGAAATTACAGATAGCGAGTTTTTTTTCGTCTGACACTACCCCCCATTCTCCCTCCCCCCCCCCCCCCCCCCCCCCCCACCCCTCTCCTTCCCGAATCCCTCGCTCCTTTACACCAGTCAAGCCCTTCGTTCCTGTTCCAGCCCCACTCCAGCCCTTCTCCCCGTGAAATCTCGTGGTCCTTTTTACCCGCCCAGCCTCCTTTCCCATATCCCCCGTATCTCCCAGCCCTGTCCCCTTCCCCATAAGTCCGCCCGTCCCCCCTGGTCCCTGGCATCGCATCTCACATCTATTTCGGTTCGGTACCTCTTGCCACGTGCGTCCCATCCCAATGACTCACCCACGTCCCGTCGCCACCAAACTTGTCACTCGCCTCGCCTGTAAGCAAGCGCAATGTCAGTGCCGCACCACCGCCTCCGTCATAAGCTTCGGAAAAAAAAAAAAAGTTGAATCACGCGACAAGAGTTTTACTTTAAATCAGACTATTAAAATCAATCGTCTGAAAAATCAGACACAACTTTAACTTTCATCTGAAAAATCAGACAGAAACAAATAGCCCGTCTGAACGTCAGACGAAACGATTATTTCATTTATACTTTCAGACGGGCCTAAATCCTAGCAAGAGCCCTGCCACGAGTTGCTTGTCCTGATCCTCCGAGGTGGAAATTTCGCCAGGGTGTTTCGCGAGGTGCGCGATTTACTTTCGACGCTGGTGCGAATTGAGCGAGTTGGAGTTCGACGACTTCGTAATTTCGTCACGTAACTGTGTGAATCGCTCAGGTGTTTTCATGAACTGTCACGTATGGTCATGAGCTGTCATGTTCGCTCGTGGAATTCCGTGGGCAAGTATGGGCTACATGATTGTGCGTGGGCGAGTATGTTCCAACTGATTTCGCGTGGAGAAAGTTGGCATTTCAGGAGTATGGTGCTAGCTATTATTTCGGTGGGCTGTTAGCTTTCACTTTTGGTAGGTTAGTATTAAATTGTGCTTGCGTTTGTTTGTGATCAATCTTGAATGAATGAAAATTGCTCTATCATCGTCATCTGCAAAATCGTCTCACCCCAACTCTCAAGAGTGGTTAGCAACGGAATGATCGTGAAACTAGAGAAACAAGACATACAAATAGAGTTGTACCCCTTAGAGTGCTACTCATTGTAGCCTAAGAGACTATAACAACATTTGACACACCCCCATAGGCTAAGTGAGGGGCATCAAAGCAAGCAAGGTGAACAAACGGTCACAAGACCAGTCAAAGCAAGAAACAAGGCAAGCTCAGGGTGGATCTCAAGGACACCACACAAATTCCGAGCGCAAGCAAGCGGCCACAAGGCCGTTCAAGAGTTCACTAGTATATAAATACAAAGCACAACAAGCAGAGCAAGCAACAGTACTACAGCAACCGAGGGCCTACCTCAACAAGCCCCAACTGCACACAAAAACTGTGGTGGTCACCAGGCGCCAGGGCCTTGGTGAAGACGTCTGCAGTGTTGGCCTCTGAGGCCACAAAGTCCAGGCGTGCCTGACCGCGTCGCTGCAGCTCTCGCAGGAGGAAGTACCTCACGTCAATATGCTTCACTCTGGTCTCCAGTCGAGGCTCTCGACACAGGAGGATCATGGCCTTGTTGTCAGCGTACAAGGTCGGTGCAGAGCGAGGCCGCTCACCAAGGTCGGCGAGCAAGAAGGTCAACCAGCGAAGCTCCTGTGCCGCCATGGCGCCAGCGTAGATCTCTGTCTCTGCACTGGAAGTAGCCACAGACGACGACCGTGTAGACCTCCACGACACAGCACCAGCTCCCAGACTGAAGCAGTAACCCTGAGTCGAGCGTTGAGTCTCCACGTCGTCAGCGTAGGAAGAGTCACAGTGACCAGTCAACGCCACTGGCTGAGTCCCTCCAAGCACAAGCCCCATGCCTGATGTAGTCGCCAGGTACTTCGCCACCCTCACAGCAGCTGTCCTGTGGTCAGGACGGTGTCTCCCAGTCGCAACAAAGCGAGAAAGGATGCTGAGGGGAAAGGCGAGGTCCGGTAAGTACAAGTCATCAGGTACATGAGGCAGCCCACCAGCTCTGCGTAGGGTCCACTGGACTCAAAGGGTTCGTCAGGAAAGGGGCCCGTGAGTCTGTGGTCAACAGCAAGAGGAGTGGGCTGTGTGGTGGAGAACTGGAAGTCGAACCGCCGAAGGACCTGCTGCACCATGTGTGACTTCGTCAGTGTGATGGTGCGAGCGGCTCTGTCCCGGGTGATCTGCAGGCCAAGGTAGCGCTGCAGCTCACCCAGGTCAGTGCACTTGTGTCTCTTCTGCAGTTCGGACTTCACCGGAGCCAGGGCTGCCCTGGCTGCTGTAGTGAAGACCAAGTCGTCGACGTAGACAAGGATAAAGAAAGGAGTGGCACCCGCTCGAACAAACAGCGACGGGTCGGCGGAGGACGGGCTGAACCCAAGGTCACGAAGCGTGGAGCGAAGAGTGTCGTGCCACTCACGGGGCGACTGGCGGAGACCGTAGAGTGGTCGCCTCAGGCTCCACTGGGTCCCAGGTGGGAAGGTGTCAATGAAGCCCGGAGGACGGCGCAGCCAGATCTCCTCGTGCAGTCGGCCCTGGAGGAAAGCAGTGGAGAAGTCGAAGGAGTGCAGCTCGTAGTCTCGCTGCGCTGCTATGTGGAGTAACACCCGAAGATTAGTCATCTTCGGGGTCGGGGCGAAGGTCTGGAAGAAGTCAAATCCCTCACGCTGACTGAAGCCCCTAGCCACGTAGCGCGCCTTGAACACCGGCGGTGCTCCAAGCGGCCGCTTCACCTTGAAGAGCCACATGCCATCGACTACGTTCGCCCTGGGAGGGGGAACTGCGTCGACATAGGTGCCTGTGGATCTCCAAGACGCCAACTCTGAGTCCATAGCCGCTTTCCACTGAGAGGCCCACGCCCCTGACACTGCCTCGCGGTAAGTGCGAGGAGTCAGTATGTCAAGGGCGTCGGGGTCTCCCTCAGGGGAGAGCAGCATGGCACACACAGAGGGAGAAGCGGCTGCCCAGTACTCCAGCTCAGACTCTCTGTCCTCTAGGACGTCACAGCCAAGGGCAAACCCACCCCCGACGGACAGAGGACGGTAGGGAGGAGCTGGCACCACACGGGTGGCGTAGTCAAGGCGGCTGGTGGCAGCAAACTCAGCGACAGCGGCAGTGAGAGCCGAGGCAGACGGCGGAGGGAAACAAGAGTCGGTGACAAGAGTGGCGAGGACACGTGCGGCAACAGGACGAACAACGCGGTAGTAGTCAGAGATAGGAGTGGGGAGGGCTGGGAGAGAGGACGGAGGAGGAGACGGGAGAAAGGACACAGGAGAACGACAACGAGACGAACAAAGGAGGGCTGTGTGAAGGTCAGTAACAGGGGACGAGTGACGAGCACGCGGAGGACAACGAGTGATCAAGTCGTGACGGACAGAAGGAGGAGGAGACTGAAGAGGAGGAGAAGACCAGACCGCCGGACGGTTGTCAGGAGGAGGCAACGGAGGGACAAACACAGGAGGAGACTGGGAGCGGACAAGAGGAGAGGAGGAAAGGCCAAGGGCCCGCAGGCCACTCACAGGTGGGAACAACCGCCGCTCCAGAGGAAGCTGCGGCGGCGGCTGCGGCTGCTGCTGCTGCGGCTGCGGCTGCGGCTGCTGCTGCTGCGGCTGCGGCTGCTGCTGCTGCTGCTGCCGCTGCTGCTCCAGAAGGTCCAGCACCCGCAGCTCCTGCCGCTCTCTCTCCAACCGCTCCTGCTCCTCACGCTCACGCGACGGGCAGCCTGGAGACGCGTGTCGTGGCGGTGGGGAGGCGGAGTGGACTCCGCAGAACCAGGGTTTCCAGCGTCAGTCTCCTCAGACTCAGCACCCCCAGAACCAGCACCTCCAGTGCCAGGACCTCCAACTCTAGCACCCCCAGAACGAGCACCTCCAGTGCCAGCACCTCCAGCTCCAGCACCCCCAGAGCTAGCGCCACCTGCGCCAGCACCTCCAGCTCCAGCACCCCGCGACCGAGCACCCCCAGACCGAGCACCGCCAGCGGCTGCACCTCCAGCTCCAACACCAACCGAGTCCACACTAACCTGTCGCGGAAGTGCCGAAGGCTGTTGAGGGGACTGTGAGGAGGACTGCGGGGAGGGAGACGCTACCTGTCGCGCGACCGAGGGTAGAGGGGTAGCGTGGGACACACCAGACGGGGCAGGACCAGGGGGGGGCGGGGATACCGGAGGAGTGGGAGCAGGAGGAGGAGAGGGTGCGAGGAAAAGAGGGGGAGGGGGTACCGGGAGACCTCGACAGGGGTACCGGGTGTAGTAGGACACGGACTCGTCAAACCGGACGTCACGGGAGTCTAGGAACTGGTGGAGGGGAGGGTGGTAAAAGGACCAGTCGGCAGAGTCCACTGGGAAACCAAGGAAGACACAGGGGACGGCGCGTGCCGAGAGCTTGTCCGCGGAGGTGTCGCGAACAAGCGCAAGGCAGCCCCAGACTCGAAAGGCCGACCCGACACCAGGGGAACCAGTCCAAAGACTGGTCGGTGAAGCCTCGGGCCGCGAGACACGCGGCTGGAGGTTCAGCTGGTGTGCGGCGTAGCGAACCGCGTGGGGCCACATAAAATGGGGCGCACGGGCATGAATCATGGACGTGCGGGCGATGTCCATGACCAAGCCTATGCGGCGCTCAGCAACCCCATTCTGCTGTGGGGACTCTGGCAGCGTCCAGGACTGGGTGATGCCCTGTTCGCGGCAGAATCCGCCAAGAATGCCGGAGCGAAACTCGCCCCCACGGTCGGAGTGGAGACAACTGACTCGACGACCACGAGTGCCCTCAGCGTAGCAGTCACCTCGGACTTCTTCGCAAGAGGGAACACTGTCGTGTACCTGAAGAAGTCGTCGACGACCACCAGAAAGTAACGCTCTCTCCCAGACCCCTGCGTCGGGGCAGGGCCCCAGACGTCCAAGTGGAGAGTCTCGAAGGGAGCGGTGGCCGGACGAAGGGAGGAGGAGTGGGGAGTGGCGCGTAAGCGACCGGCGACGCACGGAGAGCAAGGAGGGGCAAGCGAGAGAGGGAGCGACGGGAAGGTGCGTGGGAGACCTGTGACAAGTCCCTGACTGAGCATGCCACGAAGGCGAGGGATCGACGGGTGGCCAAGACTGTGGTGCCACAGGACGGTGCGGTGGGCAAGCGAGCGACAGGAGCAAGACGCAGCGACTGGACTGGACACAGCGACCGGACTGGACACGACTACCTGGTTAGACACAGCAACTGGACTGGGGACCTGGGCCGGAGGGGACGCAACGACCTGAGGGGAGGACGCGACCGGGGAGCGCTCGGTGTGGAGAACGTAGAGACCGGAGCGGGGCTCCCTGGTGAACGTTGCCAGAACAGCACCTGTGGTAGCGTCAGTACAGACTGCAGTCCGCCCACCCCCCACGAAGGTAACCGTGATCCCCCTGTCCTGAAGGTATCCAACACCCACCAAGTTCCGAGTGAACGAGGGGATGTGGAGGCCGCGCAGGACACCAGAGGGGACCACAGGGCACGGGAGGGTGGTGGAGCTACGCGCAACGGCTGGTCCAGAGGTAGGATCAGCCAGAGCCACCGACACAGGTGTGAGGAGTGGCGTAAGGGTCGTGTGGTCGCGGAAGAAGCACTGAGACGCGCCCGAGTCCAGCGTGAACGACAGAGAGGCCTCAGCCGAAGGGTCACCTGACCCAGTCGCTACACAAGCACCTAGAGCAGCAACATAAGCACCTAAGCTAGACAGACACACGGCTACACTAGCAGGAGGCAAGCAAGCTAAACTACGAACACGCGAGCACACAGATCCATCAGCACTAAAGTCAGCATCAACATACAAAGCATGCTGACGCGCATCGTCCATGGACAGATCAAAGACATCAATCTTACGGGCTAACAGACGAGACCAGCGAGGTGTGACCGCCAGAGGGCCCCAACGAGCCCGGTAGAGGTCGTCGAGGCGGCGGAAGCACCGCGCGGCAGAGTGGTCGTCGCGACCACAGAGACAGGGGCTGCCCGACCCGGTGAGGCACCAGTGGGTGCAGGGGCCTGCGTCACGGCGAGGGGGGCGAGGGGCCCAGCTGGAAGAGCTGCTGCTGCGGCCGGTGCTCCCAGGGCCTCCCGGACCCCACTGCGGCGGGGGACCCCAGTGCTGCTGCGGACCCCACTGCAGCGGGGGCCCCCACTGCTGGAACTGCTGCGGTGCCTGCTGCTGCTGCTGTCCCTGCTACTGCTGCTGTCCCTGCTGTGGCTGGTGCTGCTGTGGCTGCTGCTGCTGGGGGGTAACGCCCCCACCGGTTGGGCCACCACCTGTGGGTGGGCCTGTCTGTCCTGCACCTCCTCCAAGGCCCCCTCCCCCTGGTGCACCACCGCCGCCGCCGCCTCCGCCACCACCGCCGCTCCCACCTCCACCGCCACCTCCACCGCCGCCTCCACCGCCCCCACCTCCCCCCTTCCCGCCCTTCTTGCCACTCTTGCCCCGTTTCGGCCAGTCTGCGGCAGAAACGGCAGCGGTGTCCTTAGAGACCGACACAGCAGCAGAAGCGCGGGTAGAGGTGAAAGTGGGAAGCTGAGGGGCGGCACACCCCGCAAAGAGACGGGGGGCCACCGCATCAGTGGCGGAGGCAACGGTGAGGAGGCTGCTCTCGATGGTCCCGAGAGCAGTCTGAAGGAGGTCTATAGTGAGCTCAGTGGGGTGCTTCTGAAGAAGCGCGTCGCGGGCAGTGGCAAGGTGGTCAGGGAGGCGGGTGACTAACCAGTGCACAGTGAGCCACATGGGGGGGGGAGCAACAAGTAGCTGTGCGTCGGTACAAGCAGCACGAAAACCGGCGTCAAGCGAGCGGAGGTGAGTCACTAGGTCGGAAACAGTCGCAAACGAGCCTAGGTCGGGAAACACAAACGGCATGAGGAGGCGACTGAGGGAGGCAGAGGAGGGGGTGGAGTAGCGGGCAACAATAGCATCCCACACCCCCTGGGCTGTCTCCACCTGGTCAAAGTGGGCGGCCTCAGTCGGGGGGCGAAGCTCCGGCAGTGTGAGAGCGGCGGCAGCGTCACGCGAGAGCCACATGTCCCTGGCCAGGACCCGACGGTCGTACTCCGCCTGGGCCGTAGGGGTCGGCTCCGGGGTGGTCGGCAGGGCGGCGGGGGACGGGGGGGCCTGTAGGGCACCAGACGCGTGAGCCCACAGAGTGGCGCCGTCCTGTCACTGGCTGGTGAGGAAGCGCGTGGTCTGGCGCTGCCAGGTGCCGAACTCTATCGGGCGTCCCTCCGCGTCGAAACGGAGGCGACGGGACTCCATAACGGAAGACATGCTCGAGGCGGCTGGAGCACGGCGGAGGCTGAGCTAAGAACGAGGGGGAAGCCTACGGAGCGCCAGGAGGGAGAACGGCGGAGTGAGAGGCTAGGAGCACTGAGTGACCTAGGCTAGGCATGAAACGGAGGATCTCCAGCTACAACGGCTAGGGGCGCGATACTAGCGGCTAAACGGCTCGAACCTAGGCGGGCGGCGAGAGAGAGCGGCTGCCAGCCGCTGGGTGATAGACCAGTGTCAGTAGAGCTGGGGAGGGCCCCGCGCACAAGGCGGTGGCGGGGCTAGGGCGCGTGCCAAGGGTGGGTAACAGGAAGAGAGGGGCGGGGGGGGGGGAGTTTGCGACGGTGGAAATGGGCGCGGAGGGCGGTTTTGACGGTGGGAATGGGCGGGAGGGCGGTTTTGACGGTGGTAATGGGCGGGGAGGGCGGTTTGACGGTGGGAATGGGCAGGGAGGGCTGTTTTGACGGTGGGAAAGGGCGGGGGGGAGGGCGCGACGGTGGGAAATGGGCTAGGTCGAAGGCTGGGGCGACGAGCTAGGCGCGGAGGGCGAGGGGCGGGGCGTACGGGCGTTGCGACGGGCCGGGGCAGAGCCTCCGGGCTACGCGCTGGCTAGGGGCAGGGCGCAGAGGCGCCGCGACGAGCTGGGCAGCGCCTACGGGCTACGCGCTGGCTATGGGCAGGGCGCACGGGCGCCGCGACGGGCTGGGGCAGAGCCTACGGGCGTCGAGCGGGCTAGGGGCAGGGCGCGGGCTAGGCGCGGAGGGTGCAGTGGCGCGGTTTAGGCGCGGAGGCACAAAGGGTGCGGAGGTGCGAGCTAAGCGCGGAGGGCGCGGAGGGCGCGGAGGGCGCGAGCTAGGCGC